>JAJHZJ010000331.1:8357803-8752535 GCA_023548195.1 Bettongia penicillata ogilbyi | reverse complement strand
TCACAACAACCTTGTGATGTGGGTGTTACTATTATCCCCATTTGACAGATGGGGAAACTGAGGCTTTGAGAGGTTAATTTACAGTGAGCAAGTGAGTCAGGCAGTTTTTAAGCCCAGCACTCTATCTACTATGTTTCCCTGATGTTTACCAATTTTACAATCTTCTATTTTATTTCTAATTATGATATTCTATCATTATATTTTGCAATTATGCTTCCCTCACAAGTGGGGAATCTAAGAGACTTGCCCAGGGTCACAAAGCTAATCTATATCATAAGCAGGACTGGACCTGATTCTAAGGTCAGCTCCCTGTGTACTCCCTCACACAACTTATCTAACTATGAATCATTATGCCCACTCTACAGAAAGGTAAAGTAACATCATACAGATTTAAAGTTGGAAGGGATCACTTCTTGGTCTCTCTATGCTAAGGTCAGTTAGAGGTGGAAGGGGGGACCTTAGTTAGAGCTAATTTTGTTTTTTAGGTATCCTCCTTTCATATTCAACTCACCCCATACCCTCTGTATCTATCTATCTATCTATCTATCTATCTATCTATCTATCTATCTATCTATCTATCTATACATATATCTTCTATCTACCTATTATCTATCTCTATCTATCTAGAGGTCATCTGGTTGAATCCCTTCATTTTACATTTGAGGAAACAGAGATCTAAAGAAGTAATGACTTGCCCAAGGTCATACAGGTAGTAAATGATGAGGGTAAAGTTTATAACAGAGGTCATCTGATTCTAAATATAGTCTCTTTCCACTGTAACCTCCTACCTCTTGCCCCAAATTCCAGAACCACAGAATCTCACCAATGGAAAGGAGGGGAGAAAATAAGAATTTATATAGTGCCTATTATGTTCCAAGGCACTATGCTAAGTATTTTACAAATATAACTGTGAGACAGGTATTATTTTCTCCATTTTATAATTGAAGGAACTGAGGCAAACAGAGGTTAAGTGGCTTGCTCAGGGTCATGCAGCTAGCAAGTATCTGAGGCTGAATTTGAACACCTGACTCTAGACCCAGAGTTCCATCCATTGTGCCACCTGTCTGCCTTCCTTAGAAAGAAACATGAGAGGCCTGAACAAGTATTTTTTCTGGAATATATCTGACAAGTGGTTATCCAGCCTTAGCTCAAAAATCTCCAGTGATGGAGAACTCACTACTTTCTGAGGTAGCCCACTCCTCAAACTCCTTTCCCTCCTTACCTCCATCTCTAAGGATACATGACTTCCTTCAAGACTCTACTGCTACCTCTCCCCACTCCCTGCCCAATCCTTTACCTGCAGCTACCCAAACATTCCCTTTTAAGGCTACTTTCCATATACTCTGATATCTCTTATATGTCCCTATTTACATGTATGTTGTCTCCCAGGTTAAAGCAAGGGCAGGGACTATTTTTTGCTTTCTTTGTATCTCTAGTACTTAGCACAGTGCCTGACACATGGGAAATGGATTGATTGATTGATAAATCTATATTTCTTCTCTTTCTGCTCTTTTTGCATCCAGCTCTACTCTCCCTCACACAAGTGATAGTCTTGGTCAGTTACCATGTCAGAACTCACTTGCAGGTGCTAGAAAGCTCAAGCCAGTGCCCTCTGTCCACTGCTAGGCTGCTTTTCACAGACAGCAGCAGACCCAGGAGGGACTAGAGACTCCTCTGTTGACATGTGACTCATCAGAGGCATGGGCAGAGAGCCAAATATGAACTGAGATCCCCAAAGCTCTCACTGACTGGCTTGTAATAAAAGCTATTTAAAGCTGCCCTCAAATCCTTGTTTATGCCCTCGGAACAGAACAGGTTCTCAGCTTCTTTCCTTCTCTCTGAGCAAATTGCTTAAGAGCCTTCATTGATGTGTGTGTATGTGTGTTTGCATGTATGTGTGTGTGTGCACCCCCATGCATGTGGGTACTTGCTCTATCTTTTCCCCTCTCCCACACCTCAAGTCTCATTTGCACCCCACTACAATCTCTCCTTCCACCCCCAGTGCTTGTAAGCATTAGTTCTGCCTGGCACATTGACTGGCTTTCCAAGGCTTGGAAGAATAAATGAACACTGAAGTGAACTGCATAAAGCTGGGCACAGTGACAGTCCCAGAGGTACCAGGGTGGAGGGAACAGGCCCCAAGCAGCTGCTCTGGAGGCAAGGAGCTATTCCTGGGACAGGGCGTTGTTATGCTTGGCTCTCTCATACCCCTGCCCTTGGCAAATTGGAAGGCATTTTTTATGAAATCTTAATCATGGCGAGGATGGAATTTAGGGACCAGATGCTCTTTGATCTCCATAAGATTCCCCATCATCACCTGGTTATGGGTAGAGACCAAGGAAGATCGGCTTTCCGAAACACTTACACTTGGACTTGTTTTCCCCAAATCACACTCTGGTATAAGAGAAGACAAAATACCCCTTCCACGCGAAGACAAAATACCCCTTCCACCAAAATGCCTTTACATTGGGCATCCAAGGATGGCAGGATCATAGATTTAGAGCTAGCAGGGACCTGAGAGGTCATCTAGGCCAACCCCTCTCATTTTACAGAGAAGGAAGCTTGGATGAGTGAAGGGAATTGCCCAAAGTAATAAGAGGGATTCAAATTCAGGTCCTGAAACTTCAAGTTCAGCACCCTCTCCACAGCAAGAAGTGGAAAAGCCATTGAGTCAACGGCTTAGATATCAAGATTCTTGCCAGTAAGAAAAGCTGGAGTAGTTTCTAGCCAGAATTTTCCTTAGAAAATAAAACCCAAGTCCTTAAGCTCAACCACCCATCACGGACAAACATGACCAAGAGGTCAGATGTCCCTAAAACAAAATTCAGCCCTAATGGTGAAAAATAGCGCCAGATGTGAAACCCAAAATTGCATATATTCCATTTCCTTTGAGGTTTCACTCACATGACTCCCCATTCCTGGAATATCGTCTTTTCCCTCCTTCGTCTGCTGAATTCCTAATTGTCTTTAAGAAGCTCTATTCAAATTCCCTCTTCCAAGAAGCCTTCTTCCATCACCTCCTTGCCCCACATTGCCTTCTCAGTGCAGTTCTTTTTCCCTTCAGCTTCAGTTTTGTTCCCTTTTTTAACCTCTCTAGTACATTTATATGCTAATGTGTGGGGTTGTGGTGACAAAAGTGCTTATTAAATATAATGTAAATTGTCAGAATGACCTCTGTGCATACTTCATGACCTTCTACTGGAGGCCAGGGAAAAGTCTTATCTAAGTTTTGCCTCTCCCTTTGAACCTACCAATTTAGTTCAATTCAGTATACATTGTTCATTTAGAGTCTGACATGTGCCAGGTGTAGTGCTAGAGATACAAAAACAAATAGCGCCTTACCTCAAGCAACTTGTATCCCATTGAGGACAGAGTAGTATAGTGGCTAGATAGTGGGAAGATTTGGGTTCAAATTGTGCAGCAGACATTAGCTGTGTGACTCTCTGGGTCTCAGCGTCATCTATACAAAGAAGGCTGGCCTGAAAAACCCTCTAAGTTTCCTTCCATCTCTAAATCTGTAATTATATGAATACATACACAAATCTCTCAATCAACAAGTTGTTGTTCAGCTCTGTCTGAATCTTTGTGATCCTATTTGGGGTTTTCTTGGCAGAGATACTGGAGTTCTCCAACTCATTTTGTAGCTGGGGAAACTGAGACAAACAGGGTTAAGTGTCTTGCTGTGTTTCACACAGCTAGTAAATGTCTGAAGACAGATTTGAACTCAGAAAGAGGAATCCTTCTAACTCCAGGCTTGGCACTCTATCCACTGTACCATGTAGCTTCCCATTATCAAATCCTTACTTACTAAGGCTTACTTTACTTAGTATAAGGGTTACAAAGAAACAGTAGAAACCATACCTGTCTTTAAGAAGCTTACATGCTAATGGGGGAGGCAAAATATCATAATAAGGATAAATAACACTAATTAGCTTTTATTTAGTTCTTCCAGGTTTGAATTGTCTCATTTGATTCTCACAGAAACCCTGGTAAGAAGTACTAGTGTTATTTCCTATTTTATAGATGAATAAACTACAAACAGAAGTATTTAATTCTGATTTCAGAAACTATAGACGATCTGAAGTTTTTGGAGCAGGGGTATGATTTTCCAGATGGAATAATGGTCTGGCAACTGTATAGAAGATGGGTTGGAGGGAAAAGAGGCAGGAAGACTGATTAGGAGGCTACTGCTAGAGCCTAAATGGGACATGATGAGGGCTGATCTCCAGCAACTGCTCCATGACAGTAGAGGAAGAAACAGAGGCAGATGTTATGGATGTGAAATCAACAAGACTTGAAAGTGACTGACCATGGGAACTAAGGGAGAGGACCTTGACTGTATGGACCTGGATGCTTGGAAGATGGCAGCCCTCTCCACTAAAGTAGGAGTGGAGGAAACCATAGTGATTTCTCTACAGGGTTCTGCACACTGTTTATTGAACCGAGCTGTTGCATGGCTCTTCATAGAGATGGATTTGGCCAATTCCAAGAGGACCAGTACTAAGAACTGGCTGTTCCTCTCACTCAATACTCCATGTCCCAACTCAGGGCATTTCCCCCCATTCCTGGAATTCTCTCTTTCCTCATCTATCTCTTGGCTTCTCCAACTTTCTTCAAATTCCACCTAAGATCTGATCTTCCACACAGTCATTCCTAGTTCTTAATCTTAATATCTTCTCTCTGGGATTACTATCAATTTAACCTTTCTATATCTTGTTTGTAAATAATCATTTGCATTAAACTATGAACTCCTTGATAGCAGGACAGTATTTTGGCTTTTTTTTTTATCCCTGGTGCTTAGCACAATGTTTGGCACATGGTGTGTAATAATAGCTAGTATTATATAATGTTTTATGGTTTACAAATATTATCTCATTTGAATCTTAAAACAGCCCTGGAAAGTAGATATCATTATTATGCCTTTTTTACAGATGAAGAAGGTGAGACACAGAGAGGGTAAGTGACTTGTCCAGAGTCACACAACTAGTAAGTTTTTGAGGTTGGATTTGAAATCAAGTCTTTTTCACTGCAAGCCAACTTTTCACCTAGTTGCCCTACTGATTGGATGGGGGCGGAGTGAGAAAGAGTGAAGAGTTGCTGGTGGCATGTAGGTTTCTGGCTTCAGTGACTTAGTTTCTTCATCCATAAAATGGAGATAATAAGAGCATGTGCTTCACAGTATTGTGAGAATCAAATACGATAATATTGGTAAAGTGCTTTATAAGCTTTAATGCACTATACACATTATTATTAACATATCATGGTACAAAAGGAAGAGCTCTGAATTTAAAATCCAAGGAACTTGAATTCATATTCCAGCTCTACTAGTCCTTTCTAGATGACTCTGGGCTTTACTTTTCTAAACCTCAGTTTTCTCCTATAAAACAGGGATATTAGTATTAGCCCTATATCAACTCACAGGACTGTTGTGAAAAAAAAAGTAGCTGATAAATTATAAGACATAAGCTATTATCATAACATACAAATTATGAGTAAAGTATATTAAAGGTAACCTTAAAGAGTTACCTAGAAAAATTACATCGCATGCAATTATTACATAGTTTTTCATAAGTATTCTTATCAAAATGATGGGCCACCATCTTTAATTCTGAAAAATGTAAAGTATCACAAGTAAAACTAGATTTCCTTTGACTGATTTTGGAGGTGGGGATGTTTCTCACCTGGGAACCTGCGATTTCTTATAATTTTCAGGCCTCCTGGTACCCAAATTCTTACACCCAAATAGATGAAACAGGGCTCTGGTAATTCCCCGATGTCTCTTTTCATGAGATGGAGAAGAGTTATTTTGGTATAACGGGGGTTTGGACTGGGATGAGAATCTGGGGAACCTGCTTTCTGGAGGATCACCACAATTTGTAAAGGAAATACCTCAAAGAACCTGGGGACTTTCTGTAACTCATTCATTTGGATGATCATGGAGTTGGGCCTTGGGAAATACCTTACCTTAAAAAGATCAAGATTTCCCCACTTCATCAGGGCTGTCTCCAATTGTCCTGATCTGTCTTGCCACTGGACTCAGATGATTGGAGGAGAAAGTGAGGCTGGTGACTTTGCACAACCCTGCCTCATTAAATCCAATTAAGACACCACCCTCCTGATGTCCTTGGTCCTCTTCAAGAATGAAGGACAAGCAGTGACATTTTATAACTGATCAACTCACAACATCCCTTGGAAGACCATACTGTAAGGAGAGAGAGACTCTAGGGGCTTCTCCCCTCTGAGATCATGTGACTCTAAGAAATGGACCTCTCTTATTGGTTTAGCATTGGCTTTCCATTTTAGCTGAAAGACATTGGTGTCTCTGATTTGAGAGTTTCAAAGGGTGAGGAGAACAAGTGACAGGAATCTGGGTGGTGAAGTCTAGACCAGCTTTTGCAACCAGCCCAGGATGCATGCCCTGAGGTAGGGCCAAGGACAAGTAGGACATGAAATTTTAAGTCCACTTCTTTGACAGAGGGGAGCTATTCAGGATATATGCGGAAGAATGTTTGGACATTTGCTCTTCCTATATCTTTGAAGTAAATATTCATTTGTAAAAGCTATCCAATATTAAGTGGTTAAATAGACCTGGCAAACCTAGTCACTGACCCACCAATAATGGGTAGGGGCAAAGGCAGACAGCTGCCTCAGCAGACAGGCTGAGCCAATGGCAATAGAGAAAAGACATTCCAAATCCTCAGAGGAATAATTATAATCAAACTGTATATAGAGTTTTAAGACAGAAAATACTTTACAAATAATATCTTATTTTATCTTCACAACAAATTCTATCCCAATTTTATAAAAAAGGAAAGTGAGATAGAGTCTAAATGACTTGCCCAGCGTCAAATAGCTAATAAGTATCTGAAGCTAGATTTGAACTCATGTCTTCCTGATTGCAGCTTGAGCTTCTCCTCTAAGAACCCTAAGAGAGAGGCATAGCCAGTCTAGCTCTGGGAGAAAGAGCTGAAACTCAAACATGCTACATTGGGTTGTATAATTTCTTTTTTCTAAATGAAGAGAGATTTTCTAAAAAGAGTTCCTGGAAGTAATTAAGCCTTCCACTGGGAGTTCTCATTGCCATCAATGAGTATGAAGGTCCTTGAGTCACTGGGTTCTGGGTCACTCGGCCTTCTATGAAAGCTTGGTACTTTCTAGAAGAGGCCCAGTCCTTAGAAGAAGAGGCAGGGTGGTCGTACTTGTCTTCCATACCTCATCCCTTCTCAGGACTAGCTACCACCAGGAGCATCCTGACCTGATGACCTTTACGCTATATGATACTAGATGTCTAGTGCTGGTTGCTCACAGACTCTCAAGCATCTGAGTATGGAGTCAAAGGATCTCTGATTTAAAGCTAGAAGTGATCTGTGAGATACCTAGTCTAAGTGCTTCATTTTATGGATGAAGAAAAGTAAAGCCCAGAGGTGAAATGACTTGTCCATGTCACACAGGTCAGAGCTAGAATTCAAACCCAAATTCCCTGATGCCAACCAAATCAAGTACTATCTCTATGACACCACACAGACGCAGAACCCATATTTAAATCCCAGCTTGACAGATTAGGACCTGGATAACCTTAGGCAAATCCCTTCATCTCAGTTTCTCAAAAGTTAAATGAGGAGGATGATTGAGATACCCCCAGGGTCCCTTCTGCATCTGGATCTATGATTATATGACTAGATATTTAACCTCTCTGGGCCTCAATTTCCTCATCTATAAAATAAGAGACTTGGACTTGACAGCTTTTAAGTCTCCTTCCAATTCTAAATTCCAGTTAATATAGATTATATATACAGACCATATATAGATCATATTTATGGAGAGATGTAATGATGTATTTTCATGTAGATAGATAAATAGATAATTATATATAAATCTATAAAAAGATAATGTGTAATACAGAAATAAATCTATAAAATATATTTATAGATATGATACATAAATGAATCTATAAATCTTATAACACAGAAATAAATTCATAAAACATATTTATGGATATATATAAATAAATCTATAGAGTATATTTATATATGATATATAAAACATCTATAACATATTAATGGATATATTATATAAATAAATCTATAAAGTTTACAGATATAATCCATAAATCTATCAACTATAGTTACAGATATAATACACAAATAAAGCTATAGACTATATTTATATATGATATATTGAAATATTTAAAATACATTTATAGGTATATAGAATATTTTTCTATTATATATATAGAATATTTTTTCTATTATATAAAATATATTTGTTGTTGTACTGATTACTTGTGTCTGATTCTTTGTGACTCCATTTGGGGTTTTCTGGGCAAAGATACTTGCATGGTTTGCCATTTCTTTCCCTAGCTCATTTTACAGGTGAGGAAACTGAGGCAAAAAGGGGTAAATGACTTGCTCAGGGTCACACGGCTAGTAAATGTCTGAGGTCAGATTTGAACTCAAGAAGATGAATCTTCTGAACTCTAGGCACTGAACTTTATCCATGTGCCACTTAGTTACTCTATAAAATATGTAACATATTCTAAAATATATAATAAAATAGAAATATAACATATATTGTATGCTATATATTACATATAACTATAAGGTCTGCAAAGCATTTTACACAATCTCTTTAATCATATTCTTGTCACAATAGCTCTATAAGGTAGATGTTAATAATATTATTATCTCCATTTGTCAGGTGAATAAACAGACATGTGATGTATCTGTTTTACTAGTGACATGACTAATAGGAGTCGCTGCCTGCTGTTGATATTTCTGTCTCTATGACTTTGAGCCAATGATTTAATCTCCCTAGACCTCAGTCTCCACATCAGTAAAATGAGGGTATTTGGACTAGATGGTCCCTGAGGTCTCTTCTCCCTCTGGAACAGGGTTCTTATCACACACATATATACGTACATACATTCATATATGTATACATATATGTATTGTGTATATGTAAATATATACACATAGATATGCTTGCATATGTATATCTATGTATGTATATTTATACATGTGTGTGTATATATGCCTAGGACCCCCAAGGGTCCATAAATCAATTTCGGGGGTATATAGATTTGTCTATGTATGTATAATCTAAAGTCCCTTACTCTTAGATGAAGAAAAAAAATGACATCTTTAGTTTCACTAACCTCTGTAACTCTATGTCTTTATTTGATGCCTTTAAAGCCATGGTTCTGAGGAGGGGCCCGCAGGTTTTCCAAACTGCCAAGGGGGTCCCCCACACAAAAGAGGCTAAAAAGCCCTTCTCTAAAGCTATAATCCCAAGTATCCCTCAGGGGTCAAACCTAGTCCTCTCCTGACTCCAAGCCTAGCACTGTTTCTGCCATTCTGCCATTAGGATCACATTAAAATTCCCACCACTAGCATCCTATAGTAGATAAGGTCCTTTCTCACACACAGCTTCATTTCACCATCACAACAGGTGTCAATATTCCTTTTTTCTAAATAAGAACACCAAAAATGACAAAAGTCAAATCATTTTTCTCATGATCACACAGTGACCTAGTAACATGGATCACATTAAACAGGGTTTCTCAGAACCAGAGCAAATTTTGCCCATTCCATAAACATTTACTATCAAACGTCTTAATTTCCTAAAGTCTTTAAACTTCACATTCTTCTGTCAAATTGTGTCCTACGCCTCCCAACCCTGGCTCCTTCCTTCTCTGTAGCCCCCAGTTCCCACCCACCCCCCAGCTCCAACTAGTAAAGAATTTAAATATTTCAGCCCACAGTCTGGATAGTTTGGATGGCCACAGAAGCCTAGGGGCCTCTTTCTCCTAGCCTTTCTCAGCTGCTTAATGTGGGAATGACAGAGAGTAATGACCTACTGGAAACAATGTCTGCTGGCCCTTTGTAGTCTAGTTTACTCGTGAAGATAATGGTGGGCATTTGGGGCCAGGTGGTGTGGGGAGCCCGAAGGCCATTCAGCTCACTGATGGAGGGGGGTGGGAGCAATCGGTTGGCTGACTGTCTTGTGGGGCAGTTCACTGATTCACCCAGCATGGGTGTGGCCAGGGTCTCTAGTAAAACAACACAATAGTTCCCATTTGCATAGCTGTAGTACAAAAGCTCTTGCTGAGTATTCTCTCTTTCAGTCCTCCCCACTAGGTACCAATGGAAAGGAGGTTGGATTTGAAGTCAGAAGAACTGTGTGCAAATCTTGGTTCTGCCTCCTTGCTTTCAATGTGACCTTGGGAAAGTCACTGTAAGTTCTCTGGGTCTCAGTTTCCCCATTTGTCCACTGAACAGTTCAGACTAGCTAGCCTCAAAGATTCTTTATTTGAGGTCTTGCCCAAGTCACTGCCCATCCTCTAGTTTCAATGTCCTCATCTGTAAAATGGGAATACTAATATAGGTTCTTTCTTCCTCCATGTGATCACAGGACTTTAGAATTAGGGCTAAAAAGAATTCCATGGGCAATCTAGTCCACAGACTAAAACAAAATGAATTGTAGATTTATCTGTGTATATATAGTCTAAATTCCCTTACTGTGGCCATCATTTTGATATATACCTGGGGGGAAGGAAGGGAGGTAATTGTATTAGTTCAAGAAAAAAAAAAAAAACATTAGAAAAGCAGTTTGTTGTCAAAAAAAATACATCCACAGTGTCACAAAGCCACAAATAAATTGTTTGTGCAATTGTTTTCTCCGCTAACATGGATAATAAAGAGAAAGCTGACCGTGTTAGGAACTGGACTAGAAAGGCAGCTTAAGGCAGTGGAGAGAGAGCATTATACTGTAGTCACAAAGACCTAGGGATGAATATTGTTTCAGATACTTATTAGCTATATGATGCTAGGAATGTAACTTAACCCCTCAAACCTCAATTTCCTCTTTCGTAAAATAGGGATTATAGAAAGACTTGTAGGATGGAGTCAATGTGGTAGAGTAGAGAAAACACTAGGGCTATCTCTCACAACATTCCCCTCCAAACAACCTTAAAATAATGCCTCAAATCAAACTCTGGAGTGGCAGAGCATGGCACAGAGACTGACCAAGAGTCCCTGTGGATTAAACATCAGTGGAGGGACTAGATGGCAGCAACAGGAGTAGCAGAAGTTTCAAGAGCTGCCAAGTCAGAGATAGTAAAGAGACCTGACAACTGGTCAGAAAGAGAAAGAGGACCCCTGTGCTACCAGTGGACACAGGACCAGATGCTATTTGGCAGCTCCATTGCCCATACCCACTTCTGGGTCATAGCTCAAGGGTTTGGAGGAGCATTTTGGTTATAAAGGACTGGAAACCCTGGGTAACAGTATAACTTCTAACCTCAAGGGAACAGGGGCCCTGCAGAACAGTATCTATTTCAATTCTGAGAGATCAAAGACACTTCCTGGGTAAGGACCAGAATGAAGTCTAGAAGAGCAGCGATCATACCACTCCCCAGATTATAGCACTTTAGAAGGACCAAAAACTTCTAAACCCCCAAAATTTGCTCTGAAAACAGTCTGAAGCTTGAGTCAGTGCCCCTCCCCCATCCCAAGTCAAAAATAGAGCCCAACATTAACATAAAGTTCTAAACCAAGAAATAGGGTGAGGAAATGAGCAAACAAACAAAAAAAATTAACCTAAACATAACAAGCTATCATTGGTGACAGGGAAGATCAAGACACAAACTCAGAAGACAAGGAAGTCAAAATAGCTACAAAGTCTCAAAAAAAATGTGATTTAGACACAAGCCTCAAAAGAATTCCTGGAAAAGTTAAAAGTAATTTTCAAAACCAAATAAAAGTGGTAGAGGGAAAATTAGGTGAAGAAACGATAGCAAAGGAAGAAAATTATGAAAAGATAATTAACAACTTGGTAAAAGAGGCACGAAAAAATACTAAAGAAAATAACACATTAAAAATAGAATTGGCCAAATGAAAAAAGAGGTATAAAAGTCTATTGAAGAAAATAATTCCTTAAAAATTGGAATTGGACAAGTGGAAGCTAATGACTCCATAGGAAAACAAGAAACAGTAAAACAAAATCAAAAGATTAAAAAATTAGAAGAAAAAGTGAGATATCTCATTGGTAAAACAACTAACTTGGAAAATAGATCAAGAAGGAATAATTTAAGAATTACTGAATTACTTGAAAGTCACACTCAGAGAGTCTAGTTATCATATTTCAAGAAACTGTTAAGGTAAATTACCCTGATATTCTTGAAACAGAGGGTGAAACAGAAATTGAAATAATCCATTGATCACCATCTGAAAGAGATCCCAAAATGAAAACTCCCAGTAATATTATAACCAAATTCTAGGGTTCTGTGGTCAAAAAGAAAAATATTTCAAGTAACCAGAAAGAAATCATTCAAATATCAAGGAACCACAGTCAAGAAGGAACAAGGTTTAGCAGCTGCCACTTTAAAGGAGTGTAGGACATTCCAGAAGACAAAACAGCTAGGATAGCAATCTAGAATAACCTATCCAGCAAAACTGAGTGCAATGCTTCAAGAGGAAAAATGGATATTTAAAGAGATGGAAGACTTTCAAGCATTCCTGATGAAAACACCAGAGCTTAAGAGAAAATCTGATTTTCAAATATAAGACCCAAGAGAAGTATATACAGGTAAACCTGAAAGAAAAGTGTAAGAGACTCAATGTGGTTAAATTGTTTACCTTTCTATATGGGAAGATGAGATGTATCTTCTAAGAACTTTACCATTATCAGAGCAGTTAGAAGGATTCTGCATTGAAAGGGGATATGAGAATGAGTTGATTTTGTTAGGATGATGTAAAAATAAATGGAGAGGTGAGAAAGCAAGATGCCCTATGAGAAAGGGGAAGAGAGAGGAAAAAGATGAAAAACTATTTCACATAAAAGAGCTTTTACAGGGGAGGGGCAGAAAAGGGAAGAGGAAACTTGAACCTCACTAACATTTACATCGGTTCAAAGAGGAGAGAAAACACACACACACACATACACACACACATACACACACGAATACACATACTCAATTGGTATTAGAAATCTGTATTACCCATCAGGGTAGTGGGAGGGGAAGGGAAAGAGAACAAGAGAAAGGGAGAGGGGGTGATAAAAAGGGAGGGCAGATAAAAGAAGACTGGTTAAAAAATAAAACAGACCTAAGAGTAGGGACAAGATGAAAAAGAGAGAGAAGGATAAAGAGAAAAAAACAGGAAGGAGAAAATAACACAATTGGTAGTCATAACGTTGAATGTGAATGGGATAAATTCACCCATAAAACAGAAGTGGATAGCAGAATGGGTTAAAAATCAAAATCCAATAATATGTTGTTTACAAAAAACACATTTGAAACAAAGAAACACACAGAGAGTTAAAATAAGGGCCTGGAGCAGAATCTATTGTTCATCAGCTTAAGTAAAACAAGGCAGGGGTTGAAATTATGATTTCAGACAAAGCAAAAGTAAAAACAGATCTAATTAAAAGGAATGAGCAAGGGAAATTATACCTTCCTGAAAATAGTGTCAATGCTAAACATATATGCACTAAATAGCATAGTATTCAAATAAGGAAAAGTTAAATGAATTACAGGAGGAAATAAACACTAAAACTATACTACTGGGGGATCTCAACCTTTCCCTATCAGAACTAGATAAATCTGACATAAAATAAATAAGAAAGTCAAAGAGATGAATAGAATGTTAGAAAAGTTATATATGATAGACTTCTGGAGAAAACTGAGTGAGAATAGAAAGGATTATACCTTCGCTGTACATGGCATCTTCACAAAAATTAACCATATGTTAGGACACAAAAACCTCACAAGCAAATGTAGAAAAGCAGAAATATCAAACGCACCCTTTTCCGACTATAATGCAATAAAAATTACATTTAATACAGGGCCGTGGAAGCATAGATTAAAAACTAGTTGGAAACTAAACCATCTAATCCTCAGAATGAATGAGTTAAAGAACAAATCATAAAATCTATCAATAATTTCATCAAGAGAATGACAACAATAAGACAACATTAAAAATTTGTGGGATACAACTGCAGATTCTCTCAGAAGAAAATTTATGTCTCTAAATGCATGCATCAATAAAATAGAGAACTGACTGTTGAATTGGGCATGTAACTAAAAAAAACAAATGTGAAATCCCCAATTAAATGCCAAATTGGAAATCTTGAAAATCAAAGGAGAGATGAATAAATTTGATAGTAAGAAAACCAGTGAACTAATACACACACACACACACACATATGTATATATACATATGTATATAAAATGCATAGCTGGATTTATGGGGGAGGGGAATCCAATAAAATAAACAATTTGTTAATTTGATTTCAAAAAAAGGAAGAAGAAAACAAAATTATCAGTATCAAAAATAAAAAAGGTAAATATATCACTAATTAAAATGAAATTAAAGTAATTATTAAGGGCTATTTTTGTCCAATTTTATACCAGAAAAAGGTGACAATCTAAGTGAAATGGATGAATATTTATAAAGATATAACTTTCCCAGATTAGTAGAAGAGAAAATAGAAAACTTAAATAACTGTGTCTTAAAAAAAAAATTGAACAGGCCATCAGAGATCTCCCTAAAAAAAAAAAAGAATCTCCAGGACTAGATGGATTCACAAGTGATTTCTTCCAAATATTTAAAGAACAATTAATCTCAATGTTACATAATCTATATTTTAAAAAATAGGTAAAGGGATCCTACCAAATTCCTTCTGTGACACAAATTTGGTGCTGATACCTAATTCAAGAAGAGAAAAACAGAGAAAGAAAAGATGGAAAATTTTTTTATAAAATACTGGGAAGATTACAGCAATATATCATAATATCATAAATTATGACCACTTGGGATTTATAACAGAAATGCAAGACTAGGATAAGATTCAATACTAGGATAGTTGGCCAGCATAGTTGACCAGATCAAAACAGAAATAAAAATCATGTGACTTTCTTAATAGATGCAGCAAAAGCAATTGACAAAATACAATACCCATTCCTATTAAAAAAAAAAAAGTAGAAAATATGAGTAAACAGAACCTTCCTTAAAATGATAAGTAGTATCTCTCTAATACCAAGAGCAAACATTATCTGTCATGGGGATAGGCTTGAAGCCTTCACAATAAGTTCAGAAGTGGAGCAAGAATGTCTATTATCACTAATATTATTCAATATTGTACTAGAAATGCTAGCTACAGAAATAAGACAAGAAAAAGAAATTGAAGGAATAAAAATAGGCAATGAGGAAATAAAACTAGCATTCTTTTCACATAATATGATGGTATACTTTGAGAACCCAACAGAATCAATGAACTAATTGAAACAATCAATACCTTAAGCAAAGTTGCAGGATTTAAAATACATCCATATAAATCATTAGCATTTCTACAATTCAATAACATCTTCTATTCTAGTGTAGAAATTTCAATTTTCTCAATTGAAAGAGATAGAAAGAAAATTTACATTTTAATTAACTTGCAAATGATATAAAATACTTGGGAGTCTACCTACCAAGATCATCTCAGAGATTATATGAACACAATTGCAACATACTTTTTAAAATTTAATTTTAAATGTCAATTTTTCACAATCACATGTAAACAAAAATTTTTAACTTTTTTTTAAGTTTTTAGTTTCAGATTCTGTCCTTCCCTCCCACTTCTTCCCTTTTCTTGAGAAGGCAGATACAGATTATCCATGTGCAGTCATGCAAAATATTTCCATATTCACTATGTTGTAAAAGAAAATGCAAACAAAAAATAAACCCCAAAATAATAAAGTTTTTAAGTCTTTCAATCTCATTCAGACTCCATCAATTCTTTCTCTAGAGATTGATAGTATTTTTCATCATGTCATTCAGAATTATTTTGGCTCATTGTATTGCTGAGAGCTACTAAGTCATTCAGAGTTGATCATCATACAATATTGACATAAGTGTGTACAATGTTGTCCTGATTTTGCTATTTTACTTTGTATCAGTTCATGTAGGTCTTCCCAGGCTTTTCTGAAAGCATCCTGCTTGTCATTTTTTTTTTTATACCACAATAGTATTCAATCACAGTCATATACCACAATTTATTCAGCCATTCCCCAATTGGTGGGCAAAAATCTCCTACACTTCCGGTTCTTTGCCATCATGAAAGAAACTACTATAAATATTTATGCATATATATATATATATATATATATATATATATATATATTTCATTTAACTTTTTCTTTGACCTCTTTGTGTAGAGACCTAGTAGAGGTATTGGTGGATTTAAGAAGTATTCACACCTTTGGACACAATTCCAAATTGCTCTCTAGAATACTTGGATCAGTACACAACTCCAACAATAGAGCATTAGTTTACCTATTTTTCCATAGCCCCTCCATCATTTGTCATTTTTATTTTCTGCCACATTAACAATCTGATAGGTATGAGGCAGTACTTCAGAGTTGTTTTAATGTTTAAATCAACAGTGATTTAGAGTATTTTTTCATTTCTATAGATAATTTTGATTTCTTCTGAAAAGAAGAAATCATATCATTTGAGCATTTGTCAGTTAGAGAATGATTCATATTCTTAGTATTTTGACTCAGTTCTCTCTACATTTGAGAAATGAGATCTTTATCAGAGGAACTTGCTGTAAAAAATTCTCCTGCTTTCCTTCTAATCTTGGCTGCATTGGTTTTGTTTGTGCAAAACCTTTTAAATTTGATGTAATTAAAGTTATCTTTCTTATATCCCATAATGCTCTCTATCTCTTCTTTGGTCAAAAATTCTTCCCTTATCCATAAATAAGGTGGGTAAAATATTCCGTATTCTCCTAATTTGTTTATGATGTCATACTTTATGTCTAAATCATGTCCCCATTTTGACCTTATCTTGCTACACGGTGTGAAATGTTGCTCTTTACCTAGTTTCTACAAACCTGCTTTCCATTTTTCTCAGAAATTTGGTCAAATAGTGATTTCTTGTCCCAAAATCTTGGATCTTTGGGATTTTCAAACACTAGATAACATGGTCATTTCTACTATGTATTATATACCTGATCTATTCCATTGGTTCACCACTCTATTTCTTAGCCAGTACCAGATTATTTTGATGATTATCACTTTGTAATACAGGCTGAGATCTGGCACTGCTAAGCCACCATCTTTCACATTTTGATTATATAAAATTAAAAAGTTGGGAAGACTTATATGAACTCATTCAAATCAAAGTGGACAGGATCAATTAACATTGTACACGGTAACAACAGTATTGTAAGAGTGGTCCACTATGAAAGACTTAGCTACTCTGACCCAAGATAATGCCAGAGGACTCATAATGCAAAATGCTAAACAGCTCCAGAGAGAAAGCTAATACACTCTAAATGCAGATTGAAGTATCCTTTTTTTAACTCTTTTCATTGCTTTATTCTATTTATATTTTCTTTTGCAACATGCCTAATATGGAAATTTGTTTTGCATGAATTCACATATATAATCAATATCAAATTGCGTTCTCAAGGAGAGAGAAAGAGAATTTGAAACTCAAGTATTTTTAAAATGAATGATAATATATATGCATATATATGTACACACCCATGTAATTGGGAAATATCTAATGAAATACATAAAAATTACTTTAAAAAATAAAATAGAAATAATGATAGCATCTCCCTCTACAGCAGTGACGAGGATCAAGTGAAATGATAGGATCATGGATTTTGAGCTGGAAAGACTTTCAGAAGCCATCAAGATGAGAAAAATGAGGATCAGGAAAGCTAGGTTAGCAGTACATAGAGTGCCAAGTCTGGAGTCAGGAAGACTTATCTTCCTGAGTTCAAGTATGGCCTGACACACTTTACCCAGCATGCCTCGGTTTTTTCATCCATAAAATGAGCTGGATAAGGAAATGACAAACCACGCCAGTATCTTTGACAAGAAGATTGCAAATGGGGTTGTGGAAAGTTGTACATAACTGAAAAATAATTGAACAACACCTTGTTCAAGTTTATATAGCTATTAAGTTTTAGAGGTATAATAATATACATAAAGCATTTTGCAAATCTTAGAGCACACCATAAATATCAGCTATTGCTAATGGGATTAGTGCTGTAGTAGAATTCATTTTGTAGAAGGAAGCACCTTCTACTGATCAAGCAACAAGCATTTATTAAGCATCTACTGTATACTTGCCACCATGCTAAGTGTCTGAAATACAAATATAAAAAATGAAACAATCCCTACTCTCAAGTAGATTACATTGAGAGAGAAATGTACTCATGTAAGTATCAACAAATAGATACAGATTAGCAATTCCTCTGCACCTGAGAGGTTTGTCACTAATACTAGGCAGTTATGTGACTTGACCAAGGTCACACAGTCATTATGTGTCAGAGACTAGAGCTGAACCTGCAGCTACTCTATAGCTTATATATTATATATGCTTCTGTCTTAGTGGTGGATTAGGGATGGGGACTGGATCTGTGCTTCTATTAGTACAAACAGTACCTACTACAAATTCAGGACATACCTAGGACTCATAGGATCATTGCTTTAAAACTTGGGGACCCTCAAGTACAACTCCCTCATTCTTTTATATAAAGAAACTGAGGCTATGAGTGGCAAAATGACTTGCTCAGAGTTATACAGTTGATAAGGGGCTAAACAGGAATTGGCATGTATGCAGAGTTTAGGGAGGACTAGCCCCTCTAGAGTGAGGGTTGCCAAGGCCTTTTCAGGGCTGCACATCCACTTTTGGTTTCCACTTGTCACACAACTCTCACCTATGGCTCCAAGAGCTGAAGCATGTACAGTGGTCACACTGTCTTGCCAGATAATCTCAACTAGGTTGAAGGTAACAACAGGCCTCAAACTCATTGATAAGTCAGAGAGGTGTCTACCCCAAGTATATAAAGACTTCTCCAAGGAGAATGGACAGATGAGAACCATTCATTCCAAAAGCCATGAAGGCGGCTGAAGCACGCCCTATGAAGCACTTACAGCTTGGTCAGACATTGAAGATACAAGGTCATCCGCTGCTTCCCGGACTATCACCAGTCCTTTCGTGTTGCCACTAGACTTTGATGACTCAGAAAGACAGAGTGAGACTGGCAACTCTGCGCAACTCTGCCTCACTTAAATCCAGTTCACAAGCAAATCAAGATATCACTCTGAGATGTCTTCAAAACAAGCAGCAATTACACTCAGGCCTTTGGGACTCCAAGCCCAGTACTCTATCCATTATCCCACCTAGCCGTCTAGGTGATTAAGAGGACATAAACAGAGGAGCACCATTTTCAGGAGAGCAAAGTTTGCAATATGTCCAGATCCACCATTCAAAAGTGAAGAGTAAAAGGAATGACCCATTCACCCATTTCACCCAAGTGGAAAAATAAAACAGAACATCACAATCCTGTCATAGATATATGACCCTGGATTCTTTCCCTGTTCCATTCCTAGAGGTGGACTCTCTAGATGCCTTCTCTTCCCCCCCCCCTCCTCCCCCCCTCCATTGAACACCACCAGGGCAGCTGTCTTCTTGGACTTCTTCCTAACTATTTTCCCACCATTCCAGGGATAGGAACATTCTCACTCATGTTTGTTTTCATAGACTATACAGGCTTGAGACTTGGCCTAAGACCAGAGCCACAATGCTTTTTATTTCCCATCTGCCCTTCTCTCCCCACATCTCCCTGCCAACAAAAATAGTATTGGGAACACTGTCTTGGTACCAACATGTGTGATCCTTAGCAGGAGGTGGGGAAGCAGCCTGCATGGAAGGGAAAGCCACCTCCGGGGACTCTAGAGCAAATGATCAGGCCTGTTTTCTGCTTATCCTCAATCTACTCCCCATAGGCCTCTCTATTTCCCCCCTGAGCTCCTGATTAGGTCCAACGCTTCCTTGTCCTCAGAAAGGATTTGTACTTTCCCAGCCACTGTGGTGCCTCATTCAGATAAGTGGCGGCTGACCTGGAGTCCCTGGCTGATCTCAGAGCTCGGGCCATAGCCACTGGGTGACCTGATCCCTCTGGACTGGATGTGAGGAATGAATGGGCCTAGGCAAGGGATGTCAACCCCTCCCCATAGACAAGAGCAAGTAAGGCAGATCAACTTCAGCTCAAATCTAGGCTCTCAACTAGCACTGTCAGGCATAAATCTTTTTGGCTAATTCCCTCGGCAAGAGATGAGAAGGAAGGAAAACTGTGGCCAAGTTTTCTCCTCCTTTCAGAAAACAAAACAAATCAATAACAAAGGAAGGGGTGGGGAACCCTAACCCGTGACCTATTCTAAGTAAAATCCAGGTCAGGAGAGAAAGCTGACAGAGGGTCCAATAGTTAGGACAGTCTCCTGACTCATCCATCTGCCCAAGGACAAAATAGGCTTGTTAGCAAGGCATTGGGCAGAATTTCTGACCTGACACCTTGGAAAGTCTCCAGAAGAGTCAGGAGAGGGCACAGTCCCTATTCCAAGGCCCCTTCAGGTGTTTTTATGCCCATGTGATCTTTAGAAAATGAGGGAATTTGGGCTTTAAACCCAAGGCAACTTACTCGAAATGGATAGAAGCCAAGGAAAGTTGAAAACTCATAGAATCAAACATTTAAATTTGGAAGGATTCTTAGAAGTAACATATCAACCCCTTTCTTTTAGAGATGAGAAAACTAAAACCCAAAAAGGGAAAGCTTAAGGCTCTGCAGCTAATGAGGCAGAGTAAGCATTAGAACTCAAGGCCTCCATCTGTAGTTCCAAATCCTCCCTTTCCACTGTACCAAAAAATACACACTGAATTAACAGAGCTAATTACCCCACTGTGGCAAAAAACACCATCAGGCAAAATTCATAAGCTTTTTAAGGAAATTAACCAATAATTGCAACATCTGCTTACTTTTAGGGCTCATGCTAATGGGGCAGATATATAAATGTACCCTGAGTTTAATGTAATTCTGTACATAGAAATGTAGTTTGGAAATGACCTGTGTTTTCGCCCACCAATAAGAGAAGCTCAATTCTAAGAGAAGACTAGGGATTGAGCTCCCAGCCTTGCCCTAAAGCCTATGTGTCTCCCACTGGCCTTCATGCCCTAAACTGTGGGACACCAGGCATTGTGAAGAGAGAGTCAGACAAAAGCGTTTATGAGAAATAATGTTAAATCTGCTAAATATATTCTTTAACAGAATTTTAAAATATACACACAAACAAAAATGGGTTGGTTGCTGTCCTTCATTTTCGAAGGGGACCAAAATGACTTCACTATGTTGGAATCTGGGTATAGTGTTTCCACCTATGGCTGATCAGACCAATAAGAGCTCAGAAGGCTCTACCACAGTTTGGGCACAAATATGAACCTTCGGGGTGGAGATGGCTCCAAATTGGTGCATCCTGCATTTCCTTTGAGCTGTTTCAATTCCGCTTTGCGTATAGAGCACGACACTTTATCTGATGAGGGCATGCCATACTGGGCAATCCAATGCCAGTCTCTTCCATATCACACAATTAGATCCAAAATTTTTCAGAAGGATTGAAAATATCTTTGTATCTCTTTTTCTGACCACTACGTGAGCCTACCTTGTGTGAGTTCTCCATAAAACACTTCTTTAGGCAAACATAGTTTTAGCATTAGAATAATGTGGCCAGCCCAAAAGTAAGATAAAGGTGGGGGCACTTTTTCAGGAGCACTGAAAGAGGCAAACTAGAGCTGAGGAAAGTGCACATGATCAAAAGAGCCACATGCCCCTCCACTTGGCCATTTAGAGTTATCTCTCATGGTCATGACAATGGGAACCTGAAGATGTAACAGATACCAGTTGCTGTGAATTCACTTCTGTAAGGGGATACCTTTTCCTTTTTCCTTCATTTTCTCTGAAGCATCTCCAAAACTCCCACCAATGAATCAATAAGTATTTACTTAAGTACCTACTATGCGCCAGGCTTTACAAGAAAAAAAATGTGAGACCTCATCTAGAGTTAGTTTTCTCTCTTCTCAAACAGAGAACTATAAATCCTGAGTATGTGTGGCTATCCAACCCCTTACCAAAGGTTGTTACATAAGCAAGCAAGCAGTCAGACATATTAAACATCTGCTATATGCCAAGTATTCTGCTAGATGCTGGAAAGATGCATTTAGAAATGGAAATGGTCCCTGCCCTCAAGACTCTTACATTCCAGCAGAGTATGTGTGTATACATGTGTGTACATACACACACATACATATATACACATATACACATGTGTGTGTATTTAAACCCATGTAGGTATATTAAAAACACCATTAAAGCAGATACCAGGTAAGCTTGGAGGGAAAGGCACTGGAAGATGGGAGGGCTCAGGAACAGTCCTTTACAAAAGCAGTCCCTAGAGCTGAGTCTTGAAAGCAACGATGAATTGCAGGAGGAGATGTCTGGCATGAGGGATAGCCCATGTAAACATGTTCTGTTGTTGCTCGGTTGTTCCCAGTCATACATCACTCTTCATGACTCCCATCTGGGATTTTCTTGACAAAGACACTGAACTGGTTTGCCATGTCCTCCAGCTTATTTTATAGATGAGTAAACTGTGGCAAACAGGGTTAAACGACTTGCCTAGGGTCACAGAACTACTAAGTGAGGTCAAATTTGAACTCAGGTCTTCCTTACTTCAAGCTTCTTTTTACTGTGCCACCTAGCTGTAAAGCAGTGGAGGTGGAAAATTGAGTGTTGTATGTGAGAAACAGCAAACACGCTAGTACTGGATAGGGTGCTGGACTTAGAGTTAGAAAGGTCAGAGTTCCAATCCCTCTTCTGCTATTTGTAGCTTTAAGATACTGGGGAAAAACCAGTACCCTCAAACAATTCTCTAGGACTTGCCTACTGTCATAGGTTGGTTGCAATCTGCAATGGTGGAGCGATTTCCCACACCTGAAACTCTCCAAGCTGATGAAAACCATAGTTCTTTCAAATATTACTGTATTCAATAGTTATGAGTAATTTCATCTTAGTGATCTAAAGGAGTAAATACTATGTTTCAAATAAATTCCTTTATAAACATTTACCAGAAAAATAGTCCATTAGAGCCAGAAGGGACTTTGGAGGGCACATGGTCCGACTCCTCCTTCACCTTGCAAATGAAGCAACTAAGGGGGAAAGGGAGAGAATAAGAGGGAGGAGGGGAGAAAGACAAAAATGAAGTGGAATCTGCCCTCAAGGAGCTTAATGCAAGAAACCAGGAAGAGATACAAAGACGAAAAGAAACGCAGGTTACAAATCAATAAGCAGGTAACAGTAACACAACTAGGTATGTTAAGTGCATCATAGCAACACATAGGGCCATCTGAAGTCCAAGGGAGAAAGGTCACGGAGGCTGGAGACTCAGCTTTGCCAATAATAATGCCCATGCACTTGCCAATGGAAGGCCAGCTAAATGGCGCAGTGGATGGAGTGCTAAGCCTGGAGTCAGAAAGACTTGTCTTCCTGAGTTCAAATCCATCCTCAGCCATTTATTATCTGTGTGACCCTGGAGTTTTCTCATCTGTAAAAAGAGCTGGAGAAGGAAATGGCAAACCACTTTGCCAAGAAAACCACAAGGAGGTCACAAAGAATTGGACATGACTGAAAAACGATTGACTTGGCAGTAGAAACCCAAACTCATCATGATAACCTCAAAAGGTAGGAAGTTAAGTATCATGAACCCCATTTTACAGATGTGAAATTGAGACTGAAGATAGCTTGACCAATAGTCACATGGTGAAAGAAAGCATGATTTGGTGAGTAGGGCACTACAGAGGCATTCAGGAAGACCTGGGTTCAAGTCCACTTTGTGACACTAGTTATGGGACCTTGATCAAGGGTCATCCGTACATAATCCCACTGTAGCTCATTTCCCTGATACAGGAAGGAAGTTGGATTTGATGGTCTCTGAGGTTCCTGCCACCTGTAAATCTACAACCTTAGTGACAAAACTTAAATTTGAGCTCCATTTTTCTGACTTTTAAGTCCAGAGCTCTTTACTCACAAACAATAGCTACCTATTTACATAGTCATTTACAAATTACAAAGTACTTGACAGTTACCTCACTGGACCTTTAGAACAATCCCATGAAGTAGATGTTATTGTCATCCGTGTTTTACATTTGAGGAAACTGAGGCAAACAGAGGTTAAGTGACTTGTCCAAGACCAAAAAAATTAAGTTGTAGGGGCAGAATTGGAACCCAAGGCTTCTTGACTCCATGGCCAAAATTCTAACCATTATATCTCAAATGCTCTTTTGGCTAGGAATGGAACCTGGTTTAATTTCTAGGAAAGCAACTGTAATTAACACTGTATCAACAAGGTTTCCTCTCCAAGAAAAATTATAAGCAACTTCTGTCAAACCCATTTTGGAAAGCTGGTTTTTAGTTAATGCAATGATCTGGCTGGCTGTACTCGGTGTAAGAGGTATACTTGAGAGTGAGTTTATGATGCTTAGAATAATAACTAGCATTTATGTAAAGCTTACTTTGTGCCAGGCGCTTTACAAATATCATCTCATCTGATTCTCACAACCACCCTATGAGGGAAGGGCTATTATGATATCCATTTTTACAGTTGAAGAAACTCAGTCAAAGAGAGGTTAAGACAAGCTGCCCAGGATCATCAGCTAGTAAGTGTCAGTATTAAGTATAATCAGGTCTTCCTGACTATAGACCCAGTGCTCTATCCACTGAACCATTGAATTCACCAATGAAATTTCATTCTTAGTTTAAAGTGATTTCACAGAAAGAGTCATCCCCATCAAGAGCTCACATGACTGCTCTTCTCTAGTGTACTTACCGTCTAATATTGTGTTTTGGCAAGGAAAAGATGAAGCCCTGGCCTTTGGAATATGCCTCCTATCTAATTCCCTATATTGGTGAATTACTGAACAATAGAAAAAGTCCAGATCACAAGGGTGGGGAACCTGCAGCCTCCATGCCACATGTGACCTTCTAGGTCCTTAAGTGAGGCCCTTTGACTGAATTCAAACTTCACAAAACAAATCCCTTTAATCAAAGGATTTGTTCTGTAAAACTTGGACTGAGTCAAAAAGTTGTACCCAAAAGATCACATGTGGTCTTGAGGCTGTTGGTTTCCCACCCTTGGTCTAGGATTTAAAGGCTGAGGTCCACAGTTTGAATTCCAGTTATGCTACTTACTACCTCTGCAAGAAGTCATGTTAGTTCTCTGTGCCTCAGTTTTCTCATCTGTAAAATGGGGAGGTGGAATTAGCAATCATTTACGTCCCTTCCACCTCTTTGTCAGTCATTTCAGTCATATCTCCTTGCGACACTATTTGGAATTTTCTTGGCAAAGATACTGGAGTGGTTTGCCATTTCCATCTCCACCTCATTTTACAGATTAGAAAACTGAGGCAAACAGCTAGTAAGCATCTGAGGTCAGATTTGTACTCATGAAGAGGAGTCTTCCTTGACTCTCAGCCCTGAACTCTCTCCACTCTGCCACCTAACTGGAGAATAGATGCTAATAAATGTTTGAAAAAGGAGAGGGGTGGTGATGAGGAGGAGCTGAGGGATATTTCCTGACTCTTTTCTTTGGGAGTCCTCTTCTCCCTTTAAGGAGTCTCCACCAAATCTACTCTGGGGTCTAGTGTCAAAAATGAACACATTTCTCCCTTGGTGTTCTGGTTGGTGGGTCAATCCATTCCTGGTCTGAGTCAAACAGTTTGCTCCTTCTAGTGAAGTATCCTCACTAGACTTAGCTACTGATGCTGTTGGATATCTGGTAGTCTCTGATACTAATTCTGGTTTCTGAGGGGACCTTGGAAACCTCTTTTTTGAAGATAACAAGATTATAACCAAATCTATTCAATGTCTAGGTATGCATTCATTCTCCATTGAGAAAGAATAAACATAAAAGAAACAGGCACCACGTGTGCAGGGCCATCAAGGAATGAAGGAAATGTAGCAGGTATCCCTCTTTTCCCCATGGAGCATGCTCAGTCATCTTTTCTGGCTCTAGGCAAAGCTTGAGGAGAAGAAGGGTGGTTCTGGGGTGTATGAGTCATAGCTAAATCCTTTGATTGGCTGCTGAGCCAGAGAACTGGATGACTCAGTGGATATACAAAAGGCATCAACCCCACCCTCTGCCTTTCTCATTCTTTTCAGTTGTTTCAAGTAGCATCCTTAAAATAGGGTGCGGGAAGGGGAAATTGCCCCCATCTCCCATCCAACTTTCAAGTGACTATGAGCCCAGGTCCTGCCTAGGCAAGCCCATGACTGGTTTTATCTCTTGTGTTTAATAGGGGACTGGTCCAGGAGAGGCCCAGTCCTTAGAATATGTGCAGATTTGCCCTTCTTGTTGGGTTATACAGAATATACACAATATTCCCTGCCTTGTTTCAGTTTACTACATGAGTCCAGTAAGTCTGCTTCTCATCACGAGCAGCTGAAGATCCAGTCCTCTGTGGTGACAAAGGATCTTTTCATTGTCTGAGGAACTAGAACTGAGGGAACTACAAAAGGTTCTGAAAGGTCTTGCTTTCTTCCTAGATGACATTTTTTTAAGAAGGAAATGCTATGAGCCTCTAGAAAGAGGGAAGGAAGAACCTACAATCTCCTCCTCTCCTCACCTGGATACCACATGGCCCTGAGCACATGGCGTTTGTTTCTTTGGCATAATCAAAAAGGAATGAATACCTGGACATGGGATGGATTTGGTTACTTATAATCTTGTTATCTTCAAAAGATCAGAAGTGATTTCCAAGGTACCCTCAAAAACCAGAATTAGTATCAGAGACTACCAGATGCCCAATAGCATCAGTAACTGCATCTAGTGAGCAAGCATCTTGAAGGAACAAACTGCTTGACTCGGACCAGAAATGGATTGACCCATCAGCCAGAACACCACATCCCACAAGGAGTCAACCTAGATGAGCAAGGAAGAAATGTGTTCATTTTTGACACTAGTCCCCAGAGCAGATTTGGTGGGCATTCCTTAAAGGGAGAAAAGAATTCCCAAAGCAAAGAGTCAGGAGATACCTCTCAGCTCCACTCTTTCCTTAGTTCAACTCAGTCTACCCATATATCTTTTGTGTGAACAAAAGGGAGAGTTGAGAAAGAATATTTTGTATCATGTCAATTTAAACTTGAGCTCACTCTCCCCAGGGGAAATTATTACTCTGGTTTGGGGGATGTTTTCATGACTTCTGTCCTTGCCATATCTTCTGAGTAAATATTCTTTGGAAAAGCTAATTGAGGTCAACTGGTTGATCAGTACTGGGGAGAATATACCAGATAGAGACCCATGAACAATAAAGGTATTAGAAACCCCAGCTCTTATGAATTATTATAACCCTTCTATAAAGCAAATTGCAATTTTGGTTCCAAAGTCACTAACCTATGCATATCCTTTGACCCATTGATACTTCTATTGGGTCCATATGCAAAGAAATCAAAGAAGTTGGAAAAGGATCCACATAAAAAAAATTTATAATAACTCTTTTTGAAGTAGCAAAGACCCAAAACGAAGGGTTTGCTATCAGTTGGGGAATGACTGAACAAATAATGGATGTCAATGCAATGGAATACTCTTATGCCATAAGAAATGCTGGGGGAAAAAAATGGTTTCAGAGAAATCTGGGATGATTTGTATGAACTGATGGAGAATGGAATGAGTAGGAGCAGGAGCACAATATACAAACAATAACGTTATAATGACAAACAACAGTGATTAACTTCAGAACTCTGATCAATGTAATGATCTATCACAACATCAGAGGACTTCAGATGATGAAGCATGTGACCCTTCTCAAGACACAGAGGTTACGGACTCAGGGGCAAAACGAGATATGTATTTTTGGATATGAACAATGTGGGAATCTGTTTTGCTTAACCATCGTATTTGCTACATTTTTTTTAAATTGGTGAGGGAAGAAGAGAAAACAAATGCTTGCTAATTAAAAAAGAAAATAAAGTAAAATCTTAAAAAAAATAAGAAACCCTAGACCTTCTCAATTACTTGATGATAGATCCCTGAAGGGAAAAGTAGTCAGTTACTCTCTGAGACTCAACCTGCCTGTTCCAGTGGATGTTGAGAGAATGAGCCCACAGGAGGTGCTACATTAATTTTCCGTATCTCAGGTAAATGAATGTGTAATTGTAGACCTGCATACGATAGGGAACAGTATTGTGAATAGGAAAGTTATGAAGAGCTGGTTCCAGTAAGGGGAGTCATTGGCTGTGAGCGTGGCAGTGGTAGGAATGGGCTGGTGGCAAGGAAAACTTTTAAGTCATAGTGGGAAGAAGTCACTGGAAAGAAGAAAGGCCCATTGGCATTTGATTTGATTGAGAAGGAAGGAAGGAAAGAAGGAAAGGAGAGAAGGAGGGAAGAAGGAAGAAAGAGAGGGAGGGAGGAAGAAGGGAAGAAGAGGGAAGGAAGGAAGGAAGGAAGGAAGGAAGGAAGGAAGGAAGGAAGGAAGGAAGGAAGGAAGGAAGGAAGGAAGGAAGGAAGGAAGGAAGGAAGGGAGGAAGGGAGGGAGGGAGGGAAATCTCTGTAAAAAGAGCACATGTGGATATTCCATCCAGTTCCTACATTCCCCTCCACCATCTCACACATCAAAACTCTGAATCATTCTGTGGTTATCAGTTTTTTGGTCAGGAAATTGAACCATAGAATTTTCTGGTTTCTGAGTTTTAATATTTGGCAATAATGCCAAAGGCTATAGACCATCACTGTAAAGCTCAGGGACCTCTGACCCTGATGGTCATTCAGTCAGAAGCTACAACATGCTGGAGATTCCTTTATGTGCAAAGCCCTAGTTGAAAGCTTGTGAATGGAAAATAAAACATAAGAATGGGACCAAGTTATGTGCCAGCGTTAGAACTGACCCCCATCCCCTTCCTTTTTGTCTAGATCTTTTTCTTCTACTCCACCTCCACCCTCAAAATAACTCCCATTTCTATAGTACCTTAAAGTTTACAAGGCACTGGTTAGAATGGTATGTCAGGTAGTATTATCCCCATTTTACAAAAGAGGAAATTGAGTCTTGGAGGGATAAAGGGACATGGCTAGGGTTACAAAGGTAGTTCTCAGTGGAGCTGAGATCCTCTTTTAACTCTAACTTCATGGATCTCATGGAGCTGGGGGTTGGAGGCAGGGACCCCATAGTGCATCTAGTCTAAGCCTGTATTTTACACAAGAGGACACTGAAACCCAGGGAGGGGAGAGGACCCTTTCCCAGGGTCCCATAGCATTTTAGTAGCAGGCTAGGACTAGAAGCCAGGTTGCCTGATCCCTGATCCACTCAGGATAATCCATTGTGGGTCTCACCACTGAAGAGCCCTGGCTCTACCTCCCAGGGCCACCACATCAGGAAATATCTTTGTGTTCTCACATCATACACATGTTCAGATGGGAGCTGCTCATTCTCTGTGGGTGTGCCGTTGACAGAATGCCCTGGCACAACCTGGACTCTGGCACCACTGATGTTATGACTGGCAGAGGAAAAGCGTCTCCCGACTTCTGTTTTGCCAAGTGTAGTTTGATGTTCTGAATTATATTGAACGACTTCATCAGATTACCTGGCATGTGGAGGTCTGCCCAGTCTCAGAATTGCAGTGCCTAAGACAGGGGTGGGGAACCCTGCAGCCTCAAGGTCACATATGGCCCTCTAGATCCTCAAGTGCATCCCTTTGACTGAATTTCTGTTTGGATTCAACCACACTTGAGGATCTAGAAGGTCACATGTGGACTAGAGGCTGCAGGTTCCCCACCCCTGGCCTAAGATAAGTCAGGTTAGTTCTGTGGCACAGGGGAAATCATGGTGCCTTGCCAGCCATCTCAGATAGAGCAGCCTGCCCATGCAGAAAAGGACATCAAGGTGGATGACAAAGGAGAGCTTCCCAGGAGTATACAAGCACACAGATAGATGTCCAATCAATGCTCCATTCTGTGCATTGGTAGAAGCCAGGAAGAGCATGATTCAGACCCACAGTTTTCCCTAATGCGGTGTTCCTCAAGCATTCCCCCATCCACCAAACCTACCACAACTGGGATCAGCTGATATAATTAACTCATCTCATCACCTTAGCAGACTAGCACTGGGCAGGGGAACAACCATTATCCATGGAAGCAGAAGAGTTGGCTTTGAATGAGACCTGGGTTTAAATCTCAGCTCTACCAAGTATGACAAGTCCTTCAAGGACTCTGGGCCTCAGTTTTCTCATCTGCAAAATAAAGAAGGTTGAACTAGGTGACCTTGAAAGTTCCTTCAAGTTCTATACCTATGATCCAATGATCTTAGGTTACACTTGGTCTTAGCACCAGGGAACAAGATGGCCTTGGGTCAGGTACCCCCAGTGTCCCATTCCTGTCTCCTTCCAACTTCATTTTTTGTGTTGTCTCTATCACTCAATTATAAGCTCCTTGAGGGCAGGGGCTATCTTTTTCCAATGCTTAATGGAGTACCTGGCATGTAGTAGGCACTTAATATTTCTTGAATTGAACTGGAAATCTTTTGACATTTAGGAAATTTTGCTGCCATAAAAATTTATCTTGAAAATCTCAGTTGTTTTTCCTGGTGAAATTCCACAGTGTGGAATCTTTATTGGCTCCCAATTGCCTCTAGCACAAAATATTTAGAGCCCTTTATAATCTGGCTCTGGCCTATCTTTCCAGTCTAACTACATGTGATTCCCTCTCAGGAACTCCGGGTTCCAGCCAAGCTGGCCTAATCCCTATTCCTTACATACAAAATTCTACCTCCTTCTTCCATATCATTGCCTAAATCAGGGGTGGGGAAGCTATGGTCTTGAGGCTACATGTGGTCCTCTAGATCCTCAAGTGCAGTCCTCCAACTGAATTCACACTTTACAGAACAAATACCCTCAATAAAAGGATTTGTTCTGTAAAGCTTGGACTCAGTCAAAAGGCCATACCCAAGGACCCTGAAGGCCACATGTGCCCTCCAGGCTGGAGATTCCCCACCGCTGGAACTCTCCCACAAGCTCTCTCCTTCACTTCTACATCTTAGAATCATTCATTCCCTTCAAGGCCTAGTTCGGATACTACCTACTACAAAAAGATCTTTCCTGATCTCAACTTTTAAGCTTCTACTATATGCCACACATTCTGTTAGGTGCTGGGGATGTGACAATTGAGCTATAAACTTTTATTACGTGATTGTGATATATCAAGTGCTGGAAATACAGGAAAGGCCAAAACAGCCCCTCCCTCAAAGATCTCACATTCTGTTGTGGGAGATGTTGTTTATAAATTGGTATGTATGAGATTCATACAGAGTCAATGGAAGGTACCTTTTAAAAGGGAAGGCATCTTAAAAGGGAAGGTACCTTTTAAAAGAGAAAGCACCCAGGGGGACTAGAAAAGGTCTGAAGAGGCTTGAAGGAAGCCAGGGAAACCAGGATGCAGAGGTGGGGAGAAATTCCCAGCATGGGGGAATGGCCCATGAAAAGTCATGGAAACCGCAGATCTCAATACCAACGTAACGCAAGTCTTTGTTGGTCTCCGTGCTTTGATCCAGGAAATTCCTGCTTCAGGCTGGATGAAATCTGGCTGAAGACAGTTTATTGGACTAGTAAGGGTTGGATTTTTGTCTCTTTGTGGGAGCTGTAAGAGCGTTATGGTTTGAGGGTGAAATTGTTAATGTCTTAAAAACAACACTGCCCAAACCCCTTTGTAAACAGGCAGCTTTGACTTGGATTCAAGCCTTTGAACAGGTTTAATAAGTTGGACACAATAAATCTCTCTCCAGCCAGGGCTGACAAGCCTCTACAAGCAGGTGACCTGTAGCAAAATGCCCTGCAGGTCAATCTTGGCAGCCCCAAATAGATGTGTGTGCTCATAATATATAGGTAGAAATCCTTTTTTTTTTAATGGTATGTAGCTAAATAGTGTATGCTATATGTCTCTCTCAAATCTGGAAAGTAGAAATAAATCTGTTGGGGGAAGACAGCCCCTGGCATTGACCAGAGCTGCCTCTCACCTTCCACACACTCACAGGGCTGAAAAATCCTCTGAATTCCACCAACAGAGTAGTCTAGAGTGTTTCAGGAAGTACATCTCCCCTTCCTCCGGTTTCTCCTCTCCAGCCAGAGCTTCCTTTTGTAGAATCTAAGCCAGTTTTGAAAACCTGTTGGCACACCCATAAATAAGTAACAAAACTCCTATGAGGCACCATCAATGGCCCCAGGCCATTTCAGAAAAATGAAAGTCAGAAAGGTGTTCTCTGTGATGATTCAGACACCCCAGGCAGGGACCAGGTGCTCTGCAATTAATGGCATGAAAGATGGAGGGAGTCAAGTTCACAGTTAGAATAAGGCACCAGTAGCCAAGTGGGTGAGATGAGGGTAAGCAGAGATAGGGATCTTGAGAGTGGGTGGTTTGTCCTGTTGTTGCAGTGAGGTCTGATATGATGAGAAGAGGTTAATCTGATTTCACGGACAACATCAAAAGAACTCCCCTACAAGTATAGTGGAAAGAATACTGCTCACTAGCTGTGTGACCCTGGGCAAGTCACAGAAGAAAAAAGGAAGGAAGGAAAAGAAGGAAGGAAGGAAGGAAGGAGGGAAGGAGGGGAAGGAAGGAAGGAAGGAAGGAAGGAAGGAAGGAAGGAAGGAAGGAAGGAAGGAAGGAAGGAAGGGAGGGAGGGAGGGAGGGAGGGAGGAAGGAAGGAAGGAAAGAAGAAGGAAGGAAAGAAAGAAGGAAAGAAAGAAAAAAGAAAGAAGGAAAGAAAGAAGGAAAGAAAAAAGGAAAGAAAGAAAGAAGGAAAGAAAGAAAGAAAGAAAGAAAGAAAGAAAGAAAGAAAGAAAGAAAGAAAGAAAGAAAGAAAGAAAGAAAAAAGAAAGAAAGAAAGAAAAGAAAAAAAGAACACTGGAACACTGACAGAGTCAGGGTTTCAGATCTCATCTCTATCACTCATCTAATTCACTTCACTTCACTTCTTTGGGACAGAGTTTTCTCACCTGTAAAATGAGGAGGCTGGACTAGAGGGGGCATCTAAGGTTCCTTCCGTCTCTAATCTAGCATCCTCAGAATTATAATGATCATTTAATGGAAGCATTAAGAGCAGGGAGCTGGGTTAACCAGGATAGATAGAAGGGAAGGGAAAGCCTTGGAGGTTTAATTCCATTTCAGCTTTCCAGAATGGTGGTAAGGCTTAACAAAGCAGTATTCCAAAGGACATGGACAAACAAGCTGTATCTTTTGAAATCTATACAGGATCTTCTTACCCGCTGGGCTTAATTTCAGACTCAAACTTGATCATTAAAGAGTAAAAAAAAAAATTGTTTGTGCTTTTATCTGGTCCATACCACAGCAGCAATTTTCATCAAAAATAGCCAAGGGGGTTCTGGAGATGAGAGTTCATTCCCCAAACTCACCCCACCCCAATTTTCTGTTCTTCAGGAAATTAATTCTGTTCATGGCTGTCTGAAGCACAAACCAAGCAATATCTCCTTAAAAAAAATTTTTTTAAACATGAGATGGGGCAATGGCAAAACTGAGAGACAGTGTGTTTCGAAACCACAAAAAAATTAGAATAGATTCCATCAGGAGCATCCCGAAGTGCCCATGCTTGTGAGAAAAGCTGGTGGGATATTGCAAAGTTTGCTACACTGAGAGTTGGGAGGTTTGGATTGGAGCTCCAAGTTTGCTACTTGGTAGCCCCATAATTGAATCACTGGATTTAGGGTCAATGGGTTGGAGTTCAAATCCCACCAAGTTACTACTTGAATATCCTTAGACAAGCCACTCAATTTCTATGAGCCATCTACAAAATAACAGGGTTAGAAAAGATGATTTTGGATGTAGCCCTTTTGGCTCTAAATTCATAATCTTATGATTTTGGATGAGTCATTTAATTTCTCTGAGAATGCAGAGTTCCATTATGAGTTGGTCCACTGTGCTGGAAACAATTTGAAATTATACTATAAAAAAATCAATGAACTATACACATTCTTGGACCCAGTGATGCTGCTTCCTAGGCACATACCCCAGGGTAGTGGAAAATAGAAGGAAAGGTTTATAATAAATACAAACATATTCATGGAAGATTTTTTTTGAGGGGATCACAAAGAACTGGAAGAAAAGTAGGCATGTATTGATTGGAAAATGGCTGGACAATGAATGGAATGGAATATCATAGTGTCCAAAGAAATAATGAATATGAAGAATTTAGGGAAACGTGGGAAAATTTGTATATGTTCACACAGAGCAAAGTAAGAATCAGAATAATTTACGCAGTGACTACTATAATATAATCAAAAACTGCATTGAAAGACTTAAATATCTGATCAATATAATGACCAGTCATAGTTTGAGAAAACTGATAGTGAAACAGACCTAAAGAGATGTGGCAGACCATGGATAAGTAATGTTAATACATAATCAAATGAATTAACATATGTAAGACCTTAAACACTACATAAATTCTAGTTATTATTAGTAATGAGGCATACATTTTTAGTCATGGTTAAGTGTTGACTACTTTTGCTTAACTTATTTATTTGTTGCAAGAAAGGATGAGGAGAGGGAGTTAGTTATTGGGAAGTCATCCTGATTTTTTTTTAAAGTTTCAAAAAAACTTTTAAATGAGTCAAGTATATATTTTATGTTACTCAATGTAAAGTTTTACATTGGGTTCAAAAAATCAACCTCACAAATATAAGGTAGGAAAGTCTTAGCTAAACCCCTTTTCATCAGAAAAAGACCTTGGAAATTTAATGGTCTAAAAGCCCCATGTGAGTTGATAATGTGAAATGTTGACCAAGAAAACTGATTTAATTTTTGGCTACACCAAAAGGAATAGTATTTGGGAGTACGAAGGTGTGAATCCCCTGTACTTTGCCCTGATTGAACTACATATAGATTACTGAACATTGATAAGACGTACAATATCCTGGAAAGAACAACCGAGAGATTATGTTATATGAGATTCAGTTCAAAGAATTGGGGATGTTCATCCATGAAAAGAAAAAATTTGAAGACAAAATGATAGCAATCTTCAATTATTTAAAGGATTGCCGCACAGAAGAAGAATTAAATTATCCTTGACCTCATGGGGTAGAACTAGAAACCATGGGTGCTGTTGCAAAGAGACAAAATTAGATTTTTATGTAACAAAAAAACAAACAATTGCAGCTACGTCAAAGTGGAAAGGGTTTCCAGGGAAAGTAATGAATTGATTCCCTATCACTGAAGTGTAAGATCAATTTTGAGCAATGGTATAGAAGGGACTATTAATCAGGTACAGGTTAGACTAAATGGCCTCTGAAGTCCCTTCTAATTCTAGGTTTCTATGATTCAGCAAATTCACCCAGAGTTTCCCCTCACACTGGGGTCTTAAGGTCCTGAGTCTATCTTTCTCTTTTCCAAGAAATGAGGTACCCTAGTGATCAATGAATATGATAACCTAGTGTTGGATTAATCCAAAGACCTCAGTCACTGGGGTAAGGATTCAGCAAAAACTGGTAGGAAAACTGGAAAGTAATCTGGCAGAAATTAAGTATAGACTAATAAATTGATCATGCCAAGATAAGCTCCAAACAGATACATGAATTAGATGTAAAAGGTAATATTATAAACAAATTAAAGGAATAAGGAAGAGATTTTGTTTTGCTTTGTCCGTTGTTTCAAAGAAGGTCAATGACATCATGGGGTGATGTCTTGACTCACTTATGAATGAGATTTAAGTGAGGCAGATTTGCACAAAGTGCTCAGGCTCACTCTCTTCCACAGTCACTGAAGGCCAGTGGCAGGACAAAAGTCAAGATGGCTGGTCATGACCCAGGATGCAGTGGATGCCCTTAATGTCTCCAATGTCTGACCAAGCTTTAAGTACTCCACAGCACCTGTTCCAGCCCCTTTTGTGGCCACTGGAAGAAATTGTCCTCTTGAGCCTTACTTCTCTCTGTGTCAATTCATACACATTGTTCCACCAAGAGAAGTCTTTGCATGTTTGGAGTAAACACTCCCCCGCAACTCACCAACAGGTTTGAGATCTGTTGGTTACCCTTAACTTGGTTTAGCCCATCTGCTGAGATGGTTTTGTCAGAGTGTGGTCACTATGCATGTGACAGTTTCTTGGAGTCACAGGTGAGTTGGGTAAATGTGAACACCAAAGGTAGATCAATAGCCTTGAAAGGGCTCAGTAAGTCCTCACAGAGAGGGTCTAGTCCTCCCTGAACACCCCATACCCCCATAAAGAAGAAGTAACCTTTCAGTCTATGGACAGGGGAAGGGATGGAGAGAATCACAAAGAATAAAATCAATGATTTTGATTACATAAAACAAAAAAGCTTTGACCAAACAAGGGACGGAGAGAATCACAAAGAATAAAATCAATGATTTTGATTACATAAAACAAAAAAGCTTTCATACAAACAAAATGAAATCATTTAAGATACGAAGGCAAATGGGTGACTAGAGCAAAAAAATGTAGCCAGTTTCTCTGATAGAGATATCATATTCAAGCTAGATAAGGAACCAATATAAATTTATAAGAACAAGAGTGATTCTCTAAGAGATAAATAGCCAGTAAAGCCCATTTTCAAAAGAAAAAATCCAAGCTATAAAAATCATATTAAAAGATGATTCAAATCACTAATAATTAGACAAATATAAATTAAAGCAACTCTGAGGTTTGACTTTATGACCATCAGATTGGTAAAGATGGCAAAAGAGGGAAAATAAAAATATCAGAGGGATTGTGGGAAAATGGACACATTGATGTATCATTGGTGGTGCTGTGATTCAGTTCATCCACTCTGAAAAGCAATTTGGAACTATGTCCAAAAAGTTACTAAACTGTGTATACTCCATAGGCATAGACCCCAAGATATCAAAGAAAGAGAAAAACGATCCATATGTACAAAAATATTTATGACATCTCTTTTCATAGTGGGAAAGAACTAAGGGGATATTAAGTAATTTGGAAACAGATATAGTGTAATAGGTAATGAATGTAGTATGAATTTAATGGAATATTATTATATATGAAAGGAACAGTTTCAGAGAAACCTAGTAAACTTACAAGAACTAATGCAAAGTGAAATTAACAGAATGAGAAAAATTTATCCAAAAGAGAATTACAAAGAAAAACAACTTGGAAACACTTGAGAAAGTTGATTGACACTATGAACAAGCATAATCAGAGAGGAACAAGGATAAGACGTACTATCCTCTTCTTAAGAGAGAGATGATGGACTCAAGATGCAAAATAAGAAACACATTTTCAAGTATTACAAAAATGGGAATTTATTTTACCTGACTATAAATATTTATTATAAAAATTTTGTTTTTCTTTGATTTCCCTCCCCCATCATGGGATTAGGGGTAGGGTTAGGAATAAGGTCACAAAAATAAATGTAAATAAAATAGAGGCATTAATGTATCTTTTTTTCCTAAATATATATAAGAAGAAAGGCCAGGAAGAATCACAGATAAGCAGGATAGTATTGAAAAACAAATGTATTATACAAAGTGTCCCAAAAGTTTCAATACATTTTAAAAGCAAGGTGTCCCAAAAGACTTAATGCAGTTTTAAGCTTTAATAGCTGCATTAAAGCTTAAGCTACATTAAGACTTTTAAGACATCCTACATATGTACATATATATATATATATATATATATATATATATATATATATATATATATATATAACATGAATGTGACAAATTCTATTAAAAAGAAAAGCAAGCTATCCATAATACAGCCACATTTTCATGCACAGTATTCCAACTAGGCATATAGAATTATTCACTTTATTTATTGTTTGTAAAGTTGAGAATAAAAATGAACTTTTTTAAAAAAATTGAAGAGAGCTAGCTCAACTAAATAAAAAAATCATAAATCAATTCATATTTTTCTACTTTTCTCCTGGGGCCCTCTAACCCTCACTCCTCTCAAGGATCCAGTTAGCTCTTCTTTCATCAAACCTTTCTCAAAATAAAGAATATAGTCAGTCATTTACACCACAGTGTGAATTTCAGGCAGCTGCTTCCTTGTCAGAAGATATTTACATTTTCATCTGGAATTTCAGGCATGAGGTGGAAGAGCATTGTTTTGGGTATGAAGGCCTTTTCCAGTGCCTTCAGCAGCTGCTACAAAAGTCAGCTCTTCATCTCAGCTATAACAAGAAGAAAAGTGTTTTTGACCCACAACTGCTTTTTCTATGATTCAAATAGGGTTTTTTATGTTTTCTTTTCCTCTTTTTGTTTTAAATTATCTTTAAGAGGAAGATTTTCCCCTCCTCTTCTATTTTAAGCAGCAGAGTGTACTCTGGAAAGAATTATAGATTCAGAGTTACAGGACCTGGATTCAAACTCAGTTCTCACTTAGTTCATGTGTGATGTTGAGCAAATCATTTCACTTTCCTGGGTCCCAAATTGTAAAATAAAAGGATGGGAGAAAATTATGTCTAAGTCTCCTCCCAGCTCTAAGTCTATGATCCTGTGAGTCACTTATCCTTCATGGACCTCAGTTTCCTCTTCTTTAAAATGAGGGGATTAGACTAGATCACTTTTAAGAGCTTTCCCAGCTTTAGATTTACGACCCTGTTGCATAAATTCTATGCAGACTATGTGGAAAGATACAACCAAGAATTGCACAGGATGAGATGGAATCAATGGATTGCAACCTGTATTGCTAGAAAAAGTACACATCAAGTGAAGTAAAATAAGTCTTTAATCAAATTTAGAGTAACAATCAACTTCTATGTATGGACCATAGTGACTAATCATTAATACCTAGCATCATAATTTCTTCACATCTTCACACTCATATGGTAAGGAAGCCCCCATTCTTTTTTTATATGCTCTGGTTAATGGATTGTTTTATAGATGTTCTTAAGTGATTCCTTATATGTGTGTTCTTTCTCCCCTCTAAACTGTAAACTTCCAGGAGACTTAGGAATCAGGTGTCCTACTCCTTTTGGATTTAGCCTGAAACAGTGCAAAGAACACTAGATTTCAAGTAAGAAGATCTGTATTCCAATTGCAGCGCTGACACTTTTTAACTATTTGACCTTGAAGAATTCTCTTAAATGGAGGAAATAGTACTTGTAGTATGGGCTTCATAGGATTGTTGTGAGTTCATCTCCTAGGCCTGACATGTTCTCTCTCCTTACTTGTATCTCTTAAATCAAAATTAAGCTCAGATGCCACTTCCTACACAAGGACCTTACTGATCCCTTAGGCACCTAAAGGCTCCCTTGCTCCTTAGCTTGTATTCAATTCACATCTATTTTATATCTCTTCATATGTGTATATGTGCTATTTCCTACTCCCCTCTCCAATAGAATATAAGCCTGAGGTACATTGGTAAACATGTAACAACCAACTCTCCTGGGGGAAAAAATATACATATGATATACTTTTAAGTCTAATCCACATGATGTACATTTTCTCCATCACTTTCTTAAATCTAAAGAACAAAAGAATAAACCAAGCCCTGACTTGTAGTGTTCACAGATTTCCTTGGTATAAATTCTCACACTATTCAACAATCATTCCTCACAGACATTCAGCATACCATTGAATCAAGAACTGTCTAATTTTTGTCTTTGCATCCCCAGCACTTGACCCAGTGCCTGGAACATTATTTTTTGCTGTTGTCACTGCATTGCTGCTGCTGTGGTTCAGTTGTTCAGTCATATCAGACCCTTTTTGACCCCATGGATCCACAGCATGCCAGGTCCTTCTGTCCTCCACTGTCTCCTGAAGTCTGTCCAAGCTCACATTCCTAGATTCTATGATATTATCTATCTATCTCATCCATTTTACCTTTGATCTTTCCCAACATCAGGGGCTTTTCCAATGAGACCTGTCTTCTCATTATGTGGACAAAATATTTAAACTTCAGATTTAGTACTTGACCTTCCAGAGAAAAATCTGCAATAATTTCTTTAAGTATTGATTGATTTGGTCTCCTTTCTGTCCAAGGGACTCTCAAAAGTCTTCTCCAGAGACGCAATTCAAAAACATCTATTCTGCAGCTCTCAGCTTTCCTTATAGTCCAATTCTCACAGCCCTATATTGCTGCTGGAAAAACCATAACATTAACTGTACAAACTTTTGTTGTTAAGGTGATGGTTTTGCTTTTCAGTATACTGACCAGATTTGTCATATCTTTCCTTCTAGGAAGCAAGAGTCTTTTAATTTCATGAGTGCACCCACTGTCTGCAGTGATCTTGGAGCACAAGAATATAAAATCGAACACTCTTTCCATTTTTTTCCCTTTATTTTTCAGGAAGTGATAAGACCAGATGCCAAGATCTTAGGATTTTTTTATGTTAAACTTCAAGTCACCTTTTACACTTTCCTCTTTCATCCTCATCAAGAGAATTCTTAGTTCCTCTTCACTTTCTGCCATTAGAGTGGGGTCATCTGCAAATCTGAGAGTGTTGATATTTCTCCTGGAAATCTTAACACTGGCTTTTGATTCATCTGGCCTGGCATTTCACATGAGGTACTTTGCATATAAGTTAAATAAATAAGGTGACAATATATAGCCTTGTACTCCTTTTCTAATCTTAAACCAATCAACTATTTCATGTTTGGTTCTAACTGTTGTTTCTTGGCCCATATACAGGTTGCTTAGGAGATGAGTAAAATGATGTGGTATTCCCATATCTTTGAGGACTTGCCACATTTTATTGTTAGACATGTAGTCAAAGGCTTTAGTGTAATCAACGAAGCAGAAGTAGATGGTTGTTTTTCCCGGAATTCCCTTTACTTACTTTCTCCATAATCCAGCAAATGTTGGAAATTTGGTCTCTAGTTCCTCTGCCTTTTCAAAAACCAGCCTGCATTTCTGATAATTCTTGGTTTACCTATTGCTGAAACCTAGTTTGCAGAATCTAAAGCATAAACTTGTGCAAATGAACATAATTGTTAGGTAATTTGAACATTCTTTGGCATTGTCTTTCTTTATGATTGGTATGTAAATTGATCTTTTCCAATCTAGCAGCCATCATTGAGTTTTCCAAATTTACTGGCATGATGACTGCACCCCTTTCTGTCATTTTTGCCATAACTGTATATAACATTCTCTTATTCTGCTCATTTTGCTCAAATTTATCTGTTTTTCCTAAGATCATCGAGCTCTTCATTTCTTATAGTACAATGGTATTTCATCACAATCATATATCACAATTTGTTCAGCCATTCTCCAATTAAGGGGTATCCCCACAATTTCCAATTCTTTGCCACCACAAAGAGAGCTTCTATAAATGTTTGAGAATATAAAGGTCCTCTTTTCTCTAGTCATATTTGGAAGTAGACTTTTCAATCACATCCACCTTACTTTGATTCATAGATCTTTTATTCCAGGTTCCTATGCAATATTGATCTTTAGAACATCAGACTTTCCTTTTGTCATCAGACACATATGCAGCTGCAATTCCTTTCAGATTTGGCCCAGACACTTTACTCTTTCTTTACCTTGTTATAGCTGTCCTCTGTTCTTCCTCAGTAATGTGTTGGGCACCTTTCAACCTGAGGAGCTCATCTTCTGATTTATATCTTTCCATGGGATTTTCCTGGCAAGGATACTGGAGTGGTTTGCCATTTCCTTCTCTAAATCATCTTTTGTCAAAATTCTCCACTATGACCTGTCCATCTTGGTTAACCTTGCCTAGAGTAGATCATGGTTCATTGAACTACACAAGCCCCTCTACTATGCCAAGGCAGTGACCCAGGAAGGGTGGAACATTTTAGGCACTTACAGATGCTTGCTGTTCATTCATTTAATTAAAGTTCTAAAGCTACATTGATTCAGTGGAAATGTCAGAGGCTTTAGAGTTAAGAGAACACAGTTCAAGTCCTGGTTCTGTAGTTTGCTATCTGTGAGACCCTAAACAAGCCCATCTCTTCTTTTATAAAATGAAAGTGTTTCACTAAACCATCTCTAAACTCTCTTGAAACTAAAATCATTGATACTATTGAACTTTGAGCTGTTATTATTTCCTTGAAGAAAACAAACAAAAAAAAATTAATAACTGGGGATGGGGGAAAAGGGGGTCATTCCATGCCAGAGTGAAAGACTAGGTGTTCCCTTGGTGCCCATGAAATTTTTAAAAGATCTAAGGAAAGGTCAACAATGCATTGAGCGGATTCTCTTGGAGACATTTTTGGAGTACACACTGAGAATTACACAGGGTGAGAAGGTATGGATAGTTTGCCAAGAGCATCAATGAAAGGAGTGGTCCAATTTACTTCCAATCAGCAAACATTTGTTCAGCTTGAGTTGTGTACGAGACACTAATGCTGGATGATGAGGATACAGAGAAAGAGAAAAATAGTCCCTGTCCTTTGGAAGGTTTGTTTCATTCAGCTAGGAGAATACATCAGGATACCAACAACTAGTCTGATGGGTAGATTTTACAGAAAGGTGGCACCTGAACTGAGCCCCAAGGGAATATAAGGGTTCTGGAAGGCAGAGATGAGGAAGGAATAGAGTGCCTGGCATACATAGCAAGTGCTAAATAAATGCTTATTGATTGATTAAACATGGAAGGTAGCGGGACAATTTGTACCAACACCAAATCTTGGAAATAGAATGTCAATTCAATTCAACAAGTCTTTATATACGTCCCTATGTGTGCAAACTATTGTCATATTAATTGGCAAGACAAAGCCACAAATTTGAAAGCCCTTGACCTCAAGGAGTTTGGTCCTAATGGTTTCTCTGTTGGTTGTAATACAATGGATCACCCAGAGTATGAAGAACACATAAACCAATATCTTTATGGAAAAATACATATATGCATGTGTGTGTGTGTGTGTGTGTGTGTGTGTGTGTAAAACACCCCTAGGTACAAGTATTCTCCAAGGCTAAAAAAAAAAGAATAACAGGAATAAACAGGTAAAAGTCACCAACAATGAGATTAAATGTAATGAGCAAGGAAGTTCCTTGGCATCTCAGGAACCCTTTAGAAGGTCCTAGAGGTAACATTATGTTATGCCCAAAGATCCCACAACTAAGAAAAGCAAGAACTGGGGGGGAAAATCTTTGCAGCAAGTTTCTCTGATGAAGGTCTCATTCCTGAGATATATAGGGAACTGGGTCAAATTTGTAAGAATACAAGTCATTCCCCAATTGATAAATGATCAAATATCAGTTTTCAGGGGAAGAAATCCAAACTATTAATAGCTGTATGAAAAAATACAGTTAAATCACTAATAATTAGAGAAATGGAAATTAAAGAAACTCTAAGGCACAACCTCACAACCACTTGATTAATTAAAATGACAAAATGAAAATGTCAAATGCTAGAGATATTTCAGGAAGATAGATTATTATATTGTTGGTACAGTTGTGAGTTAGCCCAATCGCTCTGAAAAACAAACTCAAACTATGTTCACTATTAAACTGGACATTTTCCTTTTGACCCCAGCAATACTGCTACTGGGTCTATAACTTAAAGAGATAAAAAAAAAAAGTAGAAAGGACCAATATATGCAAAAATATTTACTGCAGCTCTTTTTGTGGTAGCTGTGGTTTGTGCTTTATTTTCAAAGAGGACCATGACATCAGTAAAATGATGACATGATCTGGTAACGAATTGGATTACAATAAGGAAAGGCTGTGTAAAGCCACCAGCCTCACTCTCTCCTTTGGAGCCATCATGGTCCAGTGGCCAGATATAGATCAGGACAACTGGAGATGGCCCAGGATACCATGGCCTTTTTAAGCTAAGGTCTTGCCAAGTTCTCACTTTGATGGAGGCAATGCCCATTCAGTTATGGGCCAGTTTAAGAAATGAGTCAAGGGATGGTAAAGAATTGAAAACAGAAGGACTGTCCATTATTAGGGAATAGCTAAACAACTTATAGTATAAGAATGTGATGGGATAACATGGCACTGTGAGAAATTATAGAAAAAATGGTTTCAGAAAAATCTGGGAAGACTGGTACAGACTGATAAAAAGTAACATAAGGAGAACATAGGAGAACAATGTATACAAGAACAGTAATATTGTAAAGATAATTCAATTTGAAAGACTTTGTAACTGTGATCAACACAATGGCCAACTATAATTCCCAAGGAATCATGATAAAGCATGCTATCTACCTCCAAATGGAAAACTGATGGACTCCAAGTGTAGACAGAAACATACTTTCTTCTCTTTTTTTATTTTTCTTTCATGCCATCTACCTCCAAATGGAAAACTGATAGACTCCAAGTGTAGACAGAAACATACTTTCTTCTTTTTTTTATTTTTCTTTCTTTTTTTTGAACATACCTAACATGAGAATTCATTTTGTATGATTATATTTTTGTAATGAATTTTATTTTTCTGGCTTTCTCAAAGTCTAGGGGAGGGAAAAGGGAAAGGGAGGTAATTCAGAACTGAAAATAAAATCAAATTTGAATTAAAAAATTAAAGCAAAACAAAAGATCCACAGTTGCCTCAGATTAATCCATATTGGCAAAGTTAACTCAATTTTTTCCAATTCTGCTCCATAACTCCTTCACTCAAAACAGCCCCAAAGCTATTGTTGGAGGATGGGTGGTTTATACAAGCCTCTCCAGTTCCACTAGTGTACCAGCCAACGATAGAGCTTATAACATACTAAGAGGATACAACATATGTGCCAATTATGCAAATAATACAGTAGATAGAAAATTGATGAGGGAAAGAATACTAACAACTGGGAAGGGTGGAAAAACAGAGAGTATTTCACAGGGAAATGGTAACTAAGAGTCATGAAGGAAGATAAGAGTTCTGAGCCATTGAGAAGGAAGCACACTCCAGAAATGGGGAAAAGTTTGAACAAATGCACCAATGAGATAATACCAATGCTAACACTAGCTAATATTCTACAATATTCTGAGGAAGTAGGTCTCACAGATTTTATGATCCTAATTTTGCATATAAGGAAATTGAGACTCAGAGAAGTAATATGACTTGATCATAGTAATCCAAGACAGCCCTAACTCACTTCAGTCCATGGAACTGGAATGCAATGAAACATTCATGGGTCATAAAATATTTAACAGAGAAGTTTATTTAATCATCAAAAGAATCATTGAGGATACAATATTGACTCCAGTGAAGACGACTCTTCTCTGTCTCTGAATCTGTTACAGCAGCAATACTCAATCAAGGAAGTATTGTTGACTCTCACCTTTAGGAAAATTCTATCAAGCCAGACTAGTCCTGACCATTCATAGGCTAGGCTTTTGTATCCCATGTGGCTAAGAAGCAACATCAATAACCAATTAATCAACTCATTGAATACTCTGTGTCAGGCACTGTAGCAAGTGCTAGGGATACAAAGAAAAGCAAAAGATAGTCCCTGGTCTCAAGGAGCTCAGAGTCTAATGGGGGAGACAATATGTAGACAACTATGTACAAACAAGATAAACATAGGATCCTTTGAAGATAATTAATGTTAACAGGGAGTTTGAAGGGCTTCTTGTAGAAGGTGGGATTTTTATCTGGGACTTGAAGAGCCAAGGAAATCAAGAGTTGGAGATGAAGAGGGAGAGCATTCCAGGTATGGGAGAGATGGTTAGTGAAAGTGCCCAGAGTTGGAAAATGGAGTGTCTTGTGCAAGGAACAGGAAGGAGATCAAGGTCACTGGATCACAGCACATAGGGAGTGAATAAAGTGAAAGAAACTAAATAGGTAGGAAATGACTTGGTTATGAAAAACTTTAAACAGTAAACAGAGGATTTGATATTTGATTCTGGAGGTGAAAAGGATTCCAGTTCAAGCCCTAATTCATCACACCAAGACAATCCCAAGGATAGCTTCCCTGTCCCCTAAATAGCACCAGACCAGTCTACATAAAAAAACAGATGGCATTCCTACCACACTTGGTCATATGATTAGTAAGGGTTGGAGGCAGGATTTGAATTCAGGCCTCTCCAGAAAGGCCATCCCAGTAGCCAGTATATCATTTTGCTTCTTGGCTCTACCAAAATTTCACCATCAGTTGGCACTAACAAGATGTTATTCACTAAAAAAGACCTGACTCCTGGAAGTCTCACGCTCATTCTGGCAGTTATATGCCCCAGTCTCCTGGAGGGAAATACCAAAAACTCTGTGGTTCTCAGACGATAGATAAGCCATTATCTCTCACTGGCATCTCTCTCTGGGTGGCCAGGTTTCATTCATCAAAGAGAGTGATTAGTACAGATCTACTCAATCAGAATAGCTCTGAGCCCTCACCTCATTTTGGAAAAATCCTACATTCTCTTTGACCTTGCTATATTTCTCTGGATCCTCCTCTCCCAAACATGTTCACAAGTACATATTCTTTTATTTTTTTACATAGAAACAATAAAAGGAATAAACAACACACAATAGAACAATTGTATCTTTACACCCACAGTTTTGAGTCTTTAATGTCTACAGGTAGCACATAGGCATGCTCTGAACCCGGAAGTTCCAGGAAAGGCAGCATTCAGTCTATTTCACTCTCATGGCTAGTCCTCCTATGCATGGGCAAAGAAATAAGTTAATAAACATTTCTTAAATACACTCTTACAGAAACTTCAGGAAAAAAGCAAAAAAACAACCAGTTCCTGCTTTCAGGGAGCTCCCAATCTAATGGGGGAGACAACACGCAAACAACTCTATAAATTGAACAGAAGATGAACAGGATTATTGGAGATAATCAACAGAGCATTAGCATTAAAAGGAATCAGGAAAGATGACTTTTTGCAGAAATGGGACCTTAGCTGAGCCTTGAAGGAAAACGGGGAAGTCAGAAAGTAGCAATGAGAAGGGAGAGAGTTCTAGACAGGGGAGAGAGTGAATAAAAATGCTTAACGTCAAGATGTTGTATCCTGAGAGAACAGCAAAGAAGCCAGGGAAATTATATCAAAGGGTGTATGGAAGGGAGAAAGGTGAAGGGAAAAGACTGGGAAAATAGGAAGGAGTCATGTTAGAAAGTACATGAAAAGCCAAGAAGAACTTAATATTTTATTATGGAGGCAATAGGGAACCACTGGAGTTAATTGAATGCAGTGGGTGAGTGTGTGTGTGTGTGTGTGTGTGTGTGTGTGTGTGTGTGTGTGTGAGAGAGAGAGAGAGAGAGAGAGAGAGAGAGAGAGAGAGAGAGAGAGAGAGAGAGAAGTGGGGGAGATATGATCACATTTGCACTTTTGGAAGATTGATTTGACAGCTGACTGGAGGATGGGATGGAGTGGGGAGAGACTTGAGGCAAGGTGACCAAACATCGATCTATTTCTTTTTTTTCATCAATCTATTGCAATGGTCTAAGCCAAGGTGACAGGTCCTGTCACCTGGGTGGTGTTAGCATCAAAGGAAGAAGGGTTTGAATACAAGAGATATTATAAAGTTGAAAATGACAGAGCTTGACAACTGTTGATGATTCCCAACCAATGTTAGATTCACTGCACCTGGTAGAACCAGTCGTTGGATGATGGCCTCAGTTCTGCATTTAAGTCTTGGCTCTTCTTCAAAGTGGAGGACACAAACTCATGAAAGCCCCTAGTGTGGAAAGAAATTTCTATGGTTGGTGCTTCTCTTTTTCCTTTACTTACTGGGTTCTTACTTTGAGTGAGGCAACACCCATTCAATGAATAGTCTTCTTTGAGAAGTGAATGTAGGGATGACCCTTTTAATAAAAAAAAAAATCAGATTGGGAAAAGACCCTCAGTGTTGCTGACCAAAAGAGAAACTGTTACTATTTTCATTTACCAAGAGGACCTATTGTTTTCCAATGACCTTAGCTTAAAAGGATCAGGGTCTCCCACTGCACCCAGGGCCATTTCCAGTCATCCTGGCAAATACCTGGCCACTGGACACAGATGGCTCTGGAGCAGAAAGTGAAGCTGGAGACTTTGCACAGCCCTCCTTCACTCAAATCAAAGTCAATTGCAAGTCATGTTATCATCTCCCTGATACCATGATCCTCTTTGAGAATGAAGGACAAACCATAATACTGACAGAGACCTCTGACTGCTTTGGTGCAGCGAGGTCATCATTCTTGGAGGAAGAGGAGGAAATAGACTCAAAAGTAAGCCCTGGGAAAGAGAATTTGCTGCTCTTTCACTATGGCATCTCTTACATTCTGGACCTGGAGACATCAGCTCCCTTTTCCAGAAGGCAAGAAGTCTGTCACAACGTTGTCTATCACTTTGGCTCTCTTTGGCTTTGGGGCTTTGTAGGAGTGGACAACCTAAGACATAGAATTGCAGCAGTCATAGAAGGGATGTGAGAGAGATATTCAGCCCTCTGCTACAAAAGTATTTAAGTAACTTTTAGCATTATTATGGACAGGGCTCTGCAATTCATCCATATGGATATAACAAACACCAACAATGATCATCTGACCTGAAGTCAGATTTCTGCAATGATGCTTTCCCGTAACTCATTTCCATCACACAGCCTTGGAAAGTGCTGCTGGGATCTCATCTTCTAATGGTCATACTGCCTACTCTGCCCTACACAGAGACAAACACAGGTGTCATGACATCTTCTGTGGACACAGATCAATAGCCGCTGCAACTACCACTAAGGAGCATGTATTTTAAACAAAAACTCTTCTTTCCTGGGAGGTCTCTATATGTGTAAGGGTGGATGGAGTCTGTGTCTTTGACATAAACAGAGGTAGCCTCCTGAGAATGTTCTAGAGTCCAATACTAATTGGAAGGATTGTTCAGAGTTCATAGAACAAAATGAACAAATGAAACCAATGTTTTATTGGGTCATTTTGGATAACCCCTGTCTACACTAATGAAGCATAGGCCATTACTACCTCCAGGGAAATAGATTTCTAACAACTTTTCTGGGTACCTGGACCATCCCCTCCCTTAGAACGCAAGATATTTGAGGGGAGGGACTATATACCTTTGTCACTATTTGTCTCTGGAACCCAGAACAGTGCCTTGCTCAAATTATGGTTTCCTCCATGGTATGAATACTCCATTACCCAGTGCAGATTTCAGCTTATCCTACTATCTAGGAAATTCTATTCAGCCTTCTCATATTTTTGAAGTGTTTAGCACAGTGCCAGGTACACAGCTGGTGCTTAATAAATACTTGTTCTGTTCCCTTCCTCCACCACACAGACTCATTAGCATACTATGGGATTCTTGTCTGTGTATTTTCCTACATCTTCCACAGACCACCAACTAACTCCTTGAAAGGCAGTTTCCTTTGTCTGCTAGTGCAACACTGAGGCTATCTGTCATCTAATAGACCTCTGAGTCTGAAGCCGAAGAACCTGAGTTCAAATCTCAGTTTTACTCTTTAATGCCTATATTACATTGTAGAAATCACTTGACTTCCCTGGGTCTCAGTTTCCTCTCTTGTAAAATGAAGGAGTAAGACAAGGTAGCCTTTGAGATCCCCTGTAGCTTCAATTCTTTAATCTTATGGTCCTAAATCTACGATCCCAATTCTCTCTCTCTCTCTCTCTCTCTCTCTCTCTCTCTCTCTCTCCTCTCTCTCTCTCTCTCCCTCCCTCCCTCCTCTTGCTCCTTTATCTTCTCTCTTTGCATCTAGTAATTAATCAATAAGCACTCATTATGTCTTTATTCTGTATACCAATAGATAAACATTCATTAAGCATCCATCATGTACCAGACACTGTGCACATAGTAAGTGCTTGCTCAATGTTTCTTAAATTGAAAGAACCTTCGCATAGTCCATTATTTTACCTAATACCTCTTAGAAATTAGTCTCTTTTGAGAAGAACAACCCCGGAACACTGTCTTCAAAATCAGCTCAGGAAGAAAAGTATTTGTCCGTGCATTTTTCAGCAGACCCTCCTGCCGGGTCCCAATGGCTCTTTAGATTGCTTCCAGTTGTGTTTATGGTAAACCCAGAACAGACAAATGCCTTTGTCCTTGTGAAAGATGGAAGAGCCGTAGGAGGAGAATTTTCATCCTAAATCTTTTAGTAGCAAATACTGGGTGGTGAGTTGGAAATGAAAAACACAAGGTTTCCTAATATGAAACAGTTCCTGCATTAGAGCCCAAGATCGGAAAGGAAAGGCATTAGTTTAAGATAGAAAGACAAAAAGTTTGGTTTGGGTTTGGGAATGAGTTGGTTGTTTCTTTCGTTTTTTTTTTCTTTTTTTGGAAAGTGGATGTGGAATATTCACCACTCCCAACAATGAAATTTCTTTAGTCTTTCCATAACAGATATAGATCTGAAATTTGACTGGAAGGGATCAAGGGATCATAGATTTAAAGCTTGAAGGGAAACTAGAGGCCATGTCATCCAACTCCCTCATTTTACAGATAAGGAACGTGTAGGTGACTACTATGTTGTGTCGTGCATGTGATTTGTCAGTCAGGGATATTAGCCCCTGATTTTCCACTCCCACTGCCCCCATCCTAATCAGCGCCCTCATCATTTCTCACTCGTTCTACAGTAATAGGCTCCTAGTTGGTCTCTTTTTCACCATGTTCGCATCTCTTCTCTGAACCATCCTCCACACAACTGCAGAGGTAACCTCGATAATACACAACTCCACTGACTCCAGTAACCCATACAAAAACCGTCCAGTATCCTCCAAGTTCAAACTCTTTAAATTTACGTTTAAATCCTTCCACAATCTGCCCAGCCTTATTTCATATTACTTCCCATCATCCTTTTTGCTTTTTCCTGTCTCTGCAGCTTTGCTCACATCATCCTTTATACATAGAATGTCCTTGCCTTACATCAGCTCAAGTTTTCTCCTCTTCCTGTGAAACCCTCACTGATTCTTCTCAGCCCAAAATGATCCCTCCCTCTTCAAATTTGTCATAGCATTTCTCTGATCTGTTGTATTACAGCCACAAGTCTATAAAGCTTGTCTCCATCAACTAGAGTATAAGTTCCTAGAGGACCTTCTTCAGTGCCTACTACATATCCTTACACATTAAGTAGAGACTCAATAAATATACATTAAATTGAACTGAATACAAAAATCTTCCCCAAGCCTCACTAAGGCTTTATGTGTGATTTAGTGGGAAGTGATGCTGCATCTGACATCAAGCAAGATCTTAGTTTGAATCCTGCCTTTAACACTTAGTTGCTCAGTAATTTCAATTGTGTTAGACTCTTCATGACCTATTTGATGTTTTCTTGACAGAGTCTGCAGTGGTTTGCCATTTCCTTCTCCAGCTCATTTTACAGATGAGGAAGCTGAGGCAAACAGGGTTAAATGTCTTGCCCAGGGTCACCCAGCTAGTAAATGTCTGAGGCTGGATTTGAATTCAGGAAGATGAGTCTTTCTGACTCCAGGATCAGTGCTCTGTACACCAGGATGCCGCCTAGTCATTTGCCCAGCTGACACTAGCTATGTAATAATGAACTCTCTCCCAGTTTCAGTTTTTTCATCTGTAAAATAAAGATAAAAATATTTGTAGTAACTACTTAAACCAATCAAGACAAAGTAAAGCAGGAAACATTGATTAAGTACCTACTGTATGTTGGGCACTGTGCTAAGCTCTGGGAAAAGCAGAGAGAAAGACAGTCCCTAACCACAAAGAGTTTATATTCTAGTGGAGGAAGAAATACTTAAAAGAAAGCGGGGGGGGGGGGGGGGGGGGGGGGGGGGGGGGGGGGGGGGGGGAGGGGAAGGGGTTGAGGGGAGGGGGAAGAGGTCCCTGAATGCAGGAAATGGTGACATGTGGAGAATGAAAAATGGCAATTCTGGGAAGAACTCACCAACAGGTGAAGGGAGCTGCCAAGATGGAATAATGTTCCACAGTGAGAAGATCAGAGAAGGAAGGATATTCCAGGGTGAAAAAAACTCTAGGTACTGAAGGTCTTCAGCGTAAGAGGGTAGATGAAGCATGGTAGTAGACTCTGGAAAGTCTACAAAGCTGGGAGATGAATGAAGGATGGTTGCTCTGGGCCCCTCCTCATAAAGGAAGTTCTAGGACGAACTCATCAGTGGGTGGAGGGGAACGACACAGGGGCAAAGGGACTAGATAGTTGAGGTATAGTGGAGAACTCTGAAGAATAAAAGCACTTATTACATTATTCTGTGCCAGAAAGGAAGAAATATCTAGCTCTTATATAGCACCTACTGTGTGCCAGGATCTGTGCTAAGTGCTGCACAATTATTATCTTATGGCAACCCTGGAAGGTAGGTGCTATTATTATCTCCATTTTGCAGATAAGGAAACTGAGGCAGAGAGAGGTTAAGTGACTTGCACAGGGTCACATAGCTAGCTGGTATCTAAGATCAGATATGAACTCGGTCTTCCTGACTCCAGACTCAGCACTCTACCCACTGGGCCACCTAGCTGTCACAATTGTTGTAGGTACTGGGCTAGGCAATGTGGGCACCAACACAAAAGTGAGACAATCTCTTCCCTCAAGAAGTTTACAATGGGAAAAGCTATCATAAGGATTCAATGAGATTAAGAATCTAAAGTTCTTTGTTTACAAAGTACTAGAATGGGCTGAACAAGGAAACAGTCAACCACTTCAGTATTTTTGCCTAGAAAACCCCAAATGGAGTCACAGAGAGGGGGACACGATTCCAATAACAAAACAGTAGAAGTTGGCTCTTATCATCATCATCATCATCATCACTACTGCAACCCACAACAGCACACCTACACACACACACACACACACACACACACCCCACTTTCATTATTATTATAGGAAATATATTGTTCCTGTCATGGTCAGTGGAGCCCAAAGAGAAATGGTCCTGGAACAGCTCACTATCCTGCTGTCATCATCATGTCATCATTATCTGCTCTGCTGAGCTAACTCAATAAGCCTTAGCTGTGTGCAGTGGTTCTGGCTGCCCATCCCAGCTTGGATGCAGTAGTTGGGGGCCCTGGGGCAAGTCTTTCTAATTCTCCCATCCCTATTCGTGCACCTGACTTCCCTTGTCTTCAGAAACCTGCCCATCCTGCCTGCTGAGCTGGGCTGTGGTTGTTCAGATTTTCTCCCACTTTTTGGTCCTTATTCAAGAAAAAACCAGATAACCCTCCATGTCTTCAGTGCACCTGATCCCAGAAATGAGAACAAGGCCCAATCTGTCCCATGGATAAATAAATCCAGAACTGAAGGGTCTTACTTAAGTTTTGTAGTCAGAAGTCTTTGTCAAAAAAAAAAAGTCAGAGCACTTCCAGGCAAGCAAGCAAAAGCTCTGTAGACAGGAGAAATACCAGCTTGTATAGGATGTGTATATACATACACACACACACTCACATATATATATATATATATATATACACACACATATACAGGGTGTGTATGTATATATGTATGTATATATAGGTACATGTGTATATTTATATATGTATATGTATAGATACATATATACACATATATGAACCTAGGAAGGTGTAAGTTCAAAGTTCACCTCAGATATTTGTACTAGCCATGTAAACCTGAATGAGTCATATATATATGTATGTATGTATACATATACACAAATATGCATACATATACATAATGTGTATGCATGTGTACATATGTATATATACATATATAAATATGGATAGATATAGATGGATGGATATATAGATGAAATGATAGATGGAGAGCTAGATAGACAGACAGATGAATGAATGGATGGATAGACAGACAGGACAAATGGATGGATGGATAGACAGGCAGACAAAAAGATAGATAGAAAGATAGATAGATAGATAGATAGATAGATAGATAGAGTATCTGAGTGTCCTATAAAATGGAGGTCTTGGACTCAGTGGCCACCCAGACCCCTGATAGCTCTAAAAACATGAGCCTATGGTCCTATGATATTGTCAAAGGAGAAGAAGCCAAATATAAACTGAGAACATTCTGACCAGTGGTATCAGAATAGTACTTGCACATGTCAACCTGAGTGGTATGGTTTCTACCTTTGTGAGGATTCCTTCCATCTCACTCCTACCTGCATCACCTTTCAGAAGCAAAACAATCACCAGTTTGTTGGAAATAAAACAACATTTTTTATTTCCTGGAAATAAACAGCCAGTTCACCCTGCTCTGATTTCCACAGGGACACCATAGTATCGATAAGGCTGGGTTTGTTTTTTTAAGGTTTACACAGCATTTTCTATATATTATCTCATATGATTGTCACAACAACCTCATGGAGCAATTATTACAAATGGTCTTATTCTTCTTATTTTGTAGATGATGAAACTGAGGGCCGCAGGCTTTAAGCGACTTGTCCAGGATCACACTCAGATGTGAAAAGCTAGGTCTCTGCTGAGTCCAATTCCAGTGTTAACAAGGTTGGTTTTAAAGAAGACAAACTGGAAAGAACCATACCTGCCCTACTACTTATTTCAAAAGAGGTGTCCTTTATCAGTTTTGGTCATAAATATACCAAGGTCAAACTCTTAACTGAAAAGGGAATTGGAAAGAAAGAGGATATTTTTAAGGCAATATGTGCTTATGTTAGAAAAGTCCTGAAAGTGTTGGAGGCAGAGACCTCAGAGGAGGGAACCCTCCTGGAAGAGAAGAATCCCAGAGATGGGCAAACTGATATCCCTGCACAAAGGCAACACAATTTTTAATTGTAGTCACAAGAAATAATTAGAAAGAAATGAAAAATAAAATTGAGATAAATGAGCTGGGGTTAAGTAGAGCTATAACTAAGAAGGGGTGACTAAGGCTTTGCACCAAGGTGCAAATATCCAGGGAGCATGCTTCTTTCCTACTTACTGAGAGTGCTTCAGAGACCCTTGAGAGCCCCTTGCCATGAAAAACTCTAGGAGATCCACCTTCCCTCTTAGCCTGAGGTGGGCTATCTCCTGTGTAGCACCCCCATCCACACATCTCCCATATTTCTTCACCTCCTTCCAGAGGTTGCCCAACACAATTGTACCATAAGTGTTCTCTCTCTCATCTCACTTTTACACTGCCAGCATTTCTCTCCTCTTATTCATAGGGACAGAAGGACAATGATGGACAGACACACACACGCACACACACATGCACACACACACACACTTGTTTCTGTATAACTGCTCTACACACAGCAGGACCAGATTGCCCTCTATACCCACCTCAAATACATTTATTTCAGGCACCAAGATTCCTAGTTATAACTCTGGGGTTCAGAGAAGAGAGAAACCTACATCAACTGAATTAATGAAAGATTTCCCAAGAGAAGGAGGTTTTAATGGTTGGGAAATAGTGAAACAGGTGATTATGAGGAAGGAGAAAAGCATATCCACATCAGAATCAATTGATTGATTTACTAAAAAGACATTTATTAAACCTTTACCTATACAGGTACTATATACTGATGGGAGCCCACCTGATTTGCACATAGTCACCCTGCTCCCTGAGGGCATCAAAAGAATATTCAGAGCCTGGAAAAGGAAATAAAGAAATGCCAAGACCCTGGCAGAATGTAAATTCCTTGAAAGTAAGGAAAGGCTTGATTTTTTTTCCCCTTGCACATATTAGGTACTTAATCATTTTTTTTTAGTAAAAAGTACTTTATTTTTTAAATTACTTGTAAAGATAATTTTCAACATGCATTTTCTGTAAGATTTTTGACTTCCAAATTTTTCTCCCTTCTTTTCCTCCCCCCCTTTCCAAGATGGCAAACAATCTGATATAGGTTATACATGTACAATCATGTAAAACATTTCCACCTTATTCATGTTGTGAAAGAAGAAATAAAACAAAAAGGGAAAACCATGAGGGGAAAAGAAACAAAAAAGGTGAAAATATTATGCTTCAATCTACATTCAGACTCCATATTTCTTTCTCTGGAAGTGGATAGCATTTTCCATCATGAATCTTTTGGAATTGTCTTGGATCGTTGTATTGCTGAGAAGTGCTAAGTCTATCACAGTTGATCGTTGAACAATGTTGCTATTACTGTGTACAGTGTTTTCCTCGTTCTGCTCATTTCACTCAGCATCACTTCATATAGGTCTTTCCAGGTTTTTCTGAAATGTGCCTGCTGATCTTCTTTCAAAGAGATATTATGGCCTCCATTGCCCTGTAACCCTCTTCTTCTATCACAGCAAACCCAGCCCTACAGGTTCCAAGCTGTCATCCCTTTCTGTAGGGTTCCCAAGACCAGCTCCCGGGAAGGGAAAGAACTAAAATTCTCTGTAGGCATCTTTTTCTTGTCAGCCAACAGATGCTTGCTATGTTCCAGGATAGCCATACTTGCTGTACCTCACAATAGGACCAGCCATTGCCTATTCCCATGACTTTGTACTGGTTGTCCCTTAGGACTAGAATGTTCTTGCTCTATTAGCTGGGTGGTTTTGGGGAAACACACTTTTTAATTCCTCCTTTTTCCTCCAGGGCACCTAGTTGATCCCTAAAAGCATACTGGGCAAAGTCCTTTCTGAAACCTGGACTTCTGAGAATGTGCCTCTGTTAGCCATTCTTCATGGATCCATCAGCCAAACTGACTCACTTTTGCTTGACTTGGATTGGAGAACCAGAGACAGTATCATGGTGAGAACCTCTCCCTGGGTCTTCTGACCACTTACTCCAGCAATCTCACAATGCTTGACAAATGGTAATTAAACTTCAGAGCACTTATACTGTACATATAATTATGCCCATTTCACAGGCGGGGAAAACAGAAACAAGGGAGAGTTTCACTTTCCCAGCTATGTCATTTTCACAGCTGGGGCTGGATCCCAGAGCTTCATTCTTCCTATAAACTTGGAGTTCACCTGTCTGATCTATGAATGCCCCCACCAGGGATAGGCAAAGGCTTAAATTACCACAGGAAGTATTTAAGTGAGACACCAAGAACACACTCATTACACTCAGACTGGAAAGTTCAACCACTTCATTTTACACAAGTCCAGAGACTTGATGCCCAAAGTCATCCAGGTAGTAAGTGGCATAAGCACAAATTGAACCAGGTCCTCTGACTCGAGTCAGCACTTTTTATCATGGAGTATAAGACACTGGACTAATTATTCTCTTAATAGTAATAGCCAGCACTTTTATAACACTTTGTAATTTGCAAAATGCTTTTAATATATTCTCTCTCTCTCTGTCTCTCTGTCTCTCTCTCTGTCTCTCTGTCTCTCTCAATCTCTCTCTCTCTCTCTCTCTCTCTCTCTCTCTCTCTCTCTCTCTCTCTCTCTCTTCTCTCTCTCTCTCTTTCTCTATGTCTCCCCATATCCCCATCTCACACAGGCTGGGTTTGATCCCCACCAATGGTCAGCATGGGAACTTTGACCTCCCCTTTTCCAACCTGAGTCAAGTTACTCCTCTTTAAATAGCCTAGCAGTCATCCACTCCCAGGTATTTACCATATTGATGCTGAACTCGGTGAAGACACCCAATTAGCATATTTCCACTGCAACCCTGAACTCCTAGACTCAAGTAATCCACCAGTCTCAGCCTTCCCAGTAGCTGTGATCACAGGTATGTACCATTAGACCTGGCAAAACATTCTCATATAAGCCTAACTCACAACAATCCTGAAGTAGTGTAAGTATGATTGTTTCCATTTTATAGATAAAACAAGTGATGTTCAGAGCAAGGAAATGATTGATGAGATGTCACATGGCTTGTGCAGGGCAGGGTCAGGATTGGACCTTTGAGGGAGGGGCTTTGCCTTATCCCTAGCTTCTCCCTACCCACTAGCACTGTGCCTTAAGCCTGGTCATCCTTAAGACATGCTCTGATTCTTTCTCTCCTCCATTCTGCACTGCAGATCCCCAGCTGAAATAGCACAAACCCAGCCCTTCTGGTCATGTGACCTAACACTCTAACCCCACCAGTAGGTCCTTTCCCTGCCTACACTTCAAAGGTTTGTCTGGCAACAAGGAGATCCAATTCACAGCCATTTCTGGCTGCCTTGCTAAGTAAACCACATCAAAGGGATTTGCATTTTACAGCCATTGCAACTTCTAAAGGTTTCTCTGCTGGCTTTTCAAGGAAATGTCCCCTGGCTCTGCCTTCCTCCCCAACAAGTCCCCTGCTGCGAGACTTGGGGGTGTCATTCATTCACCTAACAGGCACCTAACAAAATACCTACTATGTGTCAGGAGGATAGCTAGAAAGTACAGTGGCTAGAGCATCAGATCTAGATGCTCAGGAAGACACATTCAAATCTGGCCTCAGACATTAGCTCTGTGATCCTCGGTAAGTCATGGAACCCTCTTTGCCCCAGTTCCCTCATCTGTAAAGTGATTTTTAGAAGGAACAATAAACCAGTTGAGTATGTCTGCCAAGAAAACCCCAGATGGGGTCACGAAGAGTTGGACATGACTGAAATGACTTAACAACAGCGTATCAGGTGCTAGGGCTAGAGACAGGTACAGGGATATAACCTATGATTTTACTGGTAAAGGGAAATCTCCAGTGAGACAACTCCCTCTGTTAAGGATAGAAAGAAGACCAATTTTGCTGGATTAGAGGGAAGAAACATGAAAGAAGAGTGGAAAGACAGGAAGGGACCAGGTTGTGAAAAACTCTATGTGCTAGCTGATTTTAAGGTCCAAAACACCATATTGGGGGTGAAATAATATTATTAATAATAACTAATATTTATATAGCACCTACTATGTGCCAGGATCTGTGCTAAGTGCTTTTCTATTATCTATTATCTCATTTTATCTTCACAACAATGCTGGAAAGTAGGTGCTATTAATATTCCCATTTTTAGAGATGAGGAAACTGAGACACACAAGAGATTAAATGACTTGCCCAAGGTTACACAAATAGCGAGTGTCTAAGGCTGGATTTGAACTTAGGTCCTTCTGATCCCAGACCCAGCACACGCTATCCACTGTACCAGATCAATGCCCCATCATAAAATGATGAAATAATGGTGACCCAGCTCTTGGTTCAAGACCATGCTCACAATGTTTTAGACTTCAATACCATGCCTCATGCACCATCTTCTCATCCTAGAACGTGCTTGCGTTATGCTGCTTCCCTATTCCAATTGGTGAGTTCCTTCTACAGCCTTTATTATGGGGAGCATCCCAGGCTGGTCAACCTTCATTCCCTTCCTGACTGTGCTGGCCAATCTTCCAGATGTCAACATAATGCCCTTTCCAGATAGCTTTTGGTTATTGTCTTCTGCCATTAGAATTAAGCTCCCAGAGGGCAGGGGCCATCTTTTTGCTTTTATTTGTATCCCCCAGCACTTAGCACAATGCCTAGCACATAGTAAGTGCTTAATAAATGTTTCTTGCCTTGCCTTGCCTTTTAGAGGAGACTCAATATTTAGATACAAATAACTGTAAGATTATTTAGACTGCAACACATAGGAAGGCAGCAGGGTACCATGAAAATTGTATTGACTCGAATCAGAGGGCGTAGGTTCAAATTCTTTCTCTGCTGCTTACTAGTGACCTTGTCATTTAACTTCCCTAAGTCTTAATTTCCTTACCTTTAAAATGAGGGAATAGGACTACGTGCTTTCTAAGGTATCATCCATCTCATATCTATGGCTTATAAGATATTTGAGGAGGGAGAGATCTCTTTCAACTCCTAGAATCAAGACCAACTTCCTGGAGGAGGTGTCACTTCAGTTGAGTCTTGAAGGATGAGAGAGACTTCCTCCTGGTTTCCCACCCCCTCTACTTTCTCAATTTCTATGATACACATTTCCACTCTACTTTGGCTACTCCCTGGAAGAGACGCAAGTTGAGACTTTAGCAGAACTCAAGCTACTTCACATTTCATATCTTGAATTCTCAAAATCTCTTGTCTAACCATAGCTTTATTAATTCTCCTTCCTTCATTCCAGCTAAACTTGTGTGTTATTTACCTAGTGACATCCACCCATTATTCCCATTCTGACTTCACTTGATGGAGCTGAATATTTATTCATTTCAAGTATGCCTTATTACCTCTCAGGAATCTTTTGATTCTCTTTCTGTCTTTCGGAGCTGGCCAAGCCCCAGTCCTGGCTAAACCCACTGCTCCCAGGCTGTTTCATCCAGGAAAATGACTCTTCCTCACTGTAACTCCATTAAACCCTTTCTTTTAAATATCATTTAGGACATTCTAATTGTCAGATCTGGGGACATTTTCTTAGTCTTCATCCTCCCTGATTTCTCTGCAGAACTAAATGTTCTCCTAATTCCCTGATCAGACCTTTCATCTCTTTCGGTCCTCTTTTTCCACCCTCACCTCCCGTGAGAGTTTTCACCAATGTTCTATCATTTCTTCAGTCCTCCTTCTCTTTAATCCCTTCTTCCCTCTCCTCTCCCCCAAGAACTCTTCTCTGCTCTCACAATCTCTTCTCTATGTCCCAAATCTCTATCTCTATCCCCAACTCCACTCATAATCTCTATGGTGGAATTTTCAAATATCTGTTGGATGTCTTTACCTAAATGTACAGCTGGCTGCCCAAAGTCAACAAGACCACTTTAATTTAATCCATCAACCATTATTTGTTACCACTAATTATATACTAGACACTGGGGATGCAACAAGTATCTCATGAACATTTCTATACAAGGCATTTTGCTAAGCATTAGAGATACAATGATGAAGAACAATACAGTCCTAACCCTCAGCAGAGTTTCTAATCTGATAATGATTCAGGAGGAATATCACATGGGCATAGGAAATGGGACAGGGATAAAGAGAAAATCCAAATGGGTCCTAATTTCAAAAGGATAATGATGAAACATATTCCCCACCTCTAGGTAGAGGCAGAAGAGTCAGAGTACACAATGAGCTAGCTAGCTAGAGATAGATAATAGATAGACAGACAGATAGATAGATGGATGGATTATATATATATATATATATATATATTTTCTTTTAGACTTGACCAATGTGGACATTTGTTTGGTTTGCCCACATATGTTTATAACAGGGTTTTTGTTTTTCTTTCATTCTCATTTAAAGAGGGTGGGAGGGAAAGAGAGAATACTTTTGCTGATTGAAAAAAATAAAATTAATTTTTTAAAAAGATGGATTATAGGATTGTAGGACCCTTGATCCAGGTCTGAAAGGAACTTCAGAGGCTGTCTAGTCTAACCCCTCATTCAGAGGTTCAGGGACATGAGAAGATGTGTTCAGTGTCACACCATTGGCAAACCTGCAGTTAGGCAGGCAGTGTTTTAGGGAAATCTGAAGTGAGAGATAGCACTTTAACCAGAAAGAGGAGAGGGAAGAGCCAAAGGCTTAATAGAAAAGAAAGGGGCCTGGACCTCGGTCTGGAAGAGAAGTATTTCAGCAGGTAGAGCTAGGAGGCAGTGTATCCCAGGCATGATCGGTGGGAGGCAGCTTGTGTGAATGAACACACACAGTCAGAAGATGGAATGCCAAGGCTGATGAAGAACTGGTAGGAAAGTATAGAGAGAATGAAGGATAAGGAAAGGGAAATGACTTGAGAGAGGGCTGAAAATACAGGAGTCGGCCACACCTCAGAGAGGCTTAAATGCCAGGCTATTTTGTTTATATTGAATCTTAAAGGTAATAGGAAACAGTAACAGGTTTGGGACAGGGGCTTAATGTGGTCAGAAGTATGCCTAAGGAAAATCATTCTGAAAGCTGCATGGAGAATATATAGGAAAGTGGGAAAGAGAGAGATTGGAGACACTGTACCTTGACACCAACACAGTGATCCTTTTTGAGCATTAAGAACAACAAACCAACAAATCATTTTTTATTTTTTTCCAATTGCATGTAAAGACAATGTTCAACATTTATTCATTAAAAGGTTTTGAGTTCCAAATTTTTCTCCTTTCCTTCTCCCCCTCCCCCTCCCCAAGATGGCATGCAATCTGATATAGGTTATATATGTGCAATAATGTAAAACATATTTCCATATTAGTCATGTTTTGAAAGAAGAAACAGAACAAAAGGGGGGAAAGCGAGAATGTTATGTTTCAATCTACATTCAGACTCCATCAGTTCTTTCTCTGGATATAAGTAGGTTTCCCATCATGAGTCGTCCAGAGTTATCTTAGATCATTGTACTTCTAAGTAGCGCTAAATGTATCATTGTTGATCATTGCTCAGTGTTACTGTTACTGTGTACAACGTTCTGGTTCTGCTCACTTCATTTGGCATCAGTTGATATAAGTCTTTCTAGGTTTTTCTGAAATCTGCCCACTCATCATTTGTATTCCATTGCATTCATATACCACAACTTGTTCAAGATGAGCATGCCTTCAATTTCCAGTCCTTGGCCAACACAGAAGAGCTGCTATAAATATTTTTTGTACATGTGGGTCCTTTTCCCTTTTTACGATCTCTTTGGGATACAGACTTAGTGGTGGTATTGCTAGATCAAAGGGTATGCACGATTTGGTTGCCCTTTGGAGATAGATCCAAATTGCTCTCTAGAATATCAACTAAGCAATCTTGCAGAAACATAAACAAGATATTTTAGGGAGTTCAAGAATTCTTTAGGCAATGAGACAATCTATGAGCCAGTGATTATGAGGGGAAATATAAGAGTTGAGTAATCTGGTTAGAAAACTTACAATATTCCTACTGAGAAATTATGGGAGCTTCATTCAAGAGAGGACCATCTGGTTGAGAAAGAGGAGACTAACGTGAAGGAGGAATCCACTGGACTTGATTGAATGGAGCTAGAAGGTGACCAAAGATAAGCCTTTCAGTAGCAGTGACTGAGAAACTGGGGACATCATTAATAGAAATAGGAGAATCATACAAAGCAGTGATTTATGGGGGTTGAGGAATGGGAAATGCGGTTTAGACAGAGAAGCTTGGGGCAATCAAGATCATAGATCATAGATTAAAGGTCATAGATTTAAAACTCGATTTTAAAGGATACTGAATCCAAATTTTTCATTTACAAATGAGGAAACTGAGACCCAGGAAAATTAAGTGACTGTGCCCAAGGTCATATAGATTATTTGTCTGAGGGAGGATTTGAACCCAGGTCTAGGCTTCAAATCCAGATGCTTTCCCCTATGCCACAGTTGACCTCACAAGCTCCCTGACTTCAGTCTTCTACATCTCAAAACTTTTCTAGGTCCTCATCTATCCTCCCTTCCATTTAAAGTGTGGGGTGAGCTTGTTCCTTACTACTCCATCCCCTTCTGACCCCAAGTGGACCTCAATCCATCAATGCAATCATTTCTTCTAGCTGTGACTTCCTACCTTTATTCCTATCCCCTACTGGTTACTACTGGAGCTTGCCCTTTTCCTTTTCCCCTTTCTTTTATCTTTAATCTTTCCCTTTCTAATACACTCTCCCATGGATTCCCCTCCATCCTTTAAAAAAAAAAAGAATTTCTCCCCTTGACTCTGATGTATTTCATCTCCTTCTTCCAGGCCTTTGCATAAGCTGTTCTTCTCTGGAACATACTTCCTCTTCCCTTCCCCCTGCAGTTTCCTTCAAAACATAGCCCAGGTACTCCTGTCTAAGGAATCCTTTCCCCATTGCCCAATTGTTAATATGCGCTCCCTCTTGAAATTCCTTTTAATTTACTCTGGATATATTTGGTGAGACAGGCCTGGTGACATACTGACTAGCAAACTGGCCCTAGAGTCAGAAAGACCTGGGTTTGAGTCTAGCCTCTGACACTTGTATTGACTGTGTGACCCTGGGTAAACCATGGAACAACTATGAGCCCCAGGATACTCTGGAAGAACCTAAGTTTCCAGGTGACTCCCTGGATTGGCAGAGGGTGTTCTTCAATGGGAACTCTCTACATATCCAGCACCAGACCTGGAGTCAGGAATACCTGAGTTCAGATCTGACCTCAGACATTTTACTAGCTGTATGTGACCTAGGGTAAGTCACTTAACCTCTGTCTGCATCAGTTTCCTCAATTATAAAATGGGGGTAATAATAGCAACCACCTTCCAGGATTATTGTGATGATCAAATGGGATACTTGCAAAGCTCTTAGCCCATACCTGGCAACAGAGTAAGGACTATATAAATGTAGCTATTAGCAAAAAACACCACTTGGAAAGTTAATTTTTGTACTCAAGTGTAAAATTTTACATTTATCCCTATTATTCATTACCTCTAAAGAGGCAATATAGCCTCTGGGTATAGTGAATGAAGTATAGACCTTTGAGACAGGGAGACCTCAACTAATGTGTCACAAAAAGCCCCCACACTTACAGACTTCATGACCTTGGACAAGTCACTCAACCTCTAAGTGTTCCAGGTAACTCAATATGCTTATAAATTACAGAACCCACCTGCATATGGGGAGGGACTGTCTTCACAGGAAATTACTTACATCAATGAAATTACAGGTGTAATAAAAAAAAATCTTATTAGATTTGGCCCTATATCCTTGAATCCTGATTCTGATATCCAGGGTTTTAGCTCCCATCCCAGCTAATAAACATGTCATCAGTGCCTTTATTCCCATCCCAAGTACTTCATTATTGACCTTTCCTCCCTTGTAAGAAAGAAAAATAATGAAGCAAGACCAGTGATGCAGAGACTATGTCTGAAAGACATATACATGTTGGTTCCCACCTCTCTGCTGAGAAGAAGGAGGTATATTTCATCATTGATTCTCTGAGATTCAGAGTTAAGCTGTCCTTCAATATTATTTTTGTTTATATTATTGCAATCATTGTGTGTATTGTTTTCTCCTTACCAGTTTTGTGTAATTTGCAAATCAGATGAACTTGCTATCTATGTCTTTATCCAAATCATCAAAAAAAATTAATGACTCATCTGGTGAGGTTAGTCACTCACCCGGCGGTATCAGTCCAAGTGACCTACTGATATTTGGTTGCACATGAGTCTTATCCTGTCTGTGGGCTGGATAGGTGGTGACTTTGACAGGTATTAACATCTCTGGTTTCAGAAACACCCACTTAAACACCCTGCCCACCAAAGTGACATGTGCTTATTACCCCTAGTTCATTCCCAAGGACAATGGAACCAGTGTTATCAACATGGGGCCACACTGACTCTACTTGCCTGCTGAATGACAGTCCTTTGGATTTCCTGGAGGAAGTTTTCAAGGATCCTCTTAGCTTTAATTGCTAAAAACTTAATCATCGTCATCATCAAATTTGTGAATTATTCCTGGGGGAAAAATTAAATTCCTAAATACAAGGCATCTTACAAAAGACAGATTTACAGTGAGAAAGGACCTTAGAAGACAGCAGAGAGAGGCTAGCTGAGTAACACAATTTTATCTTTTATAAATGCACATTTTTTTCATTCAGAAAATTCTGCTCTCCATGGTGCTTAGATATTCATATCGTGATGCTAAGTTCCCCTTGTTAACAGTAAAGACTCAGAGAGAGTGGGAGGATATGGAGAAAGAGGTGCACTATTTCTTTCAGTTTTGATAGTGTGGTACAGGAAAAGAAAGCTAGATTTGGAGTCAGAGGTTCTTAGCTTGAGGGCTTTGCATTTGCAAAATCCTGTTCTAGAGGGATTTAGGCCATTGTCCTACCATATAAAGCACTAAATTAAAGGATTGTTCAAGATCAGAGATTTTCCTAGGTAAAATGAATTACCTTGGAAAGTTGGGGGCTTCGTGTCACTGAAGGTCTTCAAGTAAAGCTTGGATGACTACTTATAGGATATGCTGCTATGGCAAAACTTTTTTAGGCTTGGGTTAGACTACATAAATCTTAAGGTCCTTCCATCTATATAATTCTGATATGACCAGTCACCCTATTTTCTTTCTACTCCCATCATAAAGAGTAAACAATGAATGACCTTTCACTCTCTACCTGAGTCAAGAATTCAAAAAATTAGTATCCAAGTCAGGAGTAGTCAGTCCCCAGCAGGTGATGAAATACACACTTGGCCAGATAGGGGATTCCAGTCACCTGTTTGGGAGTTGTAGACTTCAGCTTACGGCAGTCCTGGGTCTTGAAAATAATGAATACAAACTAGTTGTTTGTTGAATTGAAATGAACTACCTAAAAAATGGTAAGGAAATTCTGAGTTCTGCACCTCAAATTCTACAGTCATTAAAGGTAAAAAATGTTACTCTGAAGACCAAATATTTTTGCTCAAATAATGCCTGATAATAAATGATAAAGATAATAAGTGATAAAGTGTAGTGAAAAGGATAGTAAATCAAGATTCAGACAAGGGTGTGTGCTGGCGAATATTTAACAACCAGGTCTCTGAGAAAAAGAAGGGGAAAGGAGAAGAAATAGAAGTGACACACTTTTATATTTAATCTCTTTTATCGACATTTTCTCCATTATTTTCTTAAATCCAAATAATCAAGACAATTTGCCAAATTCTGTGTAGTCTTTGCCAAATTCTGTGTTGTAAAAGCTCACAATGAAATTTTAATAATGGGCTCTCCCAGGCAGGTTTGAACACATTCCAATACACATGAAAAGTCTTGGATTCTAGTCCCATCTTAGTAACTGACTCCCAGAGTGACCTTATGCAAATTATGAGACCTCCATGAGCTTTGAGAGACAAGTTGGCTAATGGACTGAGAGCTGGTTTTGGAAGTTGGAAAGTACTGATTTCAAATCCTACCCATGAGAATAGATGGCTCTGGGCATATAACTTAACCTTTAATGTTCTAGGCAACTCTCTAGGACTAAATTGCAGAAAAGGAGCTGGTTAGTTCCTTAGAAAATGAACTCACAGGTCCAGTTCCTAGTCGTTATGCCTATTTTTTGGGCTTTAGCTTTCTCATTCATTACAAATCCTTGAGTCTACCCAAACCCTTATTTGTTATTACACTGCCAATCTCAAAATTATTCTGTAGAGACAAACAGACAGGGAAAGTTAGTGCCTTCGATTTCAACACTATAGTTCAGGAATGGGGAATCCTCAAGCTAGAGGCCACATGTAGCCTTCTAGTTCCTCAAGTGTAGTCCTTTGACTGAATCCATTCTGTTAGAGTCAAAGTGCCAAACTTGAGGACCTAGAGGGCCACATGTGACCTCGAAGCTGAAGGTTGCTCACCCCTGATACAGTTAATGAGATAACTTCTTTTCTACCAATACAGATATTTTAGGACGAAGTCACTAATAAGAGAAGAGGGGCACTGAGTCAAAGGGAGAAGCAGCTGATGGTGGTAAAGAGATTTGAAGTAGACTAAATGGTCTCTAAGGTCCCATCTAGCACTAAAATCATGGTGATTTCTCCTCCTAAAGCTCTCTTCTAATTCAGGAAGCTCTGTCACAGCTGAAAATGCCAGATGTTCTTTGCCCAAGAGGGAGAAGAGCTATAAGCCTAAGATAGAGAACTTTCATCATTCCTAATGGAAAGAGCAAGGTTTGTGTCAACTCTATAGCTTGCTTCACATGCTAAAGGGAGATCCAAGTAATAACCTCTATTCATTTCTGATCTATTTAAGAACCTTGCGGTGGACTTACACATCCTTTTTGAAAGAGGAGCCCAGAACAGAAAATTATCTAAATGAGATGTTCAGTTAGTGTATTAAAATATGAGACTGAAACCTGAACTCTTTGTGAAAGACATTAGAAGCCTATAAACAAGTTACAATTTATCCCTGGGGGAGGCAAACACCCACCTCCCAAGGATTTTTTAAGGAAATGTCTCATGGATTTTCCTTATTTCAGCAACAGAAGCTGCATAGGGACAAAGGACAAGTGACAAAGGAGAAGTCAGTGAAACAAAAGGAAATGGGGTGAAGAGGGAATTCCTTTATTTTACAGAGAAGGAAATGGAAACTCACAGAGGTTAGATCTAAAGTTAGTCAGCATCATTGTGATTTGCTTTTACTGTTGAGTTGTGTCCAATGCTTCCTGACCTCATTTTGGATTTTCTCAGCAAAGATACCAGATTGGTTTGCCATTTCCCTAACTCATTTTACAGATGAGGAAACTGAGACAAGCAGAGATAAGTGACTTGGGCAGGGTCACACAGCTAGTGAGTGTGTGAGGCCATATTTGAAAGCAGATCTTTCTAACTCCAGGCCCTACACTTAATCCACTTCACCACCTCACTAGAAGGGATCTTAAAGATCAAAAATTCAGCATCCTTCAACATCCTGGATGAGAAAACTGAGACCTAGATAAATAGATGAAGTGGTTTGCCCAGAGTGATACAAGTAAAGAAGTAAAGAGAGTAAGAACAGTGAATATTTACACAGTACTTGCAAAGAACTTTACCTAGATTCTCTCATTTGATCCCCACAATGACACTTTGGTAGGTACTACCATGGTCATCTACACTTTCCTGAAGCTACCTAAAAGTTAAGTGACTTGCTCAGGGTCATACAACCAGCAGGATTCTTCCTGACTCTAAGCCATCAGTCTATCGTGCTGTTGTTCATGATCCCATTTGGAGTTTTCAGACAGAGATACTGGAGTGATTTGCCACTTCTTCCTCCAGCTCATTTTACAGATGAGGAAACTGAGGCAAGCTGGGTCAAGTGACTTGCCCAGGGTCACACAGCTAGTGAGTATCTAAGGCTGGATTTGAACTCAGGAAAAGGAATCTTTTTGAAGGCACTCTACCCAATGGAATCACCTAGCTGCCACCTCTAGTAACTCATCATTCCTATCCAGGCTGCACTTCAGGCTTGCTCTACCTGGTACTTTTGCCCCCATCTCGCTCCCATTACCCCTTTTCTGCACCTTTTTTATGTGTTATATTCCAGCCTCCTTGAAGGCAAGGGGCTTCTCTCTACTTATTTTGCATTCTCAGCCCTTAGCACTGTGTGTGGCACATAGTAATCAGTTAATAAATTCAGTTAACTGACTAGAGGTAGGGTAATAAAGTGCATTGAGGGATGGATTTGGGGCCACCCTGCCCCTATAGTTACCAGGAGACCTCAGGCAAGTCACTTAATCAACATTTATTAAACACCAACTACATGTCAGGTACTATACAGGGGTAAGTGCTAGGGAAACAAAGAGACAAAAGACAGTACTTGCCTATAGGCAATCTAATTACATTAAAATCTAATGAGGGACAGAATATTCGAACAAATATATGCAAAGCAAGCCATACCTAGAATAAATAGGAAATAATTAACAGAGGGAAGGGACTGGAATCCAGAAGGGTTGGGAAAGGCTTCCGGTAGAAGGTGGAATTTTAATTGGGATTTAAAGGAAGTCAGAGAGATCAGTAGTCCGAATAGAGGAAGACGAGAATTCAGAGGTGGGGGGAGAAAGTGCAGAGCAGAGAGACAGTGTCTGGTTCTTGTAAGAGCCAGGAGGTTTAACTTTGATGAGTCTCAAAGTTTCCTCATCTGCAAAATGGGAATAGTACTACTACTTCCCTGAAAGGAGATACAAGTGCTTTGTAAACCTTAAATCACCATAGAAACGTTAATAATCATTATTCATATTTGAAAAGCTCTTTCTCATCTCTCTTCCCCCTCCCCCATCTCATAGAATCTCTAATTTCCTTCAAAGGACAGCTCAAGCCACCCCCTTCCTGCTCAGAATTCTTTCCTGATTCTTCCCTACTACTCCAATTAATTACTTTATTTCTTTTATTTTACTTTGTCTGTGGTTTGCTATTGTTTCATTCTGAACACGGTATGTTCCTTCCACACACACCGTAGGATTTTAATTATTTATTTTTTAGTCTTTGGATTCCCCGGGGTTGGTTTTACGTAGTGCTTAGTAAATGTTTGTTGAATTTAATTGAATCTTATAGCTGCAGAACAAATTTCAGTCAGAACATTCAAGATCACGGAATGTAGAGCCGGAAGGAATCTCCACGGTCATATGATCATATATTTAGGACTGAAAGAGACTTCAGTTTATTTAGTCCAATTTCTCCCTCCAGGTCCCGATGAGGAAATCGAGATCCATAAAAATTAAATGATTTGTGTATGGTCAGTCAGTTCCAGAAGCAGGATTTGAACTCGAGTGTTCCAGATTGCTAGGTCAGCCCATAATCTGACAGCATGCTGACTCAAAGGAAAGGTCTTGGAGATCCAGTTTTAGGAAAAATTCCTTTTCCGGAGGAAACAGAGGCCCTGGTTCATAATCATCTAGGGTAGCAGAACTGGAACTTGAACCCAGATCTTTTGATAGCCAATCCAGTGTTCTGTTCTTTACAAAAGGATGTAAGACCTGGGGGAGGGCGAGGGGCGAGAGGGAGGGGGTGAGGGAGGGAGGAAGGGTCAGTTCCCCCAGCGCCTCCTTGATTCTGAGGTTACCCTATGTCCCTTGGGTCTCAGTCACCTGTGGAGGCGCAAGTAGAGATAACAAGAACGGGAGCCCAGCGTCCCATATGGTGTCTTCCTACCAGGAATGAAAGAGTTGGGGGGAAGCTGGGGTGGGGGGAGGAAAAGAGAAAGAAAACAGATGGGAAGGTGAGTAATTAAATCAATATATACAAACATTCCTCCCTCCCTCCTCTCCCCAGCCCACCCCTCCCCGAAAAAAAAAAAGCGTTGAGGGAAAGAAAGGAATCCGGCAGAAGATTGGAGTTTGAACTCGTCTTCTGTGTGATTCCAAATCAGATAAACGCTAGCTAGGTCTTTGTCCCAGAGACGTTGTTTGAAATGGAAATGCTAACAATGGTGGGGCTTTTGTTTCATTATCTAGAATGTCTTTGACTGTTTCCAAATGAAGCTTCCCGACCAGCCCCTGCCCCAGCTCCAGCCGGCGGCGGAGGCTTTATGTATATTTTATTGGGACTAGTTCGGTCGCCAGGCTAAGATTCATTTGTGTGTATGTGTGTGTGCTCGGGACGGGCATGTGCTAAGGGCTGCCTATATTTTACACAGATAATGTCCTTGTAATTTGAAAGTACTTACGTATAAGGCTGGCATTGTCTTGCTTTTATCAAGCTTTTGTTGAAAGAAAAAGCAATACTGTATCTTTAAATTGGGAGGCGCTGAATCATGAATCTCGGGCAGTGAAAAGGCTAATGTGCTGTGGAAAGGAAGGAGTTTAATCTAATTTGGTTGGAGGGTGTCTGTCTGTGGTGTTGTTTTTTGGGAGTGTGGGAATAGAGGAGAGGAGCTGCCCCCTTGAATGGCTCCCCCTGCGCCAGAAGCAGTGGGGAGTCCCTCAGACGCCACTGATCCAAAGCCAGGCCTTGAAAGGGGGATTAAAGAAATGTTCTGATTTGCAATTCACACTAATGCACCCTGTGGAACCTTTGGTCATATTTCAAACCCCACTGTTAGGGAAAGAGCCGGAAAAAGAGCCGCTGAGATGGGGCTGGAGCAGCAGCGCTGGCTCCCCAGCTCGCTGTCCACTGCCATTTTCAGAGGAGGCTGAGGGGAGGAGGGGGTCGACAGGGTATTTGCGCACACACACACACACACACACACACACACACACACACACACACACACACACACCCCACAGATTTCAGTAAAGAAAACTTGTTTGCCTGCGGAGTTTGCCTGACACGCAAAATGGTCCTGGGATCGGATTGGGTCCGATTTTGTTAGCTAGAGGTGCCCCTTTCCAAGATTAGAAATTTCTCCATCAGAAGGGAAACGATAGAAGGAAGGGAAGCCAGCCTGCTGCGGCTCCGTCGTCCGTGACTGTCTTTGGCTACTTGTGAGTGGGAGGGACGGGAACTTTTTTTCCCACCCCGCATCCTTGGAAGAATACCTAGGGAGCCTCTGCTGGGTGAAAGTCAACAATTAGCAAAGAAATGGCTTTTCCGTCCAGGACAAGGGAGTAAACTCCCCTTCTAACGCCTCCTCTGATCCCACTCTAGAACTCCAACAAGATGGGAAGGTACGAAGACAGATATTCTAGATTGCAAAATAAGAAACTAAATCAGGCAGGACCACTGCTTTGTAACTGGAGCACTGTGCTGGACAGACCCAAGAATCCGGCACGCCGGGCCAGAGGAAGGATGCAGTTCCTTCTCAGCATGTTTTCACCTAGCGTAGCACCATCCCTCAGGAGCTTCCTCTCGCGCTCTGCCTCCCAGGGCCTAGTCGGAGAGCATCACGGCTCCCCTCCGCTGCGCCAGCGATGGGGTCAGTCAGACCAGTAGACAGGGATGAAATTGAGAACCTTAAAGTGTGTGTCAGTGCATTTTATCTCCTAGGAGAGCCTTTGCTTTAATCCCATCGCACAAAGGCAGGCTTGGCTAGGCCCGTAATTGCTCAAGACTGTAACCGAAGCGGTCGCAGAGCTACATACAACTCTGATTCAGTGTTAACCACGTCTGGGTTATTTCCTACCACTTTCTTGCGGGACACACACTCTCCCTGACTGAGGGCTGCTTTTTTCCTGCAACATTCCCTCTGCCTAATCTTTCACTTTCTCCCGCGAACACTGGCCAGCCTGAAAGGCAGATGGATGAGTTAAGGGGTGGGGGCGTGGGGGGAAGGACGGACTGGGACCGAGAGGGGGAGGTAGCAAACTCGGTTGTTTTTTTATCTCCCGGGAGCTGCCACATTATTGGAAATCATGTTCCATTATAAAGTTTCCTTTTAAAAAAAATAAATACCAAAAACGACAACCTGTGCTCAACATTTTAGAGGCTTGATCAGATTTCTATTAATTTAAACATATAGCTATTCCCACGACAAGCCCTAGTGCTTTCTTTACCCCTTTTCATCTGTGGTTAAATATGTAAATAAAATGTCTAAAGTCATTCTTCAAAGAAGACAAAAGAAAAAAGAGCTGAGGGAAAAGACAGCCATAAAATTCCTCCCAATTCTCCATAACATTTGCCAGAGGGGGGCCGGGCTGCCCAGGGCCAAGCAGCAGGGGTGCCCGGCGGCTCCATACAATCCCCCATCTCCAATCCCACACACAGGAAAAAAATAAAATCCAATATCTTTTCAGCTGGAGCCATCAAAAGACCCTTTTCATTGGTAGGTATCTTCCAGTTGGTGATTTCTCAGAGGCCTCTCTGCTGGCTGGCTGGTTGTCTATAAGAACTATTTGTTGTGTCCTGGCTCTTGTGGGCTGAGCAAGGGACAGGCAGGCAAGAAGGCCCTTATGCACACCTTTTTCTACCAACTCTAATACTTATCACTATGCTAATGGCTCTAAATTAAAATTGCATATTAAAAAAATTCTGAGGTATTTTTCCAAATAGTTCATACACAGCTCTGGGCAAGAAGTAGAGCTGGGTATACACACACACATATCTACACACACACACACACACACACACACACACACAGTTTTTAGAGAAGAGGTGGGAAGGTGAAAAAAAGAAAAAATAAAATTTTATCTTGAAGGGCCTTAGGTAGGAAGAAAGGTCAGAAAACAAACTGATAACCATTGCCTTGTTCATTTTTGCATTATGATTTGGTCAATAACCCACATTTCTTGGTTCTTGGAAAAACAACCTCCTGTCTATGAAAAATGGCAGTGCTCAGGTAATTTTCAATTTTGCATGGATGTCCCAGAAGTAGTTTGGTATAGTGCATTGGGTTCTGAACCTGGAAAACACAAAGCCCCGAATTTGAATCCTGTTACATTTTACTGTTAGTCTGACCCTATGCAAATCACTAACCCCTCAAAGTCTTAGTTTCCTAATTTGTAAAATGTAAAATAATTTGTCACAGTGCTATTATGAAGCAAAATAGGATAGCAACTGCTACAACTGTGATTCCAATGAAATAGAGAAACTCTCTATACTAATGCAGGTCTACACCTTCTCTACAACTGAAGGTCTTGGAGAGTTCCCTAGCTAAAGCATGTATTAATGGTAATGACATACCAGGAACTCTGCTAAGCAATAGTGATTCACATAAAGGCAAACAATATAGGCTAGAGCCTATATCATAGGTTAAATGACTTGCCCAGAGTTTCACAGCAGGTATATGCCAAAAACAAGCTTTGAACCCAGGTCTTCCTGAGAAGACCTGCTCTCTAGCCACTATACTAAGGGATATAGGGTGCTTAGAACTGATGCCACAACTTAGGTTAGTGTCTTCCCTTACCTCCCATTCTCCTGTCTGGAAGAAGTCAATTCTACCTACCCAGCAAGTCCTTACCAATTATTATTTTCCAAAGACACAGAACTGCTTAGCTATGTAACCAACTTTCTAGAGAAGCAAACTGATAGGGCAGGGCCATGCAAAAAGAACAGGTCCAGGATTTGAGTTCAAATACTGATTCTGGCTGTCATTGGCTGCTTAACTTTAGACAAGGCACCTCCACCTTTGTACCTCAGTGTGTTCATCTCCAAAATGGGGATAATAATGATTCCCTTAAATAGCCTATAAACCATCCAGCAAGATGATCGTGTGTGTGTGGAGGGAAAAAGGAAGAGGGGGGGGGGGGAGGGAGGGAGAGAGAGAGAGAGAGAGAGAGAGAGAGAGAGAGAGAGAGAGAATTTTTATAAATAATAAGCATCTGGATATGACCATCCAGGTAAACATGGGATAATGTGCAAAAGATACAGAGAAGATGAGTTAACATCAAACTAGGAATCCTTGCCTCGATGTCCTATACAGAACACTAAAAGGTGAATTAGAAGTCAGATTCTTCATTTGTTAAAGAAAGAAAGAAAGAAAGAAAGAAAGAAAGAAAGAAAGAAAGAAAGAAAGAAAGAAAGAGAAAGAAAAGAAAAAGAAAAAGAAAAAAAGACGGGACAATAGCCTCTACGGTTCCTTCCTACAGAGAAGGTATACGATTTTGAAATCAACTCCTACCGTTGATCTTGGAGAAGGCCAGTTTGAGCAGTTCTGACAAAAAGCCTTTGGAGGTGGTCAGACAGCTTTCCTTCCCAGATCCCCTACTCTTGAAAAGTGCCAGAGAGAGCCGGCATCTCAGCAGTGTACTTCTCCCCAGTCAATTCCTTCTCTCTCTTTGAGAACTAGAAGTATATAAGGTGCTTAACCATGTTTTCACTGAGCAAAGTATTTTCTTTCCATATACATAGAGTTATCATCGTTTAAGGGCTGCAAAAGACCTGTTTCTACCTTTTTCCTAAAGTTTCTTTACTCCTTTAACAGCGGAAAGGAGAAAGCCCCAAGTGTGTTTGGCGGGAGGGGAAGGAGACTGGGATATTAAGTTTGCCTTTGTGGGATTTTTGTGACTTTCTGAGAGAATTCCAATCCTTTCCCTTGTTAAGAGGGATCCTAAAACGTGAGAGACCTTGGCCACTTCTCTAAGATGTCCTGAGGGCTTTATCTGGCCTGTTGACTTTAGCCCCTAGGAGTTCAGAAATTGCCTGGTTTAGGCTAGCTTTCGTCCTCGAGAGAGTGTGTGTATGGGGGAGTGCGGTGCAGAGGAATCGGGCGGGGGGCATCCTGTGATTGTCTTTGGTCACAGCAAAAGTGACAGTGACCCAGGATTCGGCGTGAACCAGGTGTGAACTGGGCAGGGAAACTCGATCCCCTCGATCCTTGCCTTTGAACAAAATGAACTTAATTCAAGTCGATGTATGGTCACCGAGATCACATCGCGAGCTGGTGATCCCGGGCCTGCTTCCAGTCTCATCTTGCACCAACAGGAACAGAAGAAAAAGCAGCAAAGGATGCATTCCTCCTTATGAATTACTGTAAACTATGACGATTTAGAGACTTAAGAGTAAACCTAGCAAAAATCAACTTCGAGATAAAAGCGGACATAGTGGGTGTGGTCAGTGTGGTCACTCCCCAGTTCAGTCCCATTTTCCTCGGTTATTTTTTAGAGAAAAGTTTCCCTTTATATCCCTGCCTTTCCCCCCACTTCTCCCCCCCCCCCACGCCGGCTTCGGAGAAGTAGGAGATGTTGTCCCTGAAAAAAAATCCCAATATTGAGAGCCCCACCCCCATCCTTTAGCTCTCTTTGAAATATCAAAGGAAACCCATCCCCCCAGGCCCGAGCCCAGGACTGGTAAGTACCCAGCCTGGAGAGGAACTCACAGGGGTTTATGGCCGGGGTTATAAAAAGCAAATCCCACCTCCCCTTGAAAGCGCCCTCCGCCCCCCAACCCACCATAAAATCGAGGGAGGGGGGCTGGGGAAGAGAGATGTAACACCTTCCAACCCTGCTCCCCTCCCCCTTCAGGGCTCTGACCTTTGGGGGCAGCGGTGGTCATCCCAAGGGGTCCGGGGAAGTGGGGGGAAGAGAAAGGGAGAGGGATGGGGGATGGGCGTTCTGAGACAGTAGCCAGGGACGGAGGTAGAGACACAGAGACAGAAGGAGGGAGGGCCAAAGAACCCGAGACAGATGGACAGAGGCACATGCAGGAGATGCGCGGAGAGGCCAAGCCATTGAAAGAGCGGGCCGAGACTCCAGGCCAGACAGAGCGCCGCGGCCCGCCGGCCTGCGCCCAGCAGGGGGCTCGGCATCCCTGCGGCGCGGAGCCGAAAGGCTGGGAGCGGTGAGGAGCCCGGCGGCCCGCGGGAGTCCCGGGCGGCTCAGCGCCCTAATCCCCGTAGCAGCGCCGGCTTTCTCATGCAAAGCAGCGGCGGGGGCGGGGCGGGCGGCCGGGGGCGGGCTCTGCCACCACTTGGCCCTTTTCCCCCCCTTTCCCTGTTTGAGCGTCTCCTTATTCCGGGACGCAACCCCCTAAACAGCTGCTCCCAGCCCTGGCCAGAGGAGGAGGAGAAGCAGCTGCCGCAGCGGTAGCAGCCTCAGCCGCAGCCCAGAGGAGAGAGGAGGCGAAGGTGGGGCGCAGGCGGCGCGCAGCCGGGCCACCAAGGACAGCGGGGTCACCCGGAGCCCGGGGCAGCTTTCCCTCCTCCAGCGCCCTGGGCCCGCCAGCACCCCTGCCTGCACCTGGGCGCGCGCGCTGCCCGGAGCCAAGGACGACAAGATTAGCAGACCGCGGGCCAGGAAAGTTTGCCGCGCCTGTGAGTTGGTGGCGCCGCCGCCGAAGCTAGCCCGGCTTTCCCCTCTTCGCCGCGCTGCTTTGTTTGCAAACTTTGTTTTCGCTTGCCAGTTGGTCTGCGCGTTGGCCAGGCCCCCTCCCCTCCCGGATCCCTCCCTTTCCCCCTCCCCCAGCCCAGCCCGGGCAAACTCATAGTAGTCTTGGGGCAGACGCGGCAGAGGAAACTCGGAGCTCGGCTCCGCGCGGTACGGCGCTGCGAGCGGACAGCTCGTTTGCCCTGCCCCAGGCGGGCATGGGCTGCAGCCGGGGCTGGGGCAGGAGCCGACGGGCGCAGCGGGCATCTGCTGCAGCCCGGCTCCGGGCGTCCAGGCTCTGATGCGGCACTTAAGGCGGAGTGCCTGAGCCGGCCCTGACAGGGCTCCGCGGTCCGCGGTGTAACCTTGTTGGCCCGGCGGGCGCCAGTGCCGCTGTCCCGGCGGTTCTTCCTCTCCCTGCACCCCGCCCGGGACTCGACGCCGCCATGAGCAGCCTGGGTTCCCGCCTCTGGCTGGTGCTGCAGGTGGTGGGGGCGTGCGCGGCCATCAGTTCCATGGACATCGACCGGCCAGGCGAGGGCAAGTGCCAACCCATCGAGATCCCCATGTGCAAAGACATCGGCTACAACATGACCCGCATGCCCAACCTCATGGGCCACGAGAACCAGCGTGAGGCGGCCATCCAGCTACACGAGTTCGCCCCGCTGGTGGAGTACGGCTGCCACGGCCACCTCCGATTCTTCCTGTGCTCCCTCTATGCGCCCATGTGCACCGAGCAAGTCTCCACCCCCATCCCCGCCTGCCGGGTCATGTGCGAGCAGGCCCGGCTCAAGTGCTCCCCCATTATGGAGCAGTTCAACTTCAAGTGGCCTGACTCGTTGGACTGCAGCAAGCTACCTAACAAAAATGATCCCAATTATCTGTGCATGGAAGCCCCCAACAACGGCTCCGACGAGCCGGCCCGAGGCTCCAGCATGTTCCCGCCGCTCTTCCGGCCCCAGCGGCCCCCCAGCCCCCCAGAGCAGCCGCAGCCTAAGGACAGCCTGGGCCGCTCCGGCTGCAGCAACCCCGGCAAGTTCCACCACGTGGAGAAGAGCTCGTCCTGCGCGCCCCTCTGCACCCCCGGAGTGGACGTGTACTGGAGCCGGGCGGACAAGCAGTTTGCCGTCGTGTGGTTGGCCATCTGGGCAGTGCTCTGCTTTTTCTCCAGTGCCTTCACGGTGCTCACCTTCCTCATCGACCCTCCCCGCTTCAGGTACCCAGAGCGCCCCATCATCTTCCTCTCTATGTGCTACTGCGTCTACTCCGTGGGCTACATCATCCGCCTCTTCGCCGGAGCGGAGAGCATCGCCTGCGACAGGGACAGTGGCCAGCTCTATGTCATCCAGGAAGGGTTGGAAAGCACGGGCTGCACCATCGTCTTCTTGGTCCTCTATTACTTTGGCATGGCCAGCTCTCTCTGGTGGGTCATCCTCACTCTTACCTGGTTCTTGGCAGCGGGGAAAAAGTGGGGCCACGAGGCCATTGAGGCCAACAGCAGCTACTTCCACCTTGCTGCCTGGGCCATCCCTGCGGTCAAGACCATCATGATCCTGGTGATGAGGAGAGTGGCCGGAGACGAGCTGACGGGAGTGTGCTATGTGGGTAGCATGGACGTGAATGCGCTTACCGGTTTTGTCCTGGTCCCCTTGGCCTGTTACCTCATCATTGGCACCTCCTTCATCCTCTCGGGCTTCGTGGCCCTTTTCCACATCCGGAGGGTGATGAAAACAGGTGGTGAGAACACAGACAAGTTGGAGAAACTCATGGTCCGCATCGGGGTCTTCTCCGTGCTGTACACGGTGCCGGCCACTTGCGTGATCGCTTGCTATTTCTACGAGCGCCTCAACATGGACTACTGGAAGGTGCTGGCAGCCCAGCACAAATGCAGGGTAAACAACCAGACTAAAGCCCCGGACTGCTTGATGAGCAGCTCCATCCCTGCCGTGGAGATCTTCATGGTCAAAATGTTCATGCTGCTGGTGGTGGGCATCACCAGCGGAGTGTGGATCTGGACTTCCAAGACACTGCAGTCTTGGCAGAATGTGTGCAGCCGGAGCCTGAAGAAGAGGAGCAGGAGGAAACCTACCACCGTTATCACGGCCGGTGGAATCTACAAAAAAGCCCAGCACCCCCAGAAAGGTCATCATGGGAAGTACGAAGCAGCCACACAACCACCCACCTGCGTGTAGGGGGAGGGCGGCCGGGACCGTGGGTACTAAACAGCTACAGAAAATTGTTTCCCACTGAAAAAAGACTTGTACAGGACTCCAGGGAAGGGGCAAGGAAACTAAGCCCTGGTGCTTTTCTCAGATGGGGTGGGGGGAGGTTTTTTAAGTTTAAAAAAGAAAAAAAGATTATTTCCCTGAAATTCAGGATGTTGCAATACACTTCAAGTTAAATGTACTTAAGAGCTTAATGGGAAACAAACACTGTTAGTTAAATGGCCTCTTCGGTTACTGATTTGAAGTAGCTTGTGGAGGGAATATATATGTTATATATACATATTATATAAGTGTATACATAATGTATATATAATACATGTCTGGATGCGAATCTGAGTAGGCTTTCCCTATACCTTAGTCAAGAGTAAAGAAAAACTTTCGTGGACGGCAAAGAAATCTCTCCCAAGTCTTCCCCTATGCCTCCCCCAACATCTTTTCTCGGTAAGCAAAAGTCACCATTCCAGAGCCCCTCCTTCAGGTCATGGCCCTCACCCTGTGAGATAGCAACCTAAGCAAAGAAATCCCCCTTTAAATAACTCTCCACAGACAAGAAAGAACTAAAAACAGATAGGGGTCCCACAGCCTCCGCCAAACTTTTTCGCTAAAACTGAAACTTCCTTCGCCCAGAAAAGCCTCAAAAAACCCCGCAAACTTCTGGGCAGCATACAAACGCAAACTATGTGCAATACATTTTTTTCTCCCACCATGAAATAAGAAAAAAGAAACAAGTATTTTGTTGTACATAAAGACCACAAAAGAAACCTCTTAACAAAAGGACTGAGAGGTCTGGCCCTCCGAAACCCTTTAGAGTTACATTTTGTGGCTTTTTAATGGAAATCAAGCCAATGTTATACAAGTTTGGACTGATTTGTGGAAAAAAAAAAAAAGGGAGAGAAGAGAGAGGGATCATTCAAATGTACCCAAAGGACTTATTGACTCTTTCCATTGTTAAACAAATTCTTGCCATGAATAGATACGGAGCACTTGTGGTGCAAAGGGAAAATTTTGTATATTGTGATACTCTTCGATGTGCTGGAAAAGCCCAGTTTCTTAGTTGTATATATTTGTAACATATGATTATTTTTCATGCTCCACTATTTTATTAAAAAAAAAATAAAATATGTCCTTTAGTTTGCTGATACTCCCTTGTGGTGGCCACTTTCCCTTTCCCAGTCAGGAGTGTAGGGGCTCAAAAGCAACTTTGTTCTTGGCCATTGATTTTGCAGGCACAGGGGAGACTTCTCCCCTGTTTATAGACATGGGCTGATCGCTCTTTCCAGCTAAGGAGAGATGTGGATTACAAGGGTGGTGAAATAATGGAACTTGCAGGTTACATAAGAATGACATGCGGCCAATACAGAGAGTTAGGGGATTGTTCCTGGGGAATCTTGGCAACTGAACACGAGAGGTCGGTTGTAGGGACAATTCATGCAAAGGGAGCCTTGTTTACTGAGCACACACTGTGGCAGTAATCTTGCTTTAGCATCCTTTTTCATGTCTTCAGAGAATGAGGAGTGGGGGAGACGGAACTCTTAGGACAGTTTCTTATAATGTCCCTGCTGTCCTTTGGAGAAAGGGGCAAAATTGGAATTACGTGCCTCTCCACACCAGCTGGGCTGATGGGATAGATAGGGTCAATGGTGGCTTGTTTACCCAAGGGTACACTTGGGGGAAATACTGCTGGCCAGACCCTTGGCTCATCCAAGAGGAGGGAACCAGGAGAGAGACTGGGATAGAGATTTTATTCTTGGCTTCTCAGAAGCAATGAAGCGGCAACCCAAGCCCACAAATACAGATGCCTTTGGTGTTGGCTGAGTCAAAGGCACCATTCAATCTTTTCTTTTTCTCTTTTTTCTATCAATTAAAGGGACTTAGATATGAAACTAGAGATTTCTGCAGGCTGGGCACCTCAGAAAAATCAGTCTCTGACTGCCCTAAGGACTTGCTAGGCAGGCAAGCATTTGCTCAGCCCTTAAGTGTGAAAGCTGAGGCATGGCCAAAGGGGACTTTAGGAGAATGGAGCCTGCCTGATTCAACTGGAACCCACTTGTTCTTGGATAACCTGTTTGTTCAGTAAATAGGAGTGTCATTTTGTAAGCATCTTGTCTGAGATTTGCTGAAAACAGACTTCCCTGGCTCAGTGAGGCAAACCAGAGAGAGGCCTGTAGGATCCTGTGGTTTGGATTCGATTTCTGCTTGTGGAAAGTTATCGACTAATTAAATGATTGGCTAAGGAGGTTGAAAATGGATTAAGGAATAAACATAACTAGGGGGTAGGGGAGGTGAAGTTTTTTTGGTGTATTTTTAGACTTAAAACCTCAAAACCTACTTTTCTCCAAAAAGTGTATTTCATAAGAAGCTAAGTTTTGGAGAATCTATAATCAGAGGATTATAACTGAGACCCAAAAAGGAGGCAATGTGGTGAAGTGAAAAGAGCACTTGAGTGAGTCTGAAGTCCAAGGACCTGAGTTCAAAACCTGCCTCTGACACCTGTGTTACTTTAGGCAAGTGACTTTGACCTCACATGGTTTGACTTTTCTCATTTGTAAAACAAAGAGGTCAAAGTAGGTGGCCCTCTCAGTCCTGGTTCTGTGATTTAGTCCAAAACATTTATTTTACAGATGAGGAAACTGAGATCTAAAGACATTAAATTTCTTGTCCAAGAACACCAAGGAAGTAGCAGAACTGGCATTAGAGCTCTGACTCTGAATTCATCGTTATTCCCACTCTGCCTCGTCCAGGGGTTAATACTGGAAGACTCCATGCTTTCTGGGGCCCAAGTGGCACAAGGACCAGGCATTCAGTTCTAATCTCACCACTTTATCAGGACCTTTAAATGCTTGTAGCTTCAGAAGTGGTATTAATGCCCAATTCCAAAGCAACAAAGTTATTTTAATAATAACAGGAACCCCTCATTTTTCTAAACTTTTGGAAGTTTTACCGAGCACCTTCCTTAGCACCACTCTGTGAGGCAGGTTAAAAGAAGCATTGCTCCCTATTTTTGCAAGAAGCACTCACTATTCACCTGGTACTATACTAAATACTAGGGATAAAGAGAAAGACAGAAAACAGCCCCTTCCCTTAAGTATCTTAATACTCTAAGGGAAGAGACAACATGCAAACAACTATGAATAGATGGCAGATAGATATAGATACATATATATGTATAGACCTGTATACAGATATATAGATATATGTGTAAGTATAGACATGTATGCAGATACATATATGTACTTATATCTATCTAGATATGTGAGTAAACATACACACAGCTAAGTTGGAGATCATTTCAGAGGGAAGGCACTAAGTAGTAAGAGGGATCAGGAAAGGGTTTTGTTTTTGGTTTTTTGTAGAAGGTAGAATTTTAGCTGAGACTTCAGGGAATCCAAAAGGAAGTGAGGAGGAAGAGAAAGCATCACAGCAGACCTAGGAAACAGTCGATAAAAAAACATGGAGAGGAGGACGTATACTCAGAAAAAGCTTCTCTTGAGCTTTCCCTCACAGAAAGGTCCGAGTGAAAGACCCCAAGGTTACCCAACTAGTACGGATGTGTGGTGGGATTTGAATCCAGCTCTTCTGACCCTAAAACCACTACAACAAAAATGTGAATACTGGAAATGGATCTGAAATATTCTCTAATTTTTATCTGACTGTGTGGCTGTGTGGATCGCAGCATTTCCTCAGTACCCACAGGCAATTCTTCCAAGATTCTAAATTGGCAAAAAAGTGCTCATGTTCATTGGTAGTGGGAGTTTACTCAAAGCAGTTTCTCCACATCAATAAAATAATAGGTACAATTTTTTAAAGAACTTGTTTTAAGAGATTAAAACTATATAGGCAGACATAGCTATTGATGGCTAACATTTCTATGGCAGGTATTTATAGATATTATCTCCATTGACCCTAACCTACAACCTTAGGAGGTAGGTGCTATCATTTTCTCCATTTTACAAATAAGGGAAGTGCAATTAAGTGACTTGGTGAGAGTCATACAGCTGTTAAGTGTCTGAGACTGGATCTGAACCTTGGCCTTCCTGATTCCAGGTTTAGGGCTCATCCAGCTGCCTAATCTCATATAGACATAGAAGCTAGTCACAAATAACCCAAAGGTTGATAGGAAAAACAGCAGTCAGAAATCTTTCATGCAACCTGCTGAAGGAGCAGTCAAGTTATTTAATATTCATCATAATAACACCTTGTCTTACAGTTTACACAGATCTTTACCTTATTTACTGGGCATCCTTAGATTTCTGGGTGCTAGTGCTCCCTAGGAACCCAAATATTTGCAGTATCTGTTCAGATTCACTTGAATTTTCTCCTCTATGGAGAATGTTAAATCATTTGCCTAGACTAGGGACCAGCAGGCAAAGACCATCCTTCAGTTTACTATTTGTATAAAAGAAAGAAATGAATGGAAAAGTATTCACTAAGTGCTCACTGGGTACAGAGTACAGGGGATCTAAAAGAAAGTCATCCCAGAACTTGATCTCAAGAATTTGCATTCACATTTGAATAGGGAGAGAGAGAGTTACTCCTAAGAGGAGAAGTCACTTTTCTCTCAGAGCCCAGTGACAAAACAGATGTTAATGCACCATCTTTAATGGCATTTCCAGGAATAAAACCACATCCATTTCTGATATTGAACCTTTTACCATGTCAAGGACTTTGGTGACAAGAAGTTCCTTTTCTGGATGGCCAATAGAGCACCTTGTAAAGGATCCTCAAAGGCACTGCTCCTTTGAAACAATTGCTTTCTGGTTGTTCATGGAAGAGGGTCAGTGACATCATGAACACAATGCCTTGACTTGGGAATGAACTGGATTTGATTGAGACAGAGCTGTGCAAAGTTATCAGCCTCACTCTCTCTTCCAGAGTTATCGGAGGCCGGTGGCAGGACATAAGTCAATGCCATGCAGGGTAGGGTGCCTGGAAGAGTGTTATACCATAGGCCTATTGGACTTACCTGCCTATGACCAATAATGGCACAACTCTTCCTACTCTTGTTTCCTTGGTCATAAAATAAAAGGATTAGACTAGAGGACCTTGAAAATCTATGATCCCGTGGAAGTTACCTCAGTTCATCCAAAGTTTGAAGTAGGATTTCCTAAGAAATAGCAAATCACCTTGTCACCTGATCAGCACTTCCAGCCCTTGTGGCTCAGAACAAGGAAAGTAGAAGGGGAAGTAGGAAGAATCTGGAGCTTTGAAAATCAAGAGATATGGGTTCTAGTGGCTGACCTGATTCTGTCTTCCACAGTGACTGCGTGCAACTGTGACCTTGGGCAAATCACTATTTCATGGGAGAATCACTAAGCCCTACCTTATGATCAAAATGCTGGTCCAAAAGAAAAAGAATATTTGAAGTTAGAAGACCTGGGTTTGAGTTAACAGTTCAACCTTTAAGAACCTCAGTTTCCCCATGTTTAAAATGGGAATAAAAACACTTTCACTGCTCAGTCTCTCAGGACTATTGTGAGTAAAAATCTCAAAGACCTATATAAGTATGCATATGTATGTATGTGCATATATGTGTATATATATATATATCTTTATATGTATATGTGTATATATATATCTTTGTATCCCCATATATACAAAGATATGTATATCTTTATATATGTGTGTTTATACCTTTATATATCATATATTTGTATGTGTATATTTATGTTAACTATATATCTTTATATGTGTGTACATGTATATCTATATATCTTTTTTATCTGTGTCTGTGTGTGTGTGTGTATATATATATGTACGTATGTGTGTGTGTGTGTGTGTGTATACATCTATGGAGACAGCTACATGACTCAGTGGATAGAGGGGCTGCCCCTGGAGTCAGGAAGACCTGAGTTCAAATCAGGCATCAAACACCCACTAGCTGTGTGACCCTGGACAAGTCACTTCACCTCTGTTTGTCTCAATCCACTAGAGAAGGAAATAGCAAAGTATTCCGGACTCTTTGCCAAAAAAACTCCATACAGGGTTGCAGAGAGGCAGCAACAGTATTCCTTACATACACACACATACAAATATATCTTTATATACATGCATGTATATGTATGTGTATATTTAATTACCTACATATCTTTGTATATGTGAATATGTAACACATAGTATATTTGCATGCATAATATTCTTTTTAGTGTTAATAGCACCATTTCTAAGATCATTGTCAAAACAGTAGACAAAGGGGAAAAAAAGGTAACCTTTTAACTCTTTGGAAGAGAAGAGGGAGGTTATTATAAAGAAGACTCATAGTCTCTTCTTTCACCTATACCAGTATAAAAACCTATTCTCTTTTTTTAATTTAACCCCTTGCCTGCTCTGGCAGGCTAATCCCAATAATTGCTGTTTTTAAAGTTATTGTGGTAAGCTGTGGTTTCTCCTTCAAGGAAGGGTGGAGGGGAGATGAGTGGGGCAGAAGGTATTTGCAAAGAAATCTTAATCTTTATTTTCTTTTTGAAATAACAAGGGATTAGCAAGAAATCCACAAAGGGGGTATAGGGGAGGGATGTATAGTAAACACAGGGTGTTCCTAAAGACTCAGTGTACTTTTAAATTATTAAAGATTAAAATTGCATCAAGACTTTTACCATGCTATATATTCCATTTAGTGATATGTAATATCCAACAATTTGAGGGTTTGGAGAGAAACAAAGGTTCCCACCTTTCTTAAGGTTTTAAGCTTTATTAAAGTTTAACTTAGACATGTACACCATGATTTGGAGAATATCTTCTTTTTTCCTCACTCTCCTACCTCCTGAAAAAAAGCTATATTCATTTGGCTAATGAGTAAAGGGTCCTTGTAACGAGTTCAGAGAGGAAAGAATTTTTTTCCTGCTCCTTGGCAGTTTTTGAAGTATCTTCAGGTTTAATAAAATAATTTACTAATTCTAAGAGATAAAGGAAGACAGAAAAATAAACTCATATGTCTTTTTGTGAAGAAAAATATATGTTTTCCTTCTGAAGGACACACAATAACATCACAGCTGATTCCATTCAGAGGGCAGCTGATGTTGAGTCTGCAAGAATTCTGGTATGTAGTATCTGTAGAATTGGAAAAGTAGAAGGATAATGATTTTTTTTTAAAATCAGACATGTGATTTCTCCAGTTTTGGAAACACTTCTATCAAAGCCAATGAACAACCTTTCTTAGAAAGTTGTTGGTCAGTTGTGGCATGGGTTTTTCTTGGCAAATATACTGGAGTGCCATTCTCTTCTCCAGATCATTTTATAGATGAGGAAACTGAGGCATACAAGGTTAAGTGACTTGCCCAAGGCTACACAACTAGGAAGTGTCTGGGGTCAAATTTGACCTCATGAAAAGGAAGCTTTCTAACTCCAGATTTGGGGCTCTATCCACTGAGCCTAAGGCTTTAAAAGAAGAAATTATTTGCCTAAAGTCAAATAGTGAATAGGTGTAAACTTAAAACCAAAAATAGTCTTTGTGATTTATATTCACTACTCAGTCCCCTTCTTCTGTTGTAGTAAAATTCGAGGAAGGATTATTGAACCATTTTAAAGGGCACGATCATAAGGTGATGGATTTAGTGCTGGAAAAGACATCAGAGAGCGTCTAGTCAAAAGGGTACATTTTATAGATGGAGGAAATTGAAGCCCAGAGAGATGAAGTTGACTGAGGTCACCCAGGTAACAACTGACAGCTCTGGGATTCAAACCCAGGTTGCGGGATCATAGGATGTGAGCTAGAAGGAGATTCAGGGTATCCTAATCCAGCCTCATTTTCCTTACTCTCCTACATGGACTTTAGAATCTGGCAACACCGGTCTTCTTGCTTTCGAAGGACGAACAGCAACAAATATTTTGTACATCCCTATTTGTTTGCATATTGTCACCTCCATTAGACTGTGGGCTCGTCGTTGAGCTCAGGGACCATGTTTTTTTCTTTCTTTGCTGGGCACTTATGGGGTTTGGCCCAGAATCGGTAATTGATAAAAGTTAGTTGAACGACTGACACAGAAAAGTTAACTGCCTTGCCCAAGGTTGCACATATCCACAGAGGTTCTTTCTACTTCTGTTTAAATTAAAAGGTAGTGTTTAGGCAGGTGAGGGAGCTATTGGGGAAAATGGGCTAAGTCAGAGAAGCTAATAAAGAGGCCTCCATTACAACTGTTGAGTTGATCTCTCATATTTGGAAAGTAAAACACCCAAGCCATGGGAAAGAGGCATCTGTTAAGCGGAACCCTATGTCCTGAGCTCAGTGGGATGGTTTGAACCAGGGTTATTATTGGAAAACATTATTCATTTTACAGCTGTCCTTCTGGGGGGCTTCCCACCCCTAACCCAGCAACATCAACCTTGAAATCTACCCACCCTTCCTATTTGAATGTTTGAGATCTACAGCTTTGAAGGAGAGAGCTCCATAATGAGGGGATAGGACGTACTCAGGTGGTCTTTGATGACAGGTGGTCTCTCCCAACAGGTGGCACAAAAGGGGAAATTTGGTAGCATTTTTCTGAACAGTTGCACTTAAAAAAAAATCTGAAAACTTCTCCCTGTAAGGCTTAACTATTTGAGGCAGAACTACAAAGTTATTACCACTGACGGATGACAAAATTGCATCTGTGCTAAGGGGTGGGTGCTGGTGATTAGGAGGTCTCCCAGCTGGCTTTGATCAGAAGTGACAAGCTCCTCAGGTCTGGGGCTCTCCACCTCTCCTCTCCCGGGGGGCACAGCAGCACCTGTTTGTAACTTTCAGCCTCTTCTACCTCCGCCTGCCTCCCGGCACTTAGCTCCTCTCCCAGAACACACAACTGGAATTGACTGGTTATGAACAACCCAATTATTCATTTATAAAATACTTACCTTCCTGAAAAAAAAAAAAAAAAACAACAAAGATCCTTCAGTACTGAAGTTTGTATCGGTATCTTGAATTTAGGAAAACTTTCACCTCCCTCAATTAACTCAGGGTTTAGAGAGAAGGGCAAAACTAGTCACATTCAAAAAATATCAAAGAATTCAAAGAAATAGCAGGCAAGTAGGTGGTGCAGCGGATGGAGCCCTGGATCTGGATTCGGAAAGACTCATGTTCAAGAGTTCAAATCTGGCCTCAAGCACTAGTTGTGTGACCCTGGGCAAGTCACTTACCTCCTATTTGCCCCAGTTCCTCATCTGTAAAATAGGAACATGCTGTAGAAGGAAATGTCAAAGCACTCTAGCATCTTTGCCAAAGAAAACACCATAGACAGGTCCATGGGGTCATGAAGAGTTGCACATGATGAACTACAATCTATATAGCACTCTCTGAGTTAAATCAGTGCTTTACCAATATTATCTCATTTGGTCCTCATAACAGAGGCATTTCAGTAACCTGAAAAGAGCTGAATTTGGGAATCACAGGACATGAGTTCCAATCCTGACTCTGCTGTTTCCTGTGTGACCTTGGGCAAGTCACTTCCCTTCTCTGGTTCTCAATTTCTTCATCTTTAAAAATGAAAAACTGGACCTTATGCTCTTTAAGGTCCCTTACAGCTCTTGATCTATGAGCCCAAGACGTAAGGAGACTACATTCCATCTGGGAAAGTAGCATATGAAAAATAAGTAAAAGGTAATTTTTTAAAGGGGGGGGTAGTGGAATATTAACAGTTGGGAGAAAGGTTGAATTAGGAAGAGTTTCATGTAGGAGTGACTTTTGAGTAATGCTTTGAAGAATGCTCTATATTCTAAAAGGCCCAGGTGAGGGCATACATTCCTGGCACAGGAGACAGTCTTTGCAAAGGCCCAAGGGTAGAACATGGAATCCATGCTCAAACGATAGTTTGAGCATAACCAAGAATACATAAAGGAGAGTCATGAATAATAAATCTGGAGTATGATACTATAGGGTAGAAAGCAAAGGATTTGCCAGGGTTCAAATCACACCTCTGTCCCTTGCTACCTTCCTGACTTCAGGGTAAGCCCTGGGGCCTTTTGCCTTCTCTAAAAAAATGCAGCACTTCAGCTAGATGAATTCTGAAGTCCCTTCTCTCTCAAAACCTACTGTACTAAGAAATGTAGATTGGAGCCAGGTTTTAAAAGATTTTTAATGCCAAAGAGTATAATGTGTATTTTGCTGTTGTTCAGTCATGTCTGACTTCATGACCCATGTGGGGTTTTCTTGGTGGAGATACTGGAGTGGTTAGCCTTTTCCTCCTCCAACTCATTTTACAGATGAGGAAACTGAGGCAAACAGAGTGAAATGACTTGTCCAGGGTCACACAGCTAGTAAGTGTCTGAGGCCAGATTTGAACTCAGGAAGATATCTTTTTGACTTCAGGCCATATAATCTATTTACTGCACCATCTACCTGCTTCTAATTTGTGTTTTATTCTAGAGGGGATGGGGAACCATTGGAGTTTATGAATTTTACCTGTAATTTGAAGATATCAATTTGACAGCTGTGTATAGGACAGATTGGAGAAAAGAGAAACATGAGTCAAGGAGACTAATTAAGAGACAGTTGCCATTGGCCAGACCACCAACTTTTCTGGTCCTACATTTCCTTAGGGATGTGCTGAGGAGCACCACATTTTTTTTTTCCTGGTTTCTATAGATTTCACTAGGGGAGGGATCTCTGGGTATGGAAATGAATTCAATTGAAACAGCTTACTACGCCTCTGAAATTTTGAAATTTGCCTAGGAGTTCCAACAGCTTAAGTGATTTGCCTGGGTGAAGCAGTGCTAGCCATGTCATCCAGAAGGCCCGAGGTCAAATCCAATCTTAGACATTTACAGGAGCATCTAAGTGGCACAGTGGATAGGGTACCTGGGGTCAGGAAGACCTGAGTTTAAATTTGGCCTCAGACACTTACTAACTGTGTGACCCTGGACAAGTCACTTAACCTCTGCCTTAATTTCTTCATTTCTAAAATGGGGCCAGTAATAGCACCTACCTCCCATGGTTGTTGTAAGGATAAAAAGATATGCTGTTCATAATCATCTACAATTTCCCTTATAATATTTTATAATAGAATCTGTATTCCTCATCAGTATTTCTCTTGGCTGTCTTTTCTCCCTTCTGAAGTGTTACATCACAAGAAATTAAATAGATTATATTCTGACAGGAAATGAATGGTTACTGATCTTTAGACTGTGAGCTCCTTGAGAATCTTTTTTTGCAGTTCTTTGCATCTTCAGGGTTTAGTATAGTGCCTAGCACATAGTACTATTGATACAAACAAACACACACACACATACACACACGTATATTTTGCAGGACATGAACCTCTATCTACCTGCCTCCTAACTCTGATGCCAAGTCCAATTTTCTAACCACTACAGCAGGCTGTATATATCTCAAGGGGACATCTCATGGATTTTAAAAGACATTCTTCATTCATCAAAGGGGAGTGTAACTTTCTCATATCTTCTTTCAGATTAGGAAGTCTGAGTCCTTGGGAGACCTACCTCCCCAAAAGGGGGGTGGGGACAGTAAATGGGGGAAAGAAGGTTTATATCCCTTACATAACAACTCAACCTGGGACTAAGCAGATTCCTTTGATTATCTGATTGGCTTTGATATGGAGAGAAGCAGAGATGGAAGCTCTAGATAAACCCACCAGTAGCTCCAAGAAAATTGCTCCAGCCAAGAGAGTGCCAAGCAGCACAAGGAGTTGCTTTTAGCTTTCCCCCCAGTATCCACCCTTTTGTTGTTAAACCACTGAGCTAAGCAATACCCTGCTGAGAAAGCCTTCGAGGACCTAGAGGAATGTGTCCCTTCCAGGCCCCTGGGTAGGCAGCTGAAGATGTTGCCTCTCCTTTCTCAGAGGTCATGACTTGAACCATAAGGAGTGACTTTAACAGAGGCCAATGTTTCATCTCCGAGGATTCTCAAAACCAGTGGCTCCCACTGGGATCCTAGAGCTAGAACTGACAGGGACCTCGGGGCACTAGCCCAATGCTTCTCATTTTGACAGATGAGGAAACCGAGATCCAGCCGGGATCATACAGGCAATAAGTATGAACAGCAAATTCAAACCCAGGTCCAATGCTAAGGTTCTCTTCCATTGTGGACTGGGAATACAAAAGGGGAGGAAAGCAAGGGCCTTTTCTCTTAAGGAAGCAAAAAAAACCAACCCAAAATATAAAACACACCCAACCTGTCACATAGTCCATGTTCCAACCAGACTGGACATTTACTGCTCTCCATATATATTTCATCTCTATCCTCTGTGCTTCAGCCTCAGTAAAATGGACTCCGTCTTCAATTTTTGAAAGCCCTAACTCCCTTCCAAGTTAAAATTATGTATCACTTTCTACCCAAGATTCCCACACCACTGCCCAGTGGTTAGTGCCTTTATCACCCCAGGCTTACTTATTATCTACTTTGTAGATAGTTTGTATTGAATTATCTGTGTATAGGTTATCTACCCCCAAGAATATAAGCTTCTTGAGGGCAAGGATAATTTTGTTTTTGTCAAGTCTACACTTGATGACCTAGAGGGTCACTTGTAGCTCCAAGGCCTTGGGTTTCCTACCTCTTCTCTAAAGACTATCCTAGCTCTAAGTCCCAGGTCACTGACCACTTCTCAAGACTTTTCCTCTTCAAAGTCATCTGTAAGGATGAGTCTTACATCACCAAGTCACTAACTGGTGTAGACTATTTCCAGACATTTCAAATGGTACCCTCAATGTCAACAAGTTGATGAAAAGCCCAGAGTCCAAAATGACATTGGACTGGTGCCCCACATTCCCAGGTTCTGTTTCAGAACTGAAGGTTAAAAGATAACTTGTCGTTTGTTCCTTCTGTCAGAATTATGGCTTTCCTAGTTATCTTTTCTGAAGGACTGATTCTTATCCCGAGGGGCCTGTTCCTCATTATATGCTGAACTGGGCCAACTCCACTTGGGGAGTCAGCCCAAGAGGATGTGTGTTGACAAGTTCAGAGAACTTGAACCCTACAGATTTGTCCTCTAGGTCTGAGGAGGAAAACTTCTGGGGGTCTGAATTTGTTTACTTCTGGAAAAACCTGGTTTCCTGTTTCTTGGGACGTTTTGTGTGTGTGTGTGTGTGTGTGTGTGTGTGTGTGTGTGTGTGTGTGTGTGTGTGAAGGGAGGGGTTGAGGGGGGAGATTTAAAAGACCTCATAAAAAAGGCTCAAAGGGTACTGAACATCAAATGGCTCTTGCAGAACAAGACTGGATGAGTTAAGTGTAAAGGAATCAGAAACAGACGGATTAAATTTCCTTTAAGATACACATAGGTTATAAATTAAGGGAGAAGAGTCAAGTCAATACATGCTTTGGGTTTGTGCCAAAACCCAGAAACATTTGAAAAATAAGTTTTGAGATGGCAGATGTGCCCGGGTCCTGGCTGGGTTCAACCACTGTCCCTCCCCCAAGTCCCCCTCCCTTATTGCTATGCTGAAGATCACTACACAGGAGGTTACATCCATGGCTTTTTAAGCCAGGTCACAGGCCAGCTCTCCATTCAACTGATCAGTTTCATTTTCTTTTCCATCAATGGGCCCTGATGCATATGATCAGCAAGCGTCTCCCATTTAGTTCTGTGTTCCATTTGGGACAGACTCCCAATGTCTCCCGCTTGCCAATGAGTTCCATTACAATTGGAAAGGAAGGACTGGGGAGCTTTTACAACTCACAGTATGTTTCTCATTTAGATTCAAAGGACAAAAAGGAAACACAAATCTCACTAAATTCAGTGCATTATCAGGGGATGGCTGCCTGGCCCTTTCTCCACCTGCTTTTGGGGGATTTCTAATTCCAGAGCCTGCTGACTTGCCCTGGAGTTAGGCAGGCAACATCATTTAGCATATGCACAGATAATCGAAGCAACCCCTACTTAGGGGAAGTGGGCCATAGAAGAGGTGAAAAAAATGCAGTGAATTTTTGCTTAGTGATTGCTGCTGAGGAAATTCCTTTGCCATCCATCCCCATGGAAATTTTCCTCTCTTCTAATTACCCAGAAGAGTAGAGATGTACTGGTTTTCCCAAAAAGTTGTCCCCAAGTAAATCTGAACAAAATATGGCCATGAAAAATTTCTCTCATCACTCCCATCTCCTCTAGACTAATGAAATTAAGTGACTGGTGGAAAGAGCAAAGAGGCAGAGTACTTGAGTAGAAATTCCAGTTCTTTAATTTACTCTCTGTGTGACCTTGGGAGAATGACTTCACCTCTAATACATCAACAAACATTTCTCAAGTTCTTCCTGTGTTCCAGGCATTGTATTAGGTGATGGAGATATGAGGACAAAAATGAATCAATCTCTGCCCTCAAGGAGCTGACCATTTACTGGAAGAGAAAACAACATACATATGTAGATTATTAGTGTTTTAAGGGCAAGAGGTCACCAGCAACTTCAGGCCTCAGGAGAAACTTGGTTTAGTTTCCAACTAAGTCTTGAAGGAAACTTGAGATTCTAAGGGGAAGTAATGAAATGGGTTGGATGAGATAACCTCTGATTTCCCTTACAGCTGTTTGCTTTTGGTTCTATAACTGGAGGGGACCACAGAGGCAGATAGAGTGCTGGACTTGAAGTCAAGGAGACCTCAATTCAAATCTTGCTTTAGATTCTTGCCAGCTTTGAGACCCTGGACAAGTCAGTTATCCCCTCAGTTTCAATTTTTTCATCCATAAAATAATACCTAGTATTTTTATGAGGCAGCTAGATGGCTCAATAGATAAAGGGTTGGGCTTAGAGTTAAGAAGACCTGAGTTCAACTCTGGCCTCACTAGCTGTGTGACCTTGGGCAAGTCAATTATCCCATTTATCATAAATCCACTGGAGATGGAAAAACTAAACTGCTCCAAAGTCTTTGCCAAGAAAACCCCAGTAGGACATGTCTGAACAACAGTATTTATATAGCATTGTAGGGTTTGCAAAGTGCTTTACAAATATCTCATTTGAGCCTCACAACAACTTTTGGAAGTAGGTATTATTATCCCCATTTTACAGTTGCAGAAACTGAGGCAAAATGCCTTGCTCAAGGCCACACAGCTAGTAAGTATCTGAGGTTGGATTATGAACTTGGGTCTTCTTGACTCCAAATCCAGCATTTGATCCACTGTGTCACCTAACTGTCTCAAAGCATAGGGGTAATAATAGCAATTCTTCATAGTTTAGCCATAAAGGGTAAAACTAAAAACAAATTAAGAGAGCAAGGAATAGTTTACCTGTCAGAGCCATGGAGAAAGGAAGAATTTATGACCAAACAAGAAATAGAGAACATTATGAAATGCAAAATGGATCATTTTGATTCCATTAAATTGAAAAGGTTTTGCACAAAGTCATTGCAACCAGGATTAGAAGGAAAGGAGAAATCTGGGAAACAATTTTTACAGCCAGCATCTCTGATAAAGACCTCATTTCTGAAATATGTAGAGAACTGAGTCAAATGTATAAGAATATGTCATTTCCCAATTGATAAATAGTCAAAGGATATGAATAGGCAGTTTTCAGATGAAGAAATTAAAACCATCTATAGTCACATGAAAAAGTGCTCTAACTCACTATTAATTAGAGAAATGGAAATTAAAATAACTCTGAGGTATTACATCACACCCATCAGATTGGATGAGATTTCCCTTACAGCTCTTTGCTCTTGGTTCTATTAACTGGAGGTCACCACAGAGATAGATTGGCTCACATGACAAAACAGGAAAATGATAAATGTTGGAGACATGGGAAAATTGGAACACTAATGCATTGTTGGTGGAGTTGTGAACTGATTCAACTATTGTGGAGAACAATTTGGAACTATGCCCAAAGGACTATAAAACTGTGCATACCTTTTGACCCTGCAATACCATTACTAGGTCTATATCCCAAAGAGATAATAAAAAAGGGAAAAGGACCCACATTTACAAAAATATTTATAGCAGCTCCTTTTGTGGTGGCAAACAATTAGAAATTGAAGAGCTACACATCATTTGGGGAATGACTAAACAAATTATGGTATGGGAATATAATGGAATACTATTGTTCCATAAGAAATGGAGAGCAAGTGAACTTCAGAAAAGTCTGGAAAGACTTGCTTGAACTGATGCCAAGTGAAATGAGCAGAACCAGGAGAACGCTATACACAGTAACAGCGACGCTGTACGATGACTAACTCTGATAGACTTAGCCCTTCTCAGCAATACAAGGATCTAAGACAACTCCAAAAAGACTCTCAGTGGAAAATGCCATCCACATCCAGAGAAAGAACTATGGAATCTGAATGCAGATGAATGTATACTGTTTGTTCTTTTGTCTTTTCTTTCTTTTTCAAGTTTTTTACTTTCTATTCTAATTCTTTCTTCACAACGTGACTAATGTGGAAATATGTTTAATGTATGTATAGCCTGTATCAGTCTGCCTGCTGTCTTGGGGAGGGGGAAGTGGAGAAAATTTTAGAACTCAAAATCTTATAAAAGTGAATGTTGAAAACAAAAATTCGTAATTCATTTTTTTTGAAATATACTTCTTGCCATAGAGTTATCATAGGAATCAAATGAGATGTTGTATATAAAGTGGTTCTAAAATTTTAAAGCACTAAATCAGTGCTAACTGTTATTATTATTGTTTTTAATATTATTATTATTTAGACAGGCAGCCTGGTGGCACAGTAGATAGAGTAGTGGCCCTGGAGTCTGGAGGACCTGAGATCAAATCCAGCCTCAGATACTTGACACTAACTAGCTGCATAACCCTGTGCAAGTCACTTAACTCCAATTGCCTTGCCAAAGTATATATAAATAGATATACAAAAATAATAGTAATAGCTATTATTAATATTTAGAAATGGGATCCCAGAGAAATGAGTTGCCTTTTCCAGTCTCATATAGCTAGAAAGTACCTGAGATCAGGTATGAACCAAGATCTTCCTGACTTTAAGTCACATGCATCTATGCCAAGTTGCTCACCTCTCAGTAGAACCCTCAGAGACTCTCTAATCCAACTATTTGCATTTTATAAATGGGGAAACTGAGGCTCAGGGATGTTAAATGAGTTACCCATGATCCTATAAAAGTCTAAAGACAAGGGAGTTCACAGCTTACTTTCTCACACTTTATTTGCATCGGTTTCTTCTGAGGATCCTAAAACAATGGTAAACTCTTAGTAGGCATAATTATCCTATGGATAAAGCCAGAGTAACCCTGGGTCATTATTTCTTTTCTACCTTTAAAAACAAAATGAACATAGGAATGTTTCTCCAAACAACTGCACCTACTGATTATCCCACACTCCCTACATAGTCTCTGAACAGACAGGAAAGACTGGTCACAAGGGATGAAAAACAGCAAAAACCTGTCATTCTAATCCACCTTGATCTTGAGAAGTGTGTCAATTGTGTAGTGGCTGAGCTACCAGTTCCTAGACAGGTCACCGTGTTCCTCTTCTAAAATGATAATGATGATGAAGGGGGGAGTCTTGGTGACAGATTTCTAACCACTTTCAGGGCTTATTGCCTTTATTAAGCATCTACTGTGTGTAAGGTGTTGTAGTTAGGTACTGAGTATACTAAGGCAATAATGACATTATCCCTGCCTTCAGGGAGCTTTGATGGTCATAGGATGGGACTGGAGGGGAGACGTAATTTGTGTAGAGAAGATACAAAGTTATTCCAGGCCAAGGAGAAAAATGAAAATTGATTAAATCAGGAAAAGTCCCTGAAGGAGGTGTCAACTAAATTGAACCTTGAAAAAAGCTAAGGAGTGGAAAATTCATTCATTCAATAAGAAGCATTTCCTTGGCATCTAGTATAAGGCACAACCCAGAGGTGGGGGTCATCAGAGGTGAGGTTAGAGGAGAAGTGAATGCATTTAAAATCCACTTATAAAATATTAGGATTATACAATCAGGAGCTTATAAAGACACCTTGTTCAACCTGCTCACATTTTATAGATGAGGAATTAGATCCAGAAAGGTACTGCAGTACCATATTGGAGGGAGTGGGAATAGGAAGAGAAGGAACATCTGTAGTCAGGTAACTTAGGTTCAACTTATTACCTACATAATAAGTGCCTTGTTTAGGACCTTGATTTCCCTACCTGTTAGATGAGAAACTTGGGCTAAATGAATTTTAAGGTTCCTTCCACCTCGAAATTATGTTCCTGTGAGGGAAAATGACTTACCCACGGTCATAGAGATAGGTTAAAAAAAATAAGTGACCAGCATAGGAACCCAGGTTCTCAGGTTACAAATGCTACACCCCCATCCATTCTGCCATGTTGTTTTCACCTACTGAAATTGCTTCAGGTGGCAATGGTAAATATCTATCCAAACTATCCACACTATCCAAACACTGAAACCCAACCAGACCATGTAAGCCACTTAAGAATTCAGACCCAGAACTCCACCTTTTACACAACACAACACAATGTAATAGTCTCTAGGTAAATGTTTGTTGAGTTGATTATCCACCAACAAGAACAAAGACCCAGTGATGGTAGATGGACAAGCAAGAATTTGTTTATAGTAACAAGTGAACAGCTTGTTGAGGACGGAGGGGTTGACCTTGGGGTCTAGAAGCTCTGAATTCAAATTATGCTTCTGATTTATGCTCATTTGGGCAAAGTTAGAAAGGAATCCATTTTTAGAGGTGAAAGGGGACTCTTTGGGGATCTTCTAATCCAACCTCCTCATTTGACAGATGAAGTAAAACTGAAGCCTGGGGAGGTTAAGTGATTTACCCAAGGATACCCAAGAATTAAAAGATGATTGATTTAGAGTTGAAAGGTGACCTTTGAGGGAATCTAGTCCAATCCTCTTGTTTTACAAATGAGGAAAATGAGACCCAGAATGGGAAGTGACTGAGGATGATTGATTTTGAAATGAAAAGGACCTTGGAGTCAATCAATTTGAATCCTTTAATTTTATAGGTGATGAAACAGGTCCTTAGAAATTAAATGACTTGCCCAATCTCATATAAATTACAAATAAGAGAGGCAGGATTTGAACCCATACCCTCTGGCTCTAAAGTGAGCATGTTTTCCATACCACCCTGAATTGTGCTCACTCAAATTACAAGAGTAGACTCCCACACCAGGAGTTCTCCACACTAATGGAATCATAGGTCTGGACCAAAAAATAATTTTCAAATATCAAACATAAATAAACAATAATTCTAGGGCTAATATAGGTCTGGGCTCTGTTGGTTCAGTTAGTACCCAGGCCCCAGGATAGAAAGAAGAGCACCAAGAACAAAGAGATGATGTCCTTGGGATGATGGAGCTGGGCCTTCAGCACTCCCCCATCTGGAAATCCTGTTAGTCAAGTCTTCCCTTCACTGCCATTACCAAAATACCTGTCCCCCAGAAAATCAGACAGAGGCCCTGGAGTTTGTCATAGAGTTTGTCTTCTAACTTCCTGGAGTCAGGAAGACCTAAGTTCAAATCTGACCTCAGACACCGACCAGCTGGGTGACCTTGGGCAAGTTATTTAACCTCTGTTTCCTCAGCTATGAAATAGGGATAATAATAGCACTTACCTCCCAGGGTTGTGAAACCCAAACAAGATTATTTATGAAAAGCACTTGGCACATAGTAGGTACTTTATGATTGCTTCTTCTACCTCTGTTCACCTTCCTGGTGTGACTTCAGTTTTTGTAAAACTAGTCGGAGCCTCAGTTTCCTTAGTTACCTAGAAATTAGAAGGTTGGACTAAGTGAGCTCTAAGTTTTCTTCTGGCTCTGAATTTTGTGATATATGTGGATCTGAATCTGTCTTCCAAAGGACAGCCCAAAGGAAAGAAAATGTTCAGTACACTGAAGCTGTACAAGTCCCCTCTCTTAATATCATTTATTTTCCCCAATTTTTGTTTTTTAAAAAATTATGAACTTTAAACCGAAAATTCTTTTTCCTCCTTCTGCTCTACAGTAGTGGAGAATGATGAAGGAAATCCTGTTTGAATGGCCCATATTCCTCCCATTTTCTCCTTATCAGGAGTCTGTGCTGGCTGTGAGCAATGCCTGGGAAGAGAGATGCCAGAAAGGGAGATTTCTCTCAAGGTCTCTCTTCATTGGATTAGGAACAACTTTTTGTCATTCTGAACCACCAAAGTCAACCACCAAACCAAAGTCAACCACCAAAGTCAAAGGCGTGGCGTGTTAACCCTGCCATGGTTTATTAATTCAACGGCATGGCCCTGATTGCAGACTTTTCCCATTGAAACCTTACTTTGCTCTCTTTTGAATCAGAGTTGGATATTTGTTTTGTTAGATTGTAGGGAATCTTGAAAATGAAAGAGAAGAGCAGAATGAAAAAGGGGGAAGAGGAACAGACAGAGAAAGAAGAGAGAACAGATCATTTAAAAAACACAATTCTATGTGGATAACTCCCACATCTATATATCCATCTCTCAATGCTCCCTAGGGCAGCGAGGTGGTATAGTGGATAGATAGAGCACTGGGTCAAGAGTCAGAAAGACTCCTCTTCCTGAGTTCAAATCCAGCCTCAGATACTTACTAGCTATGTGATCCTGGGCAAATCACTTCACCCTGTTTTCCTCAATTTCCTCATCTGTAAAATGAGGTGGAGAAAGCAATGGCAAGCTACTCTATTATCTTTGCCAAGAAACCCCCAAATAAGGTCACAAAGAGATGCAACTGAAAACTTTTAAACTGAACTCCTGTACCACCAACTGTGTACTGAACATCTCCACCTGGATAGCCTATCTCAAATTCATTACTTACAAAAAGTAACTCAGTATATTTTTCCCAAAAGAACTATCCCTCCTTTCAAACTCCCTCCTCCCATCACCATTCTTGCAGTAACCTAGGTTAAAAACCTTTGAAATATTCCTGACTCTCCAGTAGGATACTGGTAAATGTTTAACAACCAGCTCTCTGGGAGGAAAAATCTAACCAGGGCACACCTTTAAGCTTATTAAGATCCTCACCATACTTTCATGAAGTCTAGATCATTAACAAAATGATGAATGAAGCTTAGATTTGTACTTTGCCAATTTCCACGGTACAAATACTCATTTCGAAATTTATCAATCAGCTTAAGCTGCTTAGAGCTGACTCCAGCACACCCTTTCTCCTTTCTCTCTACTTCAAATCTCATGTCTAACCAACTTCTGATTCTCGTTGAACCTGCTTCCACATCTCTTGTATGTGTTCTGTTCTTACCATCCACATGGCTCCTATACTAGTTCAGGCTCTCATCAATCACTCCATGCCTGTGTAACCACTGTAACAGATCTTTAGTTTGTCTCCCTACTTGAATCTCTCTTTGTCTAAGGTCACACACCCAGTAAATGACATAGGTAAGATTTAAACCCAGGTCTGTTAAATTCCAAGGCAGGCTTTACATCCACTCTACCACACTGTCTTTTACCTCTAAGATAAAATGCAAGATCCTGAGGTTGGTATTTTGTGCCTAATAACATCTGGTTCTTGTCTACCTTTTGAATCTTACTTCATCTTACTTTTCTTCCCTCGCTCAACTTGACCCGCTAATTATTCCCCACATACAATGTTCCTTGCCTCCTTTGCTGAGGTTGCCTGCCATGCTTGGAAACACTCTCTCCTCTCCTTCTCCGGGGAAAGTTCCTAGTTTCCTTCAAAACACAGTTCAGGTGCTGTCTCCTACCTTTCCTGAGCCCTTCCAGCTATTAGTAATCTCTCTAACTGCCCGATTTTGTTTTACTTACTTGGGTATAGGTCATATATTTCTAACAGAATGTAAGCTCCTTGAGGGACTGCTTGGATTCTGTTTTAATATCCCAGTGCCTAGTAGAGTGCCAAGTACATAGTTAAGGTTTAATAAGTAATTGTTGAATTTAATTGGGGTCTTTTATATTTTTTATTGAGTTAAATACTTGTTTTATAATCCACTCCTGTCCTACATTCTATTCATCTTTTGATTGGCTTTTAGTATCACTTTTAAGCTATTTTGTTTTGACATGATTTTGAGACTTCTCAAGAGATAGAAGGTAGCAAGAAGAGGCTTCATGTGCTAAGTTATTCAAAATACTCTTTTAACAACCCTCTTCTTGAACCCCAATAGGGACATTCCAGGATTCAGAGCCCAAGTAGGCCAGGTATAGTAGCATTGTCCCAATCCTTTCTAAAACCTATTGAAGGCTGGATGGGGAAATTGATTCTTGAATGATAATCTCACAGAGAAACACACCAGTGGGGGCTCAAAATGAAGGCATTCAAGAATCAGCCCTTTACTCTTCAGGACTGCACAAAAGTATGCTGGATCCAGCTCATATGGTGAAAGTCAAGTGTCAAAATTTCAGCATATTTGCACCTCAAAACTTGAGAAATGCTGCAAATTAGGGCTTGAATTATTGTTTTGCTAATTATCTAGATTTTAAAATGGGATAGGGAGGGGGCAGAGTCAAGATGGCGGAGTAGAAAGACCCATGTTTATGAGCTCCGACCCCACAGCCCATAGAATTAATGTAAAAAGAGATCCCCATAAGTTCTGGATCACTATAAGGTGTGCAGAAACAGAGTGGAAGAGATTTCCATTCCAGAGAGCCCTGGAGAGCCATCCACAGGGTCCGTCGCACCCCGAAAAGCGGACCCCACCCCAGCGCTGCCCTGGCCAGGGCCCCAGAGAAGCTGATCCGAGAAGGCTTCAGGGACGGAAGCTCCGGCGGCCGGGAAAGTCCCCCCACCCACAGAAGCTACAGGTCAGTGAGAGAGATGGCTGGGCTGGAAGAGGGGAGCGGGGTGTCTCCGTGACTCGGGCCCCCTTGGGAGGAAGCGGCGGCGGCAGAGGCGGGGGGGTGGTGGTGGAGGCAGCAGCGACGTGGCCGCAGCCCGGGACTCCCCCAGGAGCAGGCAGGATCTTCATTACTGAAACTCTCTGCATAAACCCCCTGAGAGAGCTGAGCCTGGGAGGCGGCCCTGCCCCCACCCCAGCACCAGAACTAAAGCTCACATTGATTAGCAGCCGCTTGCCACGGAAAGCCCATTTGAATCTCAGACCCCAAGCACTAGCTGGGCAGATCTAGGCGGGGGTGGACAGGAATCTCAGAAGTCAAGCAACTGGCTGGGAAAATGCCTAGAAAAGGGAAGAAAAATAAGACTATAGAGAGTTTCTTCGAACAGATGCAAATGATCCCGACTTCCGGATCTGATGACAAGGACATATTCTTGCCATCAGGGAAAGACGTGGAGGGCAGGGCCTCGGTGCCCCAGACATCCCAGGGGGATGTCGGGTGGGCTCAGGCCTTGGAAGAGCTCAAAAAGGATTTTGAAAAGCAAGTTAGACAGGTGGAGGAAAAACTGGGAAGAGAAATGAGAGAGATGCAAGAAAAGTATGAAAAACGGGTCAATACCTTGGTAAAGGAGACCCAAAAAAATGCTGAAGAAAATAACACCTTGAAAAATAGGCTCACTCAATTGGCAAAAGAGGTTCAAAAAGCCAATGAGGAGAAGAAGGCTTGCAAAAGCAAAATTAGCCAAATGGAAAAAGAGGTTCAAAAGCTCACTGAAGATAATAGTTCTCTCAAAATTAGAATGGAACAGATGGAGTCTAATGACTTCACGAGAAACCAAGAAATCACCAAACAAAACCAAAAGAATGAAAAAATGGAAGAGAATGTGAAATATCTCATGGGAAAAACAACTGACCTGGAAAATAGATCCAGGAGAGACAATTTAAAAATTATGGGACTACCTGAAAGTCATGATCAAAAAAAGAGCCTAGATATCATCTTCCATGAAATTATCGAGGAAAACTGCCCTGACATTCTAGAACCAGAGGGCAAAATAAGTATTGAAAGAATCCATCGATCACCACCTGAAAGAGATCCAAAAAAAGAAACTCCTAGGAACATTGTGGCCAAATTCCAGAATTCCCAGCTCAAGGAGAAAATATTGCAAGCAGCTAGAAAGAAACAATTCCAGTACTGTGGAAATACAATCAGGATAACTCAAGATCTAGCAGCTTCTACATTAAGGGATCGAAGGGTGTGGAATAAGATATTCCAGAAGTCAAAGGAACTAGGACTCAAACCAAGAATCACCTACCCAGCTAAACTGAGTATAATACTTCAGGGGAAAATATGGTCTTTCAATGAAACAGAGGACTTTCAAGCATTCTTGATGAAAAGACCAGAGCTGAAAAGAAAATTTGACTTTGAAACACAAGAATGGGAAGAAGCATGAAAAACGTAAACAGCAAGGAGAAGTCATAAGGGACTTACCAAAAGTGAACTGTTTACATTCCTACATGGAAGGACAATATTTGTAACTCTTAAAACTTTTCAGTATCTGGGCAGTTGGTGGGATCACACACACACATGTACACGCATGCACACACACACACATACACACATGCGTGCACATACAGAGACAGAGAGCACAGAGTGAATTGAATAGGATGGGACCATATCTTAAAAGAAATTAAGGTAAATGATGAGAGAGAAAGGTAGGGGGAGGAAAGAGGGTGAAATGGAATGGGGTAAATTATATCTCATTCAAGAGGCAAGCAGGAGACGTTTTAGTGGAGGGAAAAAGAGGAGAGCTGAGAAAAAAAAACAAGAAGTTTACCCTCATCACATTTGACTAAAGGAAGGAATAAAATGCACACTCATTTTGGTATGAAAATCTATCTTACAGTATAGGAAAGTGGGGGAGAAGGAGATAAGCAAGTGGGGGGATGATGGAAGGGAGGGAAAAGGGAGGAGGGAGCAATTTGAAGTCAACACTCGGAGAGGGACAGGATCAAAAGACAGAAGAGAAACAATGAGGGGCAGGTTAGGATGGAGGGTAATTCAGTTCGTCTTACACAACATGACTATCAGGGAAGTCATTTGCAAAACTACACAGATATGGCCTATATGGAATTGCCTGCCTTCCCAAAGGGAATGGGTGGGGAGGGAGGGATGAGGAGAATTTGAAACTCAAAGTTTTAGGAACAACTGTTTAGTATTGTTGTTGCTACTAGGAAAGAAGATATACAGTTAATGAGGAATAGAAAGTCATCTGGCCCTACAGGAGAAAAGAGAAGATGGAGACAAGAGAAGGGAGGGATGACAGAAGAGAGGGCAGATTGGAGATAGGGAAAATTAGAATGCTTGGTGTATTGGGGTGGGGGGAGAAATGGGGAGAAAATTTGGAACCCAAAATTTTGTGAAAATGAATGTAAATAAATAAATAAATATTAAAAAATAAAATAAAATAAAATGGGATAGGGAAACTGCTAATAATGCAAATTAAGTGAAGTGTGTCCTGTGCATTCTCCCACCTGTACCCTCAGTTACCATTAGATTATAAGCCCCTTGAGGGAAGGGACTGTCTTTTGCCTCCTGTATCTCCAGTGCCTGGCACGTTTGTCGTTCAGTCACTTTTCATGAAAAGACATGTCTGTCTTTCTGTGACCCCATTTGGGGTTTTCTTGGCAGAGATACTGGAGTGATTTGCCATTTCTTTCTCCAGCTTATTTTACAGATGAGGAAACTGAGGCAAACAAGGTTAAGTGACTTGCCCAAGGTCCATAGCTAGTAAATATCTGAGGCTAAATTTGAACTCAGGAAGATGAGTCTCCCTGACTTCAGGTCCAGCCCTCTATTCTCTCCACCCTAACCACCTACTTACCCCTAAGTAGCACCTAAGTAGGTGCTTAGCAAATGTTCATTGATTGATTGAGAGTCAATTATTAAGCATATATCAGCCTCCTACTGGGGTTACCCTTAAAACTATGAGGGGGTGTAGCTATTCAAATTCCTGGACCCCAATCCATCAGTGGTAATGGAAGTTAAAATTAGGAATGTCAGAGCTTACATGAGCTGTCCTTGTTACACTGTGGAGAAAGTCACTGTCGTAACAGTGGCAGGAAGAAAGAAAATTAGATAGTTGTCCTCCTTTCTCTAACAAGACCAAAAATGACAACCCTGTTGGGGGCAAGGCACCGTGTGTCCAACTGCGACTGATCAGACCAATATGAGTTCGAAATGTTCTACCATAGGTTGGGCACAAATATTTCATAACATTCGGAGTGGAGATGTCTCTAAATTTGTACATCCCATGTTTCCTTTGAGCTACTTCAGTTCTGTTTTGCTCATAGAGAACAGCACCTTCTTTGATGCCAGCATGCCGTGCTGAGCCATCCTGTGCAAGTGTCTTCTGTGTCAGAAAAAAAGAAAGTAAGATAAGACTGTATCCTGGCATACTTTTATAGATATAGGTTCTATCTCCCCTTTTAAAATATAAAAGCACAGAGACTATGGAGCATAGGGATTGTTTCCCTTTTGTTTTTGTAGCCCCAGTGACTAGCACAGTAGCGTCTGGAACAGCGAATGCTGAAGAAATGCTTGTTGACTGATAGATTGAAAAGTAAATCTTTATAAAACATACTAGACAAAAATAGTCACTTTGGCAATTGGAGAATAGATCTACTTTTTGTTGTTTTGAACAGACTGAAGTCCCTATTAAGTTGGTAAGCTTCCCCTCTGGGGCTTGCAGGCAGTGAACCAAAAAGTGGAAAGGGTCCGTGCCAAAACATGCCAAACCCTGTAAGAGCAGGTGCAGCCCTGATTGTCCTGGGCACCGAGCCATTGTTAGCTTAATTCACCTCTGGTCTTTACATGTCATTCTTTTCAAGCCAATATTGTGCTTCTCATTTTTTTCTTCCTTAAGAGTATAAAGTCAATCCATCAATAACTCAGTTTTGGAAGAGAAACTTAGTGCTGGTTGTTGATTTCTCTGGTACTTTGCCACTTGTTTCTCAGAAGACCCGTCGGGTTTTTACTGGGTTTAGTCGGATGATTGTGGCCAAAACCGCTTTGAATTCATCAAGGAAAGAGGGAGGACAAAGGTGTGACAGTAAGCCCGGACAAGGGGCACATTCTGAATGGCTGCCAAATATACTCACAGTCTGGCTGTAAAACTCAAGTCAAACCTCTTATATGTTCTGAGTTGAAAATTCCTCTATTGTAAGAAGAAAAAGCAATCCATATAGCTGTGTTGGGAGAGGGGGGTTCCATAGAGACAACATGGTGTGCTGGATGGAAATGTGGCGTCAGAAGAATTACATGTCTGTTTCAGACTTAATGTCAGTCTGGGCTAAGACCCCAGAATTCATGGTTCCTAGGAATACATTCCCCCCTCCCACAAAATAATAATAATAACATCTCATATCCCTATACTTCTTTCAGGTTTACAAAGTTCTTTCATCCAAGTGACCAGGTGAGGCAGGTGGTACGAGGATCACCATTTTACAGATGGAGAAACTCAGGCTCAAAGACATGAATGCATATTATCCATAAGGCTTGATGAAATGAACTGAATGATTGTACGGGCAGCTAGGTGGCACAGTGAATGGAGCTCCATGTCAGGAGTTAGGAAGATTTGTCTTCATGAGTTCAAATCTGGCCTCAGACATTTATTACTTGTGTGACACTGGGTGAGTCATTTCACCCTATTTACCTTCGTTTCCTCATCTGTAAAGTGATCTGTAGAAGAAAATGGCAAACCACTCCAGTGTCTTTGGGAGCACACTGGAAAGAAAACCCCAAATGGGGTCATGCAGAGCTGGACACAACTGAAAAAAATGTCTCAGCAACAATACCATAGAAAGTATGAGATAGGGAGAAAGATTGGTCCTTGGGAGGCAATTAAGTGGTATGGCGGACAAAGTGATGAATTTGGAGTTAGGAAAATCAGAGATCTATTCCCGCCTCAAACACCAGATATCTGTGTGACTCTGGACAAGTCATTTGACCTTTCTCAGGCTCAATTTTCTCATCTGACAAATGAGAATAATAGCAGACAGGCATGGGGGCATACATCTCTGGTTCCTGCTTCTGAGGAAGCTGGAGCTGATGACTTGTTTGAGTTCAGCAGCTGTGAGATGCCATAAGCCTAAAGCTGATAGGGTAGCCCTATGTTTGGCACCAATATGGGGAGCCAATAGAAATAGGGCAGGGAGGGAGGGTACCAGGCTGTTTCTTTAAGGAGGGATGAAGAGGTCCAAATTTCAAACAGATTAATTCAAAGCTTCTGTGCTCATCGTTGGTAAGTGGCTTTTACTCTTTCAATTAAAAAACAAAACCCTTCTCACTATATTATATTGTAAAGCACTTTGTAAACCATATAAATTATTATTATTGGTATAGGGAATTCCCCAAAGAGGAAACTCTCTCTCCCAAAGCAAGTTGACACTTTTTCTGCCATTTATCACCTTGGAGAGTTCTCTTGGGGGTACTAAGAGGTTTAATAATCTGCCCAGGGTTATACAACCAGTATGTGTCAGAGTTTTAACATTAATTTTTTTTTGATTTTTGTTTTCCAATTTCCTCCACTCCCCTTTCCCTGAGAAAGCAAGCAATTTGATATAGGTTATATGTGCTGTTTCTGTTCAATCGTGTCTGACTCTTTGTGACCCCATGGACCACAGCATACCAGGACCTTCTGTCTTCCACTATCTATCTGGCAAAGCTACTGGAGTGGTTTGCGTTTCCTTCTCCAGTTCATTTTACAGATGAGGAAACTAAGGCAAATGGGATAAGTGACTTGCCCAGAGTCACACAGCTAGTAAGTGTCCGAGGCTGAATTTGAATTCAGGAAAATGATTCTTCTTGACTCCAGGTCTGGAGCTCTATCCACTGTGCTACCTACCTGCCCCAAACAAGATATATAGAGGATAAATTAGAGATAAACCAGAAAGGGAAGGTGCTAGCATTAAGTGGGAATGGGAACAACTTCTAGCAGATAAAACTGGAAGGAAACCAAGAGATGGTGAGGAGGAGGGAGAGTTCCAGGAATGGGAGCCAGTCAGTGTAAATGCTGTAAACTGAAAGATGAAGTGTCTTGTTGGAGAAACTTCAAGGACACCAGAGTATATGGAGCAGGCAGGATAAAGTATAAGGCTGGAAAGGTATGAAAAGGGCAGGTTAGGAAGGGCTTAGATCACCAAATAGAGGGGTTTTTATTGGATATTGGAGATAATTGAATTGATTCAATGGGAGGGGGTAGCATGGACAGACACGTACTTTAGGAAGATAAATTTGGCAGCTGAAAGGAAGATGGCTTAGAATGGGGAGAGACTCGGGCTATCATAATAGTTCAGGTATGAGATGGTAAGAGCTTCATCAGGTTGGTGGTGGTGTCAGGTAAGAGAACAGGGTCTATATGAAAGATGTTACAAAAGGGAAAAAGACAGCACCAGACAACTCATTGGATATGTTGGGAAGGATAACATTACAGAGAATAAAGAATGGATGAAGAATATGAGCCTGAGTGGCTGAGAGGATAGTGGTACCCTCTATAATAATAGAGAAATTGGGGAGAGGGAAGATTTGTGAGGGAGATATAATCAGTTCAATTTTGCAAATATTGAGTTTAAGATGCCTACATGTTAAGATATCTAGTTTGAGATGCCCAGTAGGCATTTGGACATGTGGGACTGGAGGTCAGGAGAGAGATTAGGGCTCGAAAATATTTATAATTCCATTCCTTCCCAACTTCCCCCTCTACTTATCAGTGTGGGGCCATCTCCAGTGATCCTGATCTATATCTTGTCACTGGACTTAGATGGCTCCAGAGGAGAGAGTAAGGCTGGTGACTCTGCACAGCCCTCCCTCACTTAAATCCAGTTTACTCACAAGTCATGGCATCACTTTCCTGATGTCATGGTCCTCTTCAAGAATGAAGGACAAACAACGATAACGTATGAGTCCTTCCACAGGAACGCAGAATGTTTTGAGATTGGAGGTTTAGGGCCAAGGAGGCAGTTTCACACAGGGAAAGGCCCACTGGATTTGGAATTAGAATGCTGCAACCCATCATCCCTAAGGGAGTGCTATTGCTCATAGATTAAATTAATAGCTAGTGTTTATATATCACTTAAGGTTTGCAAAGAAGTTTGCAAAATTTACATACATCATTTGATTCTCATACCAACCCTATGATGATGTTGATAAAAATAATAATAGCTGGAATTTACATGGCATTTCAAATTTACAAAGAACTTCACAGATATTATCTCATTCACAGATATTATCATCTTCACAACAATCCTGGGAGGTAGATGCTATTATTATCCCCATTTTTGGGGTAATTAAACTGAGTCTCAGAGAGGTTAAGTGACTTTCTGAGAGTCATACAACTATTAAGTGTTAGAGGCAGGATTTGAATTCATATCTTCTCAACTCCAAGTCCAGCATTCCATGTAATATATCCACTAACACCCTTTTTTATTCTTCCTTTCTTCCTAATAGTATTTAATTTTTTTCAATTACATGTACAAATTTTAACATTCATTTAAAAAAAACCTGAGTCCCAAATGTTTTTTCCCTTGCTTTCTTTTCTCCCCCCTACCTAAAATGACAAGCAAGTTGATATTGGTTGTATATGTACAATTATGCAAGACATGTTTCCATATTATACATATTGACTAACATCTTATTTGAAGTAAAAAGGATAAACATAGAAGGATTTCCAAATTAAATGCATATTTGAATTGTGTTTGGTTGTGGCAGTATCTAGAGATAATTCAGTAAGTCAAATGAGTCACTCTTTCCCCAGTTCTCCTCTATTTCTCTTTTTACTTTGACTCACTCTAGAGTGCTTAGAGACAACATGGAAACAACTCTCTTTTGGTTTGGAATACAACTTTTTTTTTTTAAAGACTCCATGGAAGGCAAAATCTTGGTTCATTTGATTCCTGGAGAGTCAGATTTTGTTGCCTTGTTCCCGAATCAACCTCCAGTCATTTCCCTGACTTCTTTTGTACCAGTCTGATGAACATGCTCTTTAAAAAAAACAAAACACTTTTTAAAATTATGCACTTGACAAACAAACATTTCAATACACAACAAAGGAGGACAGAAAAGAAAGATTGTATGTGAAACTGTGAACTTCTATTACATATTTTAAAAATTCATCTTCCTGAGTTCAAATCTGGTCTTAGATAGTTACTAGCTAGGTGCCCCTGAGCAATTCACTTAATCCTGTTTGCCTCAGTTTTCTCATCCGTAAAATGGGCAGGAGAAGGAAATGGTGAACCACTTCAGTATCTCTGCCAAGAAAATCTCAAATAGAGTCATGAAGAGTTGGGCTTGACTGAAAATGGCTGAACAAGAATAAACTTTGAAACACTCTGTACCAATCAAGGTAGCAAGGTAGTGCAATGTATAGCTTGATAGGTTTGGAGTTAGGAAGACCTGAGTTCGAATCCAGCCTCAGACACTTATTAGCAGTATGACCCTGGGCCACTCATTTAATCTTTTCCTATCTCAGTTCTTAAAATGGGGATAATAACAGCACCTGCCTCACAGGGTTGTTACAAGGACCAAGTGAAAAGATATTTGTTAAGCCCTTAGCACAATGACTGGCACATAGTAAGTGCTGTATGAAAATGCTCACTCACTTTTCTCCCCTAGATATCAGTTATAAGTTGTCCCAGATCATATAACAAGTTAATAGGGAGCCCCTTTATTTTACTGAAGCACAGAGAAATTAAGACACTTGCCAAAAATGACTTGTGCTGGAGCTGGTTCCAGCTCACAAGAGCTCATTGTTAAACTGTCAGTTAAATTTGCATCTTGAAAATGTGCAAACACTACAAACCAGGACATGATTGGTGGTTCTGTTGACTGTCTAGAAGGAAGAAAGTGATGGAAGAAATGTTAATAATGCAGATTAAAAGTTAGAAGAGCATTTTTTTGTTCTGGAGAGCCAGTTGTTAAATGTTTTCTCCCAGCCCAAGTTGACCCAGGAAGTTAGTAAATGCCAGAGCCTATATTTGAATGATCAAAATACTTTCCCCATTATACCATACTTCTAGAACTGAGCTTCTTAAACATTTTCCACTTCCAGCAGAATTCTTTAGTGTTGTGTGGCCGAAGGGCATTTGAAGTACAAAGTGCCCATGCTTTAGGTTCAGAACCAAGGCTGCAGTATGCAACATGGGTAAATGCTTCCAGAAACACCTCAGATGCATTACTTGTTTGATCTTTAATTAATTTTTGGTCCTTGTGTGTCCAGAAACCTTTTACTGTTGCCAATTTTCTTTTGACCCCATATGGAGTTGAGACCCACAGTTTAAGAAGCGCTGCTCTAGCACACAGGCCTCCCGATCCCTGGTCTAGACTCTCTGTATTGGACCAGAAGGCCTTGTTATTGAAGTTAACATAGTACAGAGGACATGAGTTCAAATCCTGCCTCTGCCACATCTCCTTGGGTCTCAGCTTCTTTAACTATAAAATGGAATTGAATTAAAGGAAATTTTTGGTCCCTTCATATTTGGATCCTATAAATTCCATTCCCTTTTGGCCTAGACTCTAAGTAGCAGGCCTCTCTTGTTATTGTGTGTTCTTAGTTCTCGAAGAGGACAATGACATCAGGAAGGTCTATGGGGGTCCTCTTGGCTCCCCTCTGAGGCCTCCGCCTAAAAACAACTTAAGCAAACTCAGAACTAAGTGGGCTTTCAATTATGTAGAGTTCAGTGGACCAGAGACAGGTAACTGGAGGTCAGGGAGGTGGTTTAACAAGAACACCAACCTCCCTTGGAGTGTAACAATTAGCATGAGAAATGGAAAAGGCTTCTCTGTTGGAAGAGCGCTTTCTCAGGATAGACTCATGAGCAGTGACCATAGTGAGAGGTACCAGGAAAGCCCTTGGAGTGAATGAGTCCCTTCCTCACCTCCTACCTACCACTCACCCGCAGTGGAGAGTAAGGATGGAGATGAGAGGGTGGGGGTATTGATTACTGGTTACTCAAGGTTGTGACTTGAGGCAATCCCTCTTGGCGCCAGGCTCAAGGCCTCCACCCAACTCTGGGGCACTCAACACTGCTAGAGGACCTGGCCCCAAGCCAGAGTCCAGGAGCCCTCAGGCTATACTGTGGAGGAAAGCCGAAGGCAAAATGCCCCAAAGGACTGATGTGGTTACTTCTCCATGGCAGCTCTGAAGTTCATAGGCCTGAGTCCCCCCATTTTGCAAATGAGGAAACTGAGTGAGGCTCAGAGTGGCCAACAAGAGTTGCCCAAAGCCATATAAGTAGCAAGCGCAATTAGGGTTAAGATAGCATTAGAATTGGAACCCAAGTCCCATGAGTCTAAATTCAGTACTCTTTCCACTATACCCTACTGACTGTACAAGAAATCTCTCCACCCAGGATCAACCTGTCCTGGCATACTAGCTCACTGGGCCATGGTGAGACAGCCTTTCAGGAATGTACTCACCCAGCTTGGGGCTGGGGTGGGGGTGGTTACAGGGGCCAGGGTGCGGAGGATGAAATCCTCCATGCCAGCTTGGATCTAAACAGAGCAGAACATTAATCTGAAAACTTTGACCTCAGTGCATTCTTTCTTAGCCCAGGAGGCTGAACACCAGAAATCTGACTCTGTCTCTACGCAGACAAACAATCGTTCGCACTTGGCAGGCTCTTATAACTAAGGTCACACAAGCTCCATCAGCAGTTCCAGGTCCCATAGAGCCTTGCCATTGGCTATTGTCAGTCCTGTTGTAGGACTTCCCAGCTGTCTGGGGAGAATAGACTCCAGTGTTTACTCCTGTGCTTGTAGCCAAGGGTGGCCTGTTGACCAGTTATCACCTATATTGGCTCTCTTGTCAGAGTTTCCAAGTTCAGTCAAAAAGCATTTTTAAAGCATCAGCTATGTGCCAGGCATTTTGTTAACCCAAAGAAAGACAAAAACAGTCTTTGCTTTTCAGAAGCCCACATTCTTTTTTTTAACATTTAATTTTAATTTTATTTTTCTCAATTACAGGTTAACCAAAATTTTTAACATTCATTAAAAAATTTTTTCAGTTCCTTATTCTTTCCCTCCCTTTCTTCCCCTCTCCTTGAGCAGGCAAGCAATTTGATATAGATTATACATGTGCAATCACGCAAAACATTTCATTGTTGTTCAGTTGTTTTCAGTAGTGTCTGACTCTTCATGACACATTGGGGTTTTCTTGGCAAAGATATTGAAGTGATTCACTATTTCCTTGTCCAGTTTATTTTACAGATAAGAAAACTGAAGTAAACAGAGTTAAGTGACTTGCCCAGGGTCACACATTAGTAAATATCTGAGCCTGGATTTGAACTCAGGAAGATGAGTCTTTCTGATTCCAGGCCCCAGCACTCTATTCACTGTGCCACTTAGTTGCCCATGTTTCCATCTTAATTATGTTGCAAATGAAAATGCAGACCAAAAAAAATGCTCAACAAATAATAAAGTTTTTAAAAAGTGTGTCTCATCCTTCATTCAGACTCAGTCAGTTCTTTCTCTGGAGGGGGATAGCATTTTTCATCATAGTCCTTTGTGATTGTCTTGTACCATTGCTATGAACAGCTAATTTATCCATAGTAAATCATTATGCAATACTGCTATTACTGCATACACAGTTCTGGTTCTGTTTATGTCACTTTGCCTCAGTCCAGGTTTTTCTAAAACCATCCTCCTCATCATTTCTCATAGCATGATAGTATTCCATCACAACCATACATCACAATTTGTTCAGTCATTTCCAATTAATGGACATCCTCTCAACTTCCTATTTTTTGTCATCCCAAAAAGAGCTCATATTCTTTGTAAAATGTCAAGACAAGTCAACAAGCATTTTTAAAGTGCCTACTATGTGTCAGGCACTGTGCTGCAGATAAAAAAGAAGGGCAAAAAAGAGCTTTGCCCTCAAGGAGCTCACCTTCTAAACAGATCACAGGTTTAGGGATGGAATCAATCTCAGAGACCATTCAGTCCAAAACTTTCATTTTTTTCTTTTTTTACAGGTAAGAAAATGACACTAGAAAATGTAAGTGACTTGCCCAAGGTTATGAAGATGCCTACTGTGTGTCAGACATTATGCTAAGCACTGGTGACACAAAGAAAGGCAAAAACAGTCCCTGTTCTCAAGGAACTCACATTCTTTTTTTTAAAAATACAATTTTATTTCATTTTCAGATCTGCATTCTCTTCCTCCTGCCTCTCTACTAAGAATGCAAGAAAAAAATAAAACCCATCACAAAACCAAAACTCCTTCCTTGGCCACATGCAAAAAAAATATGCCTCAATTTGCCCTCTGAATATTTCTTTCTTCATCAGGAGGTGGCTAGCATGCTTACTTATGAGATCTCTGGAAGTGGGGTTGATGATTTTGTTAGAGTCCCTATGTTTTTTAAAGTTGCTTGGCTTTACCATCATTGTTGTCATTTGAAAAACTGTTCTGCTCACTTCATTCTGCATCAGTCCATACCAGTTTTCCCAGGTTTCTCTGAAATTGCATGCTTCATCATTTCTCACCATGTAAAAATTTTCCATCACGTTCATATACCACATATTCTTCAGTCATCCTCCAATTGATGAGCACCCCTTCAGTTTTTAATTTTTTCCACCACAAGAAGAGCTATTATAAATAATTTTGTATATATGGATGCATAAGTCTTTCCAGAGTCCATTCTGAGATATTTGTCTATATTTCCAAATGAAGCAAGATAACTGAGCAAATGATTACAGTGAGGAAACATTCTTTTTCTGCGCCCCATATTGTGTCTACTTCACAGTAGGGTCAAGTGGTTCATGGGAGACTTCATCATCATCTATCCCAAACCCAATGCCCTGGCAGAGAAAAGACTACCCCAGCATCCCAGGATGTCAGAGTTGAAAGGGACCTCATGAGTTACTTTTATCAGATAAAAAAAAATCACAGAGTTAAAGCTAGAAGGAACCTTGGTAGTTTCTGAGTCTAACTCCTTCATTTTACAGGTGAAGAAATGGAGACCCAGGAACTTTGAATGTCTTGCCCAAAGTTTCACAGACAGAAGCAAGGATTCATAGGGGGAAGGGATTTTAGAGGCCATCAAGGTTAAGAGAAGGTGAGTTACTCAGGGTCCCAAAGATAGTAAGCATCTAAGGCAGGTTTCAAATTGGGTCTTTCTGATGTAGCAGAGCCAGAATTTGAACTCGTCCTCTTTTTTTTTCAATCCAATTCTTCATTTTACAAAAGAGGACACCAAGGTTCAGAGTGGTAAAATAAGTTGTTCTAAGCCATGCAAGTAGAGTATGACAGTGCCTGGAATGAAAACTGAGTCTTCTTTCTGACTTCTAGTTCAGTATTCTGGACTGCAGAATAGTAATTATCAGTATTATTATAATATCGATAGCAATTTATATAACACTTTAAGATTGGAAAGTCCTTCCAGAACATGATCTCATGTGATCCTCACAACATCCCTGGGAGGGAGGTGCCATTATCATGCCCATTTTCCAGCTGAGGAGACTGAGAAAGAAAGGTGAAGTGAGTTGCCCAGGGTCACACAGCTGGTAAGTGTATCAGGCTGGCTTTGAACTCATTTTTCCTGATTCCAGGTACAGTGCTCAATCCACTACACATTTAGCAGCCTATACCATCTATAAAGACAAATATTGGCCCTTTATTTTTTATTAATTCAATTCCCTGCCATGAATTCAGAAGGCCATTTCTTCCTGCACCACTCCATCCCTGTCCCACTTCATTTTTTAAAAAGGAAATAAATCAAGCCAGAGGCTGGGGAACAGGAGCCTCTCCCTGGAGCCTCCTGGCTGCCCTGTCCTTAGTGGTTAACTTTATTGACTAAAAAGAGATAGGCTTTCTAAACTCTCATCACAGAACATCTATGAAGCACTCAATGTTCCTAGAGATGTTTCTGGGGACAGTGTGGGGTACTTGAAAGAGCATTAGACCAGGAGAGGGAAGGTCTACCACTGATTTGCTCTGTGACCCTGGGAGAGTAATTCGACCTTCCTAAAGCATCAGTTTTCTCTTGGCAAAACGAGACATCGGATCAGATGAGATTGGAGCTGAAACTAGTAATTCAGGTGCCTTGGGGAATGTTTACGTATACAAAAAAAAAGTCTGTGGCAAAGAGCAAGGACACTACCCCCCAATTAACTTAAAAAGAGAGGTTCAGTTTTCTGTGTGTGAATGGGAGGTGGAGGGGCAGGAAACACTTTTGGATCTCAAGAACTGAAGGGGAAGAGATTTTGCTCTGTGGAAAGGAGGTTGGAAGATCAAGAGCAAGGAAAACTATGAGACCCTTGTAACAGAGTAGCAGGGAAGGGGTCAAGGTAATCAGGATGGAGTGGGGCCAGAGATGATCTCTCCTACTAGGAGTGTTCTCAATACTATCTGTATATCAACACCTGGGGCATAACCCCAATTACCTGGCTCTACCTACACCTTTGGACTGTAAGGTCTCTAAGGTATCACAGAGTCATAAGTCATAGAGCATGGGATTGTAGTATCATAGAAATCATAAATGTTGAGCTACATGTGATCTCAAAGGCCATCTAGCCCAACTCACTGATTTTACAGAGAAGAAAACTGAGACGGAGAAATTGAAGTGATTTGTCCAAGGTCACAAAGCTTTGGAAACAGAATTTGAACCCAGGACTTTCCAGTTTGAAATTGTATGGCTCTTTATATTTATGTAGTAAATTTCTCATCCATTCATGCTTTCATAATTCAAGGATTGACAACTGTGGATTCTTTTTTTTTTTTTTTAATCACAGTCATTCTAGGCTTTATAGTACACAGTCTTTGATTCATTGCTGTGTCCAAAATATTCATCGCACCATGACCAACCTGGTGAGGAGCCTCTTTGTCTTTGATCAGACTGGTAGACATGCAGTTTGTCAATAGAACCTGCGTGAGGTTATGTTCCCTTGGTGCACCTTTGGAGAAACCAAGATCACCTTCACTCCATGATAATGTAGATAAGCATCATGTAACTATGATAAATAGAGAAGTACTTGTGGAGGACTGGAGGGCTGAAAGATCCAATATTTAAAATCGGAACTTCAGAATACAAGCTTCTCCTTTTGCAGTTAGGGAAACTGCGACTCAGAGAGATTTCATAACTCCCCCAAGGTCACACAGCTAGTAAGTAGCCAACATTTGAACCCAGGACCTCAGACTACAAATCCTCTTTCAATCACAGTATGACTGTCTCTCTATGCTGATCTATCCTCCACAGCTACCAGTGATTTTCCTAAAAAGTCTGATTGTGTCACCCGGCTTCATAAACTGCAAGGACTCTCTACCATCTCAAGTATCAAGTAGAAAGTCTCTTCAATATTTAATGATCTTCACAACTTTCTATATTTCCAGTTTTCTTACCCCTTCTTGCATTTTACATTCTAGACACAGAGATCTACTTACTGTCATCCAGAAATTCCATCTTCATGGAATTCTGTCTTCATGATGATAGTAAACATTTATATAGAGCTTACTACGTGCTGGGCACTGTGATAAACACTTTACAGATATCTTATTTGATACTCACAACAGTCCTAGGAGGTAGGTGCTATTGTATCTCCATTTTTACAGTGGAGGGAAATGAGGCAAATAGAAGTCAAGTGACTTGCCCAAGGTCATGTAGCTGGTAAGTATCTGAGGCTGGATTTGAACTCAGGGCTTCCTGACTCCAGACTGGCACTCTATGGACAGAGACACCTTGTTATTCCTTTGCACTGGCTGCCCCTATGGCTGGAATACATTACTTCCTCACCTCCATGTCTTAGAATCTGTGGCTTCTTTCAAGACTTAACTCAAATCTTACCTTCTCCATGAAACTTTTCCTGATCCCTCATCACCTAAAGTCCTCTCTCCCCAAGCTACCTTATGTTCATTTTTTGTAAGTAATGAATAACACCCATGAATGTTGAGGAAAGTGTCTTCAGAAATGCAATAAGTCATACCTTTTAAACAATAAATAGCTTAGGCCCTAGAGTCATGAACCCCTGAATTCAAATCCAGCCTCAGGCACTTACTAGCATTATGGCCCTGGGCAAATCACTTAACCTCAATCTCCACTGCCCTCTCCAAAAAAAAAAAAAACAAAAAAAAACCTTCAACAAATAGTTTATTTTAAATCTGGGGCAATATAATGGTCACTCAGATCTGCCTGTTTCCCTCTTCCACTGCTTAAGGAAGTTCATATTAAATGACAATTGTTCAGAGCGGCCAGTTAGGAAAATTCACAACATTCAGACAGGAGTTTGACTCTCTGTCTTACAGTTTATATTTATTTCTAATTCACCCTTTATCTCTTTGTAGTTGAGGTAAAATTCAGGTTACCAGAACTGTTTGAATGAAGATGTGAGTAGAGTATTTATAGTGTCTAGGAATAGACAGCAGCCTGGAAATTAGAGAAAGAGCAGACCTCTTTTTGGAACTTGCAGAAGGTGGATACAGCTTGTAGCTTATGCCTGAGTTTTCTGTGCCTATAGAGCCAAAGACCCTCCTTGATCTCTTCCTTCTCTCCCACAGCTCAGTCTGATTCTTTCTCCTTTCACTCCTTAACTCTGTGCTTCCAATTTTTCTAGCTCATCACTTAAGATCCCCAATCCTTCCCCCAAGGCTGTCAGACCCTATAATTCCCAGTTATATTTTATTACCCATCCCACAGATCATAGCCTAATTTTCTCAGGCAATTTGGAAACACTTCCTGTGTAATATCACTGATTCATCACATCAGCTTTCAAATATCTAAGTTGATTCAAGACCTTTTCTTCACTTAATCTAAAGCTTATTATTGATGGCATCCATAGAGAAGAGCTCCTACTTTGTTAAGGTATCAGGGCTTAGCATCATGTCACTTATTTGAAGTGGGGAGGGGTTATTGATCAATCCACTCAATAACTGCCATCTTTACATGTGTATAAATATATATGCAAATGTGGATTATAAGCCCTTTGAGGACATTTCATTTTTCTCCTCATTATGTATCCAGTCCATAGACTTGTTTTGTTTCACTTGGTACCTTTGTTATTAAGGTTTTATATTGCTTTTTGTTTTCCAGTGGGGGTCAGTGGGTGGGAGGAAGTGATATTGATTTATTATTCATCAAACAAAATTCATTAGAGGGTAATAACTGTGATAATAATAGCTAGCATTTTAATAGTACTTCAAGGCTTGCAAAGTCCTTTATGTATGTCATCTCATTTTATCCTTACAACAACCCTCTGAAGCCCTCTATCCACTGTACCACCTCAAGCCTTTAGAATGAGCATGAGAGGTAGCACTCAGGTTCACAGAGCTAGAAGAGACCTTGGAGACATCTAGTCCAATCCTCTTATTTTATAGATTAAGAAACCAAGGCCCAGGGAGATGAGTAGACTAACCCAAGGTCACAGAGATAATAAGCAGCTGGGGTCCTTTGATTCCATAGGCATCACTTTCCCTCTGCTATGCAACTAGTGGTAACTAAGTGGTACAGTGGATAGAGTGCTGGACCTGGAGTCAGAAAGATTCCTCTTCCTTAGTTCAAATCTGATTGTAGATTCTTACTGAGTGACTATGGGCAATTCACTTAACCTTGTTTGCCTCAGTTTCCTCAGCTGTAAAAATGATCTGGAGAAAGCAATAGCAAACCATTCCAATATCTTTGTCAAGAAAACCACAAATGGAGTCAAAAAGGCTTACATTTTGAAGAATGTAAGTTACTTGAGGATAAATTTTTTTTCTTTGTTTCCCTAGGATTAGCACAAAATACTCATTGAGTTAGTGATCTCCAGACTACTACTTCCCTTCATCCTTCTCCCTACCACCAGGTCCCTCCAAAGCCCTCATTCCCTTTTTCTTTCAGGCTCCTAATCTTACTTCTTCAGTTGGGAGGTTGAGGCTATCATCTATGGTAGATAACATGGGTAGTTTATGTTTCAAGAGTGTAATTTGGATTGAAAAACCTTGCTCTAAAGTAACAACACGACATTGTACCCAAAATATCCTTACAGTGAGGGGAGGCACCAGAGGTGTAGAACTTAGAAGAACCTTGCAATTAATCTAATCATAGGAACTATGATATTTAAGGCTGGAAGGGGCCTTAAAGGTCATGAGTCCAACTATACCCTGAGGAAATAGAAGGTCACACAGCTTAAGTAATTTAGCAAAGGTCACCAACTTATTGAGTCAGAATTTGACTTTAGGTCCTTCAACTTGAAACTGAGGGCTTTTTCTCTATGTTGCACAACTTCACAACTCAATAACCTCTTTTTATAAAGCATAATATCAGAGGTTCAGAGCTAGAGGGTATCTCAGAAGCCCTCTAACCAATTCCCTCATCTTACAGCTGGGGAAACGGAGATCCAGAGAAGTCAAAGGGTCTTAAAATCATCACTCTAGAGCTGAAAGAGACTATCTAGCCTAAATATTTCATTTTATAGATAAGGAAACAGAAGCATGGGGAGATTAATCAACCTACCCAAAATTATATAACTGTCAGAGGCAGGATCTGAACCCAAGTTCTCTGACTCTAGAGTCAATGAGTTTTGCCCTGGATCACACTGCCTCTGTGTGGAAAGACTGTTAGATTCAGAGTCAGAAGGATCCTAGACAGGTGACAACATTTAAGCAATGCTTAATTTTTCTTTCCTTTTTTTTTTTTTTTTTGCTAATTTCAATAAATAATGTGATCACAGTTTATTGTATACTCATCTTGTGAATATGGCTGGAGCTGGGGGGTGGGTGTGGAGAGAAGAAAGACTAGACATGGGTCAGAGGTTCTTTGTAGATTTCATACGTTTGATAGTTAACCCACATGTTCCAGAAAGGAAGTGAGTTGGCTACTGGGCTGCCATCACAAAGAAAACACCCAGATGTGCAACTCGTACTGTGTGTATGTTCGTCCTTCATTGCCAAAGAAGACCATGCCATCAGAGAAATAATGACATGACTTGCACTTGACTTTATTTTGAGTGAAGGAGGGCTGTGCAGGTCACCAGCCTCACTTCTCCTCCAGAGCCATCTGAATCCAGTGACCAGATATTCCTCAGGATGACGAGAGATGACCCAAGATAAGGCAATTGGGGTTAAGTGACTTGCCCAAGGTCACATATCTAGTGAGTGTCAAGTGTCTGAGGTGAGATTTGAACTCAGGTCTTCCTGACTCCTGTACTGGTGCTCTATCCACTGCAGCACCTAACTGCCCTTACTCATACTGTACTACTGTGATTATACATATACATATTAATATATATTATAATATATAATATATAATATAATATATTATATTATAATATGATAATATAATATATAATATACTACTGTGATTATACATATACATATTAATATACATATACATATACAAATTAATACAGTGACATGCTGTCATCCTATAGGCTGAAGGAAGATGACAATCTGAATGGCTCATAGAGTAACAATTATCACATGGGTGACTAAGATGTGACATTAGCTCCAGTCAGGTCAAAGTTGTATGCTACATAGTATAATGATCTCTAATAATTCCCATTGCTAGAGTGAAAAAGTGCATTTGACTTTCAAGTGATGATAATCATGATAGCTAACATTTATATAGCACTTCAAGGTTTGAAAAGCACTTTACAAATATTATCTCATTCTGTCCTCACAAAACTTTTCATGGTGCTAGCAAGATGCCTCTGATGATGTGCCTTCTATGACAAAAAGTTCCATACTCTTCCAATTGTGGTATAGTTGTGTGCGGTGTTCCCCCTAAGTACACAAGTACTCTTTCTCATAACTCATTTGGTAATTAACATTGGAAGAACCTGAGAAAAATTATATCGGAGGTGAATGACAGTAATGTTTTCCTTTTGCTCACACAAAGTTACTCAGCAAAATGGAATCTCACTTACAGCACTCGTATGGTCAAAAGGTAAACTCACAGCTCCTGGGTATTGGGAAATATTTTTCTCTCTTTTTGGAGTGTCCTCATGAAATTACCCTCAGGTACAACTCCTGTTGAGCTCTGAGGATTGGTGGCTTGTAGAGTCCTAAAAGTGCCTTTCCACACTGGGTCTAGTTTGTCCTCTAGGTGTCTCATCTCTCAATGCAAAAGGAGCATTCAAACACTGTTGCACTGGGGATATTGCTACTGATTGCAGGTAGAACCTTAATGATGACTCTCATGGATCTCTAGAACTCACAAAGTTGCCTAGAGGGTAGGAGAGAATCTCTCTTTCCCTCTCCTCCCTCTCCCTCTTCTTCTCCCTCTGCCTCTCTGCCACCCTTCCCCCATCTGTTGTCCCTCTCTTTGTCTCTCTCTATCTCTGTCTCTATCTCTCAGTCTCTGTCTCTCTCTGTCTCTGTCTCTCCCAATAATTCCCTTTTAGTCGCTCAGTTTGAGCTGTTTCCCCACTAGATTGCCATACTTCTGGAAAGTGAGACTTGGACCTGGGTTTCTGTACTATACATAAACTCACAGGTGTGTCTGTTTCTTTGATCCAGTCCCAAGATATTTCCTGTATGGCATCATCTGCTCTAATCCATAAATTTAAAAAATTTACTTCTGTCAAATTAATTAAAACCTTGTTTCTATCTTATTTGCACCTTTGATTCATTAATTTGGTCAACTGAGAAGTCTGGGCCTTCTTCGCTTACTGGTAATAGCAGTTTCTCAACTGGAGTCAGGGTTTCTATTTCCATCCTTGCACTGGAAACAGAACACCTCCTCCCCACCCCACCCCCACCATAAGAATGAAGTATCTGATCTGGGGCAAGAGAAATTGGTTCCCTGGGGCCTTGAGCCACAAGGAATGTCAGGAGAGATGACAGGTTCCTCCCTCTGGACTCATTTCCCTGTCTCTCCCACATGAACTCAAGCTCAGAATAATTCTTTGCTTAGGGTTTTCCACTGTTTCTAAGTCCCTAGCTCACCCCACAGATCCTTCCCTGAATCTAGTTTCTGCCTGACTTATACAGTGAGGTCGAACACTGATTTACTGCACAAACTTCCTGAATGCAAGAGACAAGACATTCTTTGATAAATTATGGCCATTTGCTTCTTGAAGGCTCAAGTAATGTTGGTTCCTTCCCTAACTATACTTTTTCATCCAACCAGCATCTCTTGCCACTCAAAACACAAGCCTTTGCTTTGGACCATTTTACCCAGTGGCATATTCCTTGACTCTGGTTCAACTTCTCTCAGAGTAACCTTTTACATTATCCACTCTGATAAGGTGCTTTGCTCTGGGTAGCAAAATTTTTCACAAGAAATTATGGTCAAGTGATAGCACAGGAAGGAGGGAGGCATAGACCCTGGCACAGGGCAAGGGAATATTAGGAAACTGGCGGTGAGAGGAATATACCTTGAGCAGACATGGGTTGGAACAGCATAGTTCCCAGAAACCAAAGTTACGTGTGTGTGTGTGTGTGCATGGAGATTACACACAAACACACATGTATCTCTGTATGTATATACATATGTATGCATATATATGGAAAGAAAAAGAAACAGAGAGAGGAGAGAGACAAAGACGTAGAAGAGAGAGACAGAGATGGAGACAGAGGAGAGATAGAAGAGAAAGAAAAAGAGAGAGAGAGAGGCATAGAGAGAAAAGAGGGGAAGAAAGAGTCCTTATAACTTAGATACAAGACCCTTATCAAAATAATTTGAAGTAAAGACTTTCTTCCCCATTGGATCACTTCCCTTCTTGCCCTAGGTCCATTAATTTTGTTTGCACAGAAGCTTTTCAGAGTAATGTAATCAAAGTTATCTGTTTTATCATTGCTTCTATCCTTTGTTTGGTTAAGAATACATCATCTAGCCATAGCTATGTAAAATATATGATCTACTGCTTGATAACTGTAAGATTAAGGTCACATGTTCATTTTTACCATATTGTGGAGTAAGGCACAAGGTGCTGGTCTAAGACTAATCTCTACCAGACAATTCTCTGATTTTTCCCAGTAGTTTTTTAATCAGATAGAGAATTCTTTACTAAATAACTTATGCTTTATAGTTACACTCAGCTATTACTGAGTTCCAATTGTTTCTAATTCTCAACTCTCTACTGATCAAAATGTCTTTTTAAAAAATGTTATTATCACACGGCCTGTTATTTGCTGCATTATAATATAATTTCAGGTCTATTTCTCCTTTGTCTTACATCATTTCCTGATTTCCACTGACATTCTAAATCTTTTTTAAATGAATTTTATTATTTTTATTGAGTTCTGTAAAGTATCTTTTTGATTATTTGATTAGTATAGCATTAAAAGTGCAAATGAAGTTGAGTAGTACTACCATTTTTGCTATATTGGCACAGCTATGAGCACTGAACATTGTTCCATATATTTAAGTTTTTTTTATTTCTTTCTTGAGTACTTTGTAATTGAATGCATGCAAGAATTTGGGGTGCCTTTATAGATTGCTCTCAAGATATTTTTTGCATTTTGTAATTTAGAATGGGATTTCCCTATTATTGCCACTTTTGTTATTGTTATATATGCTGTTGATTTTTTGACCACTTGTTTTGTAGTTTTCAGCTTTGCTGGAGGTGTTAGTTGTCTCAATTAAGTTCTTTGCTGATTCCCTAGGATTTTCTAAGTAAACCATTGTATCATCAGTAAGTATGGATATTTTATCTCTTCTTTACCTACCTTTATACCTTTAATTTTTTTGATGATTATATTTCAATATAATTGCTTTCCTTTGTAATCCTATGTCTTTGATTTTATGCAACAGTATTCTGAGAAATGGGCCAGAGGCTATATTCATTGGAAAGAGAAAATAGCTTCTCCTTGCTAAGCACACACTATTTACTCACATGCCCTATTAGGTCTTCCACATCTACTACCACCCTCATTCTTTTTCAGGAAATGTGCAAAAGACTTTAATCCAAGAAGGGCTATAGAAATGGAAGCCAGTATTACCCCCATTCATGCTCACTTGTCTCCATAATAAACAATAGCAATAAACACCTCATGAGAATTAATGAGTACGCTAGTACTACTTTGGATGAGATACTGTTTTTAGTAACTTGAAAATTTATTATTAATTCCTGTCATAAATGGAAATTTGAGAAGTAAACAGCAACTGAAAAATAAAAAATAGTAAGTGTTGGCATAGGGCTAGGGAAGAGGGGAACACTTGTACATTGTTGGTGGAGCTATGAATTTATTCAAGCAATTTAGAATTATGCTTTAAAAAATGACTACAATGTCCATTCTCTTTGATCCAGAGATAACACTGTGAGGCATATATAGTCATATATCCTAAAAACATAAAGCTCTTGTATACATCAAAATATTTATAGCAAAGAACTGGAAATAAAGAAGGTGCCCATTGATTGAGGAATGGCTAAACAGATGGTGGCATGAACATAAAAGGGACTAAATCTGCATCTTACTGAACAATGAATATGAAAAATGCAGAGAAGGATGGGAAAAAGTACTTGAACCAAAAGAGAGTGAAGTAAGCAGAACTAAGAGAACAATATGCAGAGTATCTGGAATTATGTAAATGGAATCAGTAATAACAAAAAAAATGAAACTGGATGCTGGCTAATTATAATGACCAAGCTTGACCTTAGAAAAGACTTCAGAAAATGTACCTCTTTCCTTTCATTATAGACGTAGGGTACTATGGCTGTGTAATGTTATATACACAGTCAGCCATGACTAATGCATTCTTTAATTTTGTTGAACTACTTTTTTCTTTCTTTCTTTCTTTTTTTAAATCTGTTAAAGACATGGGCCCCTGGGTAGAGGAGGGCGGAAGGAAGGATATGTTTTGAAATAACATAATAAATAATTGTTATGAAATTATATAATTATATTCCCAATTATGTTATGAAATTATATAAAATTATGAAATAATAAATAAATTATGGTGCCCAAAAAAGTCACCAATACAAAATAAGTTTTAAAAGAAACTAATATAATATCTTGATTTCTGAATCAGGGCTTCAAATATAGGAATTAGAGAATCATGACTAGGGATAGAGAACAAGCTAATATAGTGAATAGAGCTCTAGACCCAAAAGACCTGAGTTCAACACAACATCAGACACTTAATAAAAGCTGTGAGACCCTGGATAAGTCACTTAACATTTGGTTCAGTGTTCTCATCTGTAAAATGGGGATAATAATAGCATCTACCTCCCAAGGTTGTTGTTGGGATTGACTGGGATGCTACTTACAAAGGATTTTGCAAACCTTAAAGCATCAGAGAAATGCTCATTGTATTTGCTGGAAGTATCTTTACAGTCAAAATGATTGTAAAGTGGAAAACAAGAGGGCAGGGAGAAAATGGAATACAAGCATATAAATGAATATCATATATATACATATATATGTATGTGTCTATATATGTGTGTATATATTTGTGTATACATATACATATATATATACACTTACATACGTATGTGTGTGTTTATGAATCTACTAAACTATAGACCATAGAAACTAGTAACAATATAGAAAGAGAAATAACATATGCCAGCATTTGACTCATTGGAGACAAATGCAAAGGTAGTTAATTGGCACTGTGGATGGAGTGCCAGGTCTGGAGTCAGGACAACCTGAGTTCAAATCCAGCCTTAGACATCTACTAGCTGTATGACCCTAGGCAAGTCACTTAACCCTGTTGGCCTCTGTTTTTTCATCTATAAATTGAGCTGGAGAAGGAAATGGTAAACTACTCCAGTATCTTTGCCATGATAACCCCAAATGGGATCACGAAGAGTTGGATACAACCAAACACCAACAAAGAAAAGGAGCAAATAATCAAACCTATGGAATCAGATAACTATACAAATGCACAAAATATATTCCACAAACATCAAGATCCTAGTGCCAAGAGTCAAAATGTAATTTCATAAATCACTGAGAGCTGGTGGGACGAGACCTAGGATTGGAGAAGTCTGGGTTAGAATGATATTCCTTATTCTGCCTCAGAAGGTCATTAGCAGTGTGATCCTGGACAATTTATTTAACTTATTTGAGCCTCAGTGTTCTCATCTGTAAAATGGGAATAATCTTAATAATTACAATACCTCCTAGTATTATTGTGAGAATCAAAGGGAATAACATATGTAAAGCAATTTATGAACTTTAAAGTGATACGTAAAGGCTTGTTATTATTACCATCAACAACAAAAATAGAAAGAAATGGTTTGGATAAAAGGGAGAAAGGGTAAAGGCAGAATTAGATTGTATGTTTAAGAAAATTCACTCATTTGGAGAACTTTTAGGTGACAAGAAACAGAGGCATAGACAGGAGCTATATTGTTACTGGAATATGTAACAGACCACCTGGATAGGAAAAGGAAATAGATGTGAAGTGTGAGAAGCAGATAACAAGCAGAACACACAAAAGTGATATTGGGAAACTTTGTTTCTGGATGTCTCTTTCTATGCCAAGAGCAGAGCAGCTAATGATTTCTTGACTTGCCTTAAAGATCATTTTATTTTAATGATAATTATCATTTAGAAAGCGTTCTAAGGTTTGCAAAGCTTTTTACTATGTTAACTGATTTGATTCTCATAACTCTGGAGGGAGATTCCATTATGATCCCTATTTTAAAAATGAGGAAACTGAGACAAGTGCAGGTTAAGTGACTTGCTTAGGATCTCACACAGCTGGTAAGGGTCTTAGGCAGGATTTGAACCTAAGTGTTCCTGACTCCACATCTAGCACTCTATCCACTGACTCCTACTAATAAAAAAGGACTAGTTTCTGGGATGGAAATGATGGGAAGACAACAGGGTTGAGATAGGGGGTGGGGTAGAAGAGGAGTGCTCAATTTATTTTGAAATGATCATAGTTTCAGGACTAGAAGAGACTTCAGAAGTCATCTAGCCTAGCCACTTAATTTTATAGATTTGGTAGAGTAGAAGAAATTTGAGAATTATTGGATCTGTGTTCTAGATTTGGGGTGAACAGATTTCAAAGGGTTCAGAGAAATGTTAGGAGAATCCAATGGACTGAAAATTATGAGAATTCAACTAAGGAGGGATAGGGAACTTGTAACAATGGAATTCTGAAGACAACACAAAGGGAGAATTCCAGTGAGAAGGAAAAAGGTGACTGAGCAAAAAGACCAACGTGGATGTACGGAGAATTCATTAGTCAACTTAGATCTTCCTTTCCCTTTCTTTCTTTTTCTTCTTTCCTTTCTTCCTTTCTCCCTCCTTTTCTTTTTCTTTATCTTCATTTCTTTCTTTCTCCCCTTCTTTCTCTCTCTTTCTCTTTCTTTCTCCTTCCCTCCTTTCTTTTCTTTTTCCATCTTTATTTCCTCATTTCCTTCTTTCCATTCTTCCTTCCTTCCTTCCTTCCTCCATTTTTCTTTCTTTCTCTCTATCTACATATCTACCAATCTATTTTTGAGACTGGGTCTCCCTGACTTGCCTAGAAGGAAAATACAGTAGTCACCACTTAGTAACCTCATGTCAATGTTGATCAGCACAAAAGCATTGATTCATTTCATTTCCAACCTGGACTGGTTCACCCCTCCTTAGGCAGCCTAGTGGCCCCCTGTTCTAAAGGGTTAACCATATTGATGCTAGACTTAGTGCAGACCCCTGACCAAGTTTAACCCTACTGCAACTCAAAACTCCAGAACTCAAGCAGTCCACCAGCCTCAGCTTCAAGTGGTAGCAGGGATTATAGGCTTGTGCCACTATACCGGACCGATTTCGGTTTTTATAGATGTGTACGTGAGATAGAAGCAAGGGTAAATAAGGAGAGATGAAGACAGAAGCATGACAGTCTCCAATTTATCTTTTGTAGAATTATTTGTCTGTAATTGTTTTGCATGTTGTCTTATCCATTAGATGGAGCTTCTTGAGGGAAGGAACTGTCTTTTGCCTTTCCCCAGTGCTTAGTTAGCAAAGTGTCAGGTTGCTTAAGGAAAACTACCTCCCTCCCTTGCTCTATGCCTGGTCATTCTTATCTACCTATCAATAGCCTTATGCTTCCCTGGGCCCAATTCAACTTTGTCCTCACTTTCCACTGTCCTTTGAAAACTATCTTCTATTGTTATACTACTATAGTAGGCCCCCCCCCCATCCCCACTCCATGGAGCATACTCAGTCACCACACCTGATTCCAGAACCTTGAGGAGCTGGGGAATAGGGTTGTTTCTGGACACCTGTGACTCATTATGGGAAAGATTTTTCATTTCATTAGAAAGTAGTAAACTCCAGGTGGTCCGCTGATTATTCCCTGTCCTATGACAACAGGAGAGGGTGGGGTGTGCTACAACCATTCAAGGAAGAGACTGCTTCCATTTCAGACATACAGCTTTGACTCTCCTGTGAAACAAGGAATTCAAGCTTTGCTCTGTCTTTTACCTCCAGGGGAGTGGAAAGATGGATACTGCTACCACCTCATATGGGCTGTATTAGGTTATCCTGTACCTGATGCTCTACTGATCTTTTCCTATTAGCACTTCCTTTCCCTGGTAGATAATAAGACATGGGTTCCAAGGTGTGTATATATATATCCAGGTGACCTTGTGAGTTCAAAAAGTCTAAAACATCTGGCTCCAGGTTATATTAGTGACAGGAGGAGCTAACAGGAGGTAAATTTCTTTATCACCAACAAGATCATTGGTCCAAGCCTAGAAAAGACATGAATCAGTCTGGGCTACAGTGTCACAATCTAAAGTGACTAATGAACCACCCTGAAAACTGCTTTATGTTATGATAAGGTTTAAATATCAGCCTCTCAGCAGATTGTAACTGTGGTCATAAGTTAAGTTACCCAATCTTGTTTTAAGTTTGTCTTTCTTAAATGGGTACTTGTGAGTATCCTACCTTTAGCCTTTTGTTTATGTTTAGGAATGACTCATCTGTCCCATATTTGATTTATATTATATTTTGAACATTTTTTTCTATTCCCTCTTTTGGGGAAGTGCTAGTCATGAGGCAATAAATAAAAGTCTCCTTGGCATCAAGGTGGAGATCAATGAGCCAAAGGCTTATTCGATCCCTCCAGTTTCTAGCCCAACCTCCACTCTCAAAAAAGTTGTTCTATATTTATTTTGTATGTTTATACTTTCTATCTGCTTATCTGTGCCCTATCTTGCTTCTGCCCAATAGAATACAAGCTCCTTGAGGATATGAAGAGTTTCATTGTCTCTATAGCCCCATTAGTAGAATGCTTGCACATGGTGTGAATGATTGAGCAAGAAGAGCATTTATTTAGTATCAACCAGTGCCAGGTGCTGAGTAAACAGATAGAAAAAGAAATGCATCTCCTATTCTGAGGCAGACCTCACTTTAATTGGAGGAAGTTACATATATGGGAGAAGTCTCCTACATGACTGATGGAAAGGATTGGAAATACAACATTGGCAAGGCTAGGGATGCACTTGCAGTTGGATGGTAGCCCCGGAAGTCTGAAGGATGTAGTAGTAGGAGAGAGGGTGAGATCTGGAAGACCTTTAGGATGCATCAGCTGAGCAGATAGCAAGGCAGGGTTGTTCTCCATCTAACCAGAAAGGATTGTGCTTGGTGACTCCTCCCTCAACCAACTGGCCATATCTCACTTCACAGGGAGGGGAAGGGGAGTCAAGGGAGCAGTGAAGGAAAGGGTATTTGATGAATACTTGCTGAATAAATGAATTAATTAGTGAGTGAGCCTAGAAGATCTTCAGTGGTAATGATTCTATAAGGTTTAACATTTTTGTCAATAGCTTAGAAAAAGGCATAGAAAGCATGCTTATCCAGTTTGTAAGTGATACAGATCTGGAAAGAATACCTAAAGCATTGAAAGAGGATGGGGGAGGGACTGGGGGAAGGGAACAAACATTTATGAAGTACCTACTAGGTACCAGGCACTGTGCTAAGTACTTTATAATTATCTCCACAACCCCCATTATCCCCATTTTACAGTTGAGGAAAGTGAGCAGATTCAAGAACCAATAAGAGACTGATAGGCTATGGAGAACACACCCAGGCCAAGCCCTCACATAGCGATCAGAAGATGAGCTATAAGGACATTCTCAAGGTCTCTCTTAAGAACTCTGGAACTGATTGTATGATGTAGGAGAGAGGACAGCGATATTCACAGCCCTCCAAACTGATTGCACAGCGCAGACCAGCATGGCATCCCATCATCAGAAAACGGGCTATGGTCTCTGAGCAAAGCAGAATTGAATGAAGTAGCTCAAAAGAAACACAGAATGTGCAGATTTAGAGAATCCACATGTTCACACGGACCATTTGTGCCCAACCTGTCATAGAGCATTCCAAACTCATATTGGTCTGATCAGCCATATGGACACACCATACATTGACTCTAACATAGTGATGTTATTTTGGTCCTCTTTGAGAACAAGACAACGACCAACCAACCATAGGCTAGACGACTGGTCCAAACTGAAGATAAAACTTAAAAGGGACAAATACAAAGTCTGCCAGTCAAAAAAAATACAGCTTCCAAAGTAGAAGGAAGGCATTAGCATGCCTATAAAGCTGATTTTCAAGAAAGTTCTGAGGGTTTCAATAGATAGCAAGGTCACTCGATGTCAACACGTGATAAAACATTGGGAAAACTGAGTGGTCTTAACAGAATCCCCCAAGTGAAAAAATTTCTCTTTCCCATCAAATGATTATAGAGCATTTTTCAGATCAGGGATTCCTAAGGTTTCTATGACATACTTTTGTGTAACCAGAAGATATTCAAGAGGCCTTTAATGAATGGTGGATGTTCATGGGCTCATCTGACAATCTGGTGAAGCTTAAGACCCCTTCAGAATAAAGCTTTTAAATGCATAAAACAAATGCTTAAGGTTACAAGTGAAATCAATTATACTTAATTACAGTTATGAAAAAGATTTAAACCAAATTCGTGGATGCCACACAAAGAATTTTTGCATCTATTGGTGGTAAGAAATTACTCAACAGGAACGCTGGGGCTCAGACCTGACTTCCAGCTCTGAGGCAGTAGTGATGAGGCTGATGAAATCATATCCTGCTTGTGTGTATTTTGGAATTCTAAGCCCATTTCCTTGAGCTTCTCAGATCTAAACATAACAACCCATGCCTGATAGAGCACGTGGCCAGTGGTCTGTACTTGCTCAGAGGACATTCTTCCCTTTTCTGAAGTTCCCACCATTGGCTTTCCCAAGGACAATCAACCCTTCTCTCCTGTTCTTGGGAAGGATAATGCCTAGCAAATCCATCTCTCATCTAGGCCTACTAAGAAAACAAAGATTGCCGTGTAGGGTAAAAAACAATGAAAATGATAACTAACATTTACATAGCAATTTAAGGTATGCACGTAGGTGGTGCAGTGAATAAAATGTTTGGACCTTGAATCAATTTACCTCATTTTCTTCATGGAGAAAGAAACGGCAAGCCCCTCCATCATCTTTGCCAAGAAAACCCCAAATGGGGTCATGAAGAGTCAAACATAACTAAACAGCAAACCTTAAGGTATGCAAAGTAGTTTATGAATATTTCTTCATTTTATTCTTACAACATCCCTAGGAGGTTTTATTATCACAATTTTACAGATGGGGAAACTAAGGCAAGCAGTGGTTAAGTGATTTGCCCAAGATCACACAGATAATAAATCTCAGAGGCAAAATCTGAACTCAGGTCTTCTTGACTCCAGGTCCAATGTGCTTCCTAGCTACCAGGAAGAACTGAGACACAGAATGTGTTCCCATCCTTTCCAGGACTTTCCCTCTGCTGGTGATTCTGCACAAGACCCAAATTCCCAGGTAACTACAGCCATGCTATTTGCTCCTGTTGAGTGGGAGCTACTTCTCACTGGCTCATTTGAAACCTCTTCTCCTTGAGGTGGGAGAAGAGCTGGCTGGCTGGTAATTTCTTCCACTCATTTCTCTGTCTGTGCTGAGCAATCAGTTTAGAAAACTGTGAATATCATTAGCTTAGTCATCAGCCTAGAGGTTCTTCCCTTGGCTTTGAGATGCTCCAAAATAAATGATGCATGAGCAAAACTGAAGTAGAATCAGTCTTACATCACTGAGGCCCGTCTTAAGATCAAAGGGTTCAGGGAAGGTACTGGGTAGACTAAGAAAAAGTGATTGAGAAACCCATTTTCTGTTGCAAGCTGACGTGGGAGTTTCAGGAATATCTTAAAATCAATCAATCAAGAAAGCAAGCATTTATTCAGTGACTTCTAAGTACCAGGAACTATACTTGACAGAGGAAAAGAAATAAAAACAAATGCTAAAACAATCTCACCCTCAAAAAGTTTATATTCTACTGATAGGAACAATATAGGTACACCAAGATATATAAAATATAGGGATAGGGTCTGTAATCACATTGGCCTGGGGATCTCTCAGGTGTGAAAACTGTATCTATGAGGGTTTAGATAATTTTTCCAAAGTCATACTACTCAGAGGTGAGATTTGAACTTAGAACTTCATGGTTGGCTCTCTATCTACTCTACCATCTGCCTTTCATCCTGCAAAATATATACAAAAGAAATCCAAGTGTATTTCAGAGTGGTTGGCCACGTGGAAGGGAGGAAGGGGGAAGGAGGGGGAAGAAGACACCAGAGGAAACAATCTGGAAAGTCCTCCTGCAGGATAGGGCACTTGAACTGAACATTGTAGGAAGCTAAGAATTCTTTTAAATTAATTAATTTGGTTTTTTGTTTTCAACATTCACTTTCATAAGACTTTGAGTTCCAAATTTCCCTTCTCCCCAAGACAGCATGAATCTGATATAGGCTATCCAAGTACAAACATATTTCCACTTTGGTTATGTTGTGAAAGAAGAATCAGGACAAAAGGGAAAAACCATGAGGAAGAAAAAACACCAAAAAAAATAGAGAGAAATATTGTGGGAAGCTAAGGATTCTAAGAGATGCGGTTGAAAAGGGAATGCATTCTACAGTGTGTGCAAAGACACAAAGGTGGGAGGTGGGTTGTCCTGAAGATGGTTAGGGAGCAAGCAGGGTTTTGTTTAGCAGCCTCCCCTCTTACTTCTTTCGCACTCTTTCTGAATCAAAGGCCCGGAGGATGGGCTTTCTAGATTACCTTGGCCATTCCAAAGGCCAGTGGATAGGAGGTTTTGCCCTTCTACAGAATAGAAGATGAAATCATTCTATTCAGGGTGCCATAGTAACCCAGTGCTTCATTCACCAGTTTCTTAATGCCACATCTGACAAAGAGGGGTAATATGTCCAGGATGGGGATCCCAGGGTCTTTTTACTGGCTCCCATTTAAATTAGGCTCCAGAAAAATGCAGGGATTGGCTATTTGGTCATTCTAGGTAAGTGAGCTAGACCAAACCCACAAAGACACAGAAAGATCAGGGTTCAGAGTATGGGGGAATTGGAGTGCTGCTTTAGTCATGCTCACAACTAGCTGAAACATCTACCCCAACTGCCCCAGCAGGTTGGGGAGGGTCCTTCCAGCTTCTTCTAAGCTAAGCTCCCATTGGAATGATGACTCACATATATGGTTCCCTAAGCTTGCCTGAAGTCTGTTTCCAGATTGAGTGGGTGGAAAGTTTGTCATCCTGCTCAGAAAGTCATCATGCTCCCCATCTTTGGAAGTGCCTACCTTTCACCCAAGCCTGAGCATTTAAATGGGAACCAGTTCTTGCTCTTGCAATTCATGTCAAGCAACTGGGTTGCTGTCCAAACTATCCCTCCCACCCCCAACTTGGTCCTGTTAGGTTCTTTGCTCTAGGTGCTGATACCAGGAACATCTAATGACCTCATTCTGACAGAGCAGCTAGGTCAGCAGATATTCTAGTGGGTAAAGGGAGAGGGAAGAGCATGGAAAACTGAGAGTTTCATCTTGCTTCTGTAGATTACCAACTACCAGCCTAAACCACCTTGAAATCTGGAGCAGATTGGAGGCACTGTACAAATATCCACAGGGAGTATGGAGGGACAATATGGCATAGTAGTTGGAGTCACTGCCTCTGACAATTATTAGCTGCGTGGCCTTGGACAAGTCCATCGGTCTCCTTGAGTCTTAATCACCTTCTCTGTTAAATAAAGGGGAGGAGAAAAGTCACACTTACGAACCCCTCCAGCCTCTTCTGGTTCTCACTGTACTCTTCTATTATTTTAAAAGCTTCTCCCTCACTCAATCCACCTTCAGCAGCTTTTTCCCATCTTCACCCCTTTGTCAGCCATTCTGTTTCCAATTGTTTTAGTGTGAACAGGATTAGGGTTTTAGCACCTCAATGTATACTGTGCAAAGTAGCAAGAATAATGAAGCTTGGGAGCTATGCCAAAGGAGCGGATGAATTCGTGAATCTGCTAAATTGTCATGTCAGCACTATACAAAAATGCTTCATGGAGAATGAAGGGGCTTTAAGTAACTTAGCCAGGTGGTTCTGCCTTTTTTCACTCCAGCCTAAGAAGATTTGGGGGGAGGAGTCACTTTGGAAAGGTGGGGAAGCCTTCGCCCTAAGGTTGCCTCAGTAAGAGGCTCCTGCTGTGAAACTTGAAAGCCCAATAGACATGTCTGAATTTATAATACACCCTTGAAGTATTCATTCATAATCCTAGAAGGCTTTTCAAAGCCACAAAGAGGATGTATTACTTTTGACTGGTTAAGGGGGAGAAAGTATTCCTTTCACTGTGATAAACAAACAGCCCATTTGGGTGTGATGAATGGGAGCTCAGAGCTCTCTGAACTCATGGGAGGGTTTGGGGGGGTCCCTCAGCCAAAATTGGTCATTTCATCCACTGCATTCCCATCCTATACCCCAGTTCTCTCTAAAGGCAGCTCTGGTAACTGCTGGGACAGTCAGATCTACAAAGGATGCCAGACTCTAGTGAACTCTACCAGAAAGAAAGAGAAGCTGACTGGTACAGTAATAGTACTTTCAACAAATCTACTTTATGGACTCTATGAATACTGCCATGGGCCAATGACCTTTGGCTAGAGCCAGTTGGGGACTGGGAGATCAGTGGGTGTCTATGTCGTCCATTCCATGAAACATTACTCTGGGCCCTGAGCAAAGCAAGTTAAAATTGAACCATACCTACTTCTCTGCCCATTTGCCATCTGTGGGTGCCTAAGTCCATACTGTGATTCTTTGCTCTGGGCACTGTACAAAGTAAATTAAACTGAACCATATCTACCTTCTTGCCTATCTGCCATCTGTGGCTGCCTTTGTCCATCCCATGATACATTGCTCTGGGCACTACAAGCAAATTAAAACAGAACTGTACTTATACCCCTGCCCATTTGCTCATTCAATTTAGATGACTTTTTAATCATTTGGAAGTTATCAGGTTGACTAAAACTGTACTTAGAAATTGAAGCAGGACATTTTCATCAAGTAAGCATTTATTAAGTGCTTACTATGTGCCAAGAAGGGTGAGGGTAGCACATAAATGATAGGTCTTGGACTCAGGAAGACCTGGGTTCAGGTCCTGTGTCTGACACATTCTGAATTATAACTCTGGACAAGTCATTTAACTCCTTGGTGATCCCAGTCAAGTCTCAAAGACCATTAATTTCAGAGCAGGTACTAACTGACAGTGATTGAAAGAATTTCATTATTAAGGAATCCCTATACCAACAAAATCATAGATTTGCTCCAAAAAATTATATGCTGGAGACATAAAGACAAAAATGAAATAGTCCTTGCCCTCGATGAGTTTCCATTCTAGTGGGGAGGGAGAGGAAGGGAAACAACACTTACACAGGTAAATCAATATAAAATATATATACTATACAAATTAATTTTGGGAATGGGGAAGAAACTGGCAACTCAGAGGAGTCAGGAATGACTTCCTGGAGGAAGTCAGGCTTAAACTGAGGTTTGAAGGAAAAGGGTTTTAAGAGATGGAGATGAAAAAAGAGCAGCCCACTGGGCACCAAAAAGTCAAGTAAAGAAAATCTAAAAGGAGGTGAATTGTAAAACCTCAATATTGTCACCCCAAAGTTCTTACCAACTTTGAGAAACAGTCCAGGTTAAATAGTCAATTCTCCTGAGTTGATCAATCTCACCACTCAAAAACTGCGGTGTTGGGGTGGGGAGAGAACTCAACATTAGTCATGATTGGCAACATAATACATTGAAAAAGAAATGACTTTGAAGACGTGACTTCAAATCCAAACTTATGATTATTCCCTATGTGACTCTGAGCAAGTGATTTAACTTCCTTGTACCTCAGTTTCTTCACCTTTAAAATGAAAATGAAAAGGTTGGATGACCTTTGAAGCAAAAGTGGCAGGAGAAATTCTGTCCTTGAGATGGGACCAAGAAATGAATGGATATGAGTACAGTTTCATTTTTGCTGGCCCTTCATTCATTTGACCCAGGTGATGCGGCATTTTTACTGTTCATTTAATTTTTTTTTCCAGTTTGGAGGAAGTAGAGATAGAAGGGAAGAAAGACTATGAAAATGTGATATGGTTGGAAAAAATTGTAGAGCTGTTAGATAGAATTAAAGTCTACACACATATAAAGCCCTACTAGTTGTATGATTCTGGGCAAGTCACTTAATGCTGTTTGCCTCAGTTTCCTCATCTGTAAAATGAGGAAAACCCTTCCAGTATCTTTGCCAAAAAAACCCCAAATAGGCTCAGGAAGAGCTGGACAGGACTAAAACCATTCAAAAACAACAACTTGTGTGAGCTTGTGTGTGTGTATGTGTGTGTGTGTGTATGTATGTGTGCGTTAGTGGGATCTGTGATTGTTTGATGTGGATAACTCCTGGTGAAGAACTATCTCTACCAATATGGATAATCATCTTCTCTGCAAGTTATGTAGGGAGACTGAATGAACCTTTAGGGGCCACCTCCCCTACCTTCTAATGCTGCCCTTGGGATGGGGCAGAACTCCTTTGGGAGGAGGGATTCCAAGGACATAATGATTCATCAATCAGACCTTTGGGGGATGATGAACTTTTCGGTTGTTTCTGGTGCCCCAGGACAGACATGACTTGGTATTTTAGAACAATGTAGAAAGCCCTAAATGATATTTTGGTTTTCTCTCAGCCTCATCACAGGGGCAGGTAGGGAAGAGGCTACATATGTTAAAAGAAGAAATAGCTTCCTCTCAGCCCTGCTGGAGGCTACTTCCTTTTCTAATCATAATATCTTGTAATTGATAATATCTTGTAGGCCACTTTTTACATGCAAAGCACAATTGTCAATGTGCTTCATTCCAACTGCATTCACCATCAACGTTCTTCATTTGGGATCTGTGAACACTGTATTTAAAAAGATATCATGGTAACTGTATTACAATATACAAGTAGAGGCGCATAAAGTGCCAGACATAGAGTCAGGAATTCTCATCTACCTGAGTTCAAATCTGACCTCAGACATGCTCTACCTAGGTGACCCTGAGCAAGTCACTTAACACTGTTTACCTTAGTTTCCTCATCTGTCAAATGAGTGAGAAGAAAATGGCAAACTACTCCAGTAAAGAGTGTTTACTTCCAAGAAAGCTCCAAATGGGGTCACAAAGAATCGAACATGATTGGAAAGACTGAATGATAAATTACGATATAATTGATTTTCTTGTAATTCCATGCATTATATTTCATGCATTTAAAAACATGATTCTGAAGAATCCACAGGCTTCAATTCAAAAGGAGTTTATGGCACATACATAACAGAATCCTGGATTCTAGAAGAAACTAGGTAGCTTGGTGGATATAAAGTATAAGATTTCCAATCAGAAATCTACCAGTCACCTTCTGAAAGACATCCCAAAATGAAAACTCTCAGGAATATTATAGTCAAATTCCAGAGCTCCCAGGTCAAGGTAAAAACACTGCAACGCAGACAAAAAGAAACAATTTAAGTATCATGGAGTCACAGCAAGGATAATACAAGATTTAGCCATTTCAACATTAAAGGATTAGAGGGCTTGGAATATGATGCTCCAAAAGGCAAAGGAACTATGATTATAACCAAGAATCATCTACCCAACAAAACTGAATACAATCTTTCAGGAGAAAAAAATGGATAGTCAATGAAATAGAAGGTTTTCAAGCATTCGTGATGAAAAAATCAGAGCTAAATGGAAAATTTTCCTTTCAAATACAAGACTCAAGCATAAAAGGAAACATAAACAGGAAAGTGAAATCATAAGGGACTTAATAAGGTTAAGCTGTTTATATTCCTGTGTGGGAAGGTGATTTTTGTAACTCATAAGAACTTTCTCATTATTAGGGCAGTTAGGACTATATAGAGACAGAGAGCACAGGTGTGAGTTGAAAATAAAGGGATGATACGTAAAAAAAAATTTCAAATCAGGAAGACTTGAGATTAAACCCTTTTTCAAATGTTTATTAGCTAGGTGATCCTGAAAAGTCACTTTAACTCTATTAGACTCAGTTTCCTCATCTGTGAAATGGGGATTTAAATAGGACCTGCCTACCTCACAAGGTTATTGCAATGATCAAATGAGAAAATATATATACACATATACACACAGGGCAGCTAGGTGACTCAGTGGAGAGAGTGCTAGGTCTGGAGTCAGGAAAACCTGAATTCAAATATGGCCTCAGACACTTACTAACTGTGTGACCCTGGGCAAGCCACTTAACTCAGTTTGTCTCAATTTCCTCATAAGAAAATGAGCTGCAGAAGAAAATGGCAAACCACTTCAGTATCTTTGTCAAAAAGAACCCCAAATAGGGTCACAAAGAGTTGAGCATAACTAAACAACAAGCATATATGTGTGTGTACATACACACAAATACATACATATAGACACTCTTCGTTAATTCTAAAGCAATCTAAATTTGTTATTATGACTATGCTTATATCTCCAGTGCCCTTTGAGTCACCTACAATTTTGACATTTTGTTGATGTTGGCATTCTACATCTTGAAGTCAAAGCATAGCAAAACACTGGGGTTAAGAAGACAAGTTTCTGTGTCAGAGAAGTGCAACTTAGAATCAAAGAAAGTGCCGGCACATTTCCAAATACAATCCTGCCCACTGCCTTCCTCTTGTTTCATTCTGGGCTCAACTCATGTGCCTGTCCAAGGTATGAGTAATGACTAATTATCTCAGTAGCCTGCCCATCAAATTTCACACTATAATCTCCATAATGTGTATCCTTCATGCAGTAATGATCTTAACATGCACATGGGAAACACCTTATCGAAGTAACCTATTAAAGGCTGTGTTTCTGTTCTGCTGAGCCAAATGATTTTTTAGAAAGAGAGAACATCCACAAACAACAAAAAATGGGACTGGTGTGTATTGGTTAAGATGTAGAAAGATCTTTCAGAAAGATGGTGGAATAAAGACTCCTAGTCTAACACAGACCTTCAATGCTGCCTCAAAAAAAAAATGGTAATAAAAAATACACCCAAGTTAAAAAAAAAAAGGATAAAAATTCAGCAAGAAATTCCAGCAATTATCATAGATCATAGATTTAGAACTGGAAGGAAGTTCAAAGGCAACCTCCTCATTTTACAGATGCATCCCAAGTGCTGAAGCATAGTATAGTAAATAGTGTTAGAACTGGAGTCAGGAAGACCTGAGTTCAAATTACATCACAGAGGTTTACTAACTGCAACCCTGGGCAAATTCCTTCACCTCACTCTGTTGGAGCTTCCTCAGCTATAAAATGGTTGGGGGCAGGTGCTATTATTATCCCCATTTTGCAGATGAAGATACTGAGGCAAATGGAGGTTAAATGAGGGTTTTCCTGATCCTAAGCTTGATGATCTAGCCACCTCACCACCTAGATGGACAATGGATAATGACTCTTTGTCCTTCTTAATCAGCCCAGAGTTTATCTCAGCAAGTGGCTCCCAGATTCCCTACTCCTATCCTGGGCACTGAACCAAGTATTTCTCACTTCACCTTCTTTGATTGGAGTGAGGGGTATGGCAGCTACTGAATGGAAAGTTTGAAAATTGCTCCAGGTGGGTTGTACAATTACTAAAGGCTTTCTCAAGATATTCTGAATAGAATCCTCCCTCAATAGCATTCAAGAGTTTCTGCCTCTTAATTTGGGGGAAGTTCAAGAATTAAGCCTCACAGGGAGATAGTGGTAGAAACAGCAGAGAGACTGAGCAAATTAAATTACCATGTAAAGGAAAACTCCAAATATAATGAAAAAATATAAGTGGGTAAGAGAATTCCAAGATAAAATTTGAGAAAAGGATAACTTTCAATAATCTCAGAAAGGAATATGGAATGGCCATGAACATTCTAAGAAAGATTAGAAATTATTTTTTTAAATATCAAATGAGCAATGAAAAAATAACCTGTGGCAGAAGTTGTCAAACCTAAGCAAAGTATAGAAAATCCTGAAAGAAAATTCTGGAGCAAGGAGAACTTCAATGGTACAACAAGAAACATTAAAGTCAAAAGATGGGGAAAATGGAAGGACACATGAAATATCTACTGTCAAGACCAATGAAACAGGAAAAAAAAAGCACAAATAGAAATTTTAAGAATTATCAGGCTCCTAAAAGTGTTCTAAACCAAACAAAACCAAGTAACAGGAAGGCCATACATCAATAAACAATAAAAGAAAATTATTCAGAGGCATGGGACCTGAGGACAAAGATTGACAGAATCCATAGGATATTACCATAGAAAAGCCCCAGATATAATACATATGGATGATATAATTTCCAGGCAATTGGTTCCCAGGCCAAAAAAAGTGTGTGTGTGTGTGTGTGTGTGTGTGTGTGTGTGTGTGTGTGTGTGTGTGTGCATGTAGTTAGAATAGGACAGATCACATATCATGAAGACTGCATTAAAATTAAATAGAACTAAAGAAAGTAAAGATTGGAATTTGATATGTTGAAAAAAGAAACTACAGAAAATAAAGTACAGATGGAATTTGAGATATTGAAAAGGAAAGGAAAATGTCTTACAAAAGCTTAGACTGTAAAGATGAGGATGATGTTATTATATTGATTACTTTCAAGCATTCTTACTGAAAAATACAGAGTTAGGAAAAGACACCAAAAGGCAAATTCAAAAGGAAAAAAGAGCAATGTTTTCAAATTTTGTACAATCTGAAAAGACCAAAAGATGAGTTCCTGCATTCTGAAAAGGTGAGAAGAAACCATTGCCCCTTAAGAGTCTTATTATATCTAAGAATCCATAAGTGAACAAAGAGGGGGAAGTAATGGGTGCTCAAAAAGAAAAAAAAGGAATATGTCAGGAAAGAAATACTTTAGGGAAAAAAAAGGAAGAAGGAAATGATAGATACTTATACTTGGGAAGCCAAGGAATAGATTATGTAAATACAGAAGTGCATATAGGTGGAAGAGACTATCTTAGGAATATTTTTCTTATCTAAACTGAACACAAGAAAGTTTAAAAATTTAACATTAATTTTTTGAAATAGTGGTAGAAATATAGTAAAGCAAGTGAGTAATGGGGAAGGAAAGATATTTTAACAGAGTTTGATAGACTTAATCATCAGAACTGTGAATGTGAATGGGATGAATTTGCCCATAAAAGTGAGATTTAACTGAGGAGTTGGAGTATAGTTTGTTATGACTTAGAAGAATGCAAAGAAATACTAGAGATTTTTATCTCAAATAAGACAATAAAAATAGGGATTGTGAAGAGAGATAATAAAGTTAAATATGCTTAAAGGTATTATAAATAATGAAGCAATGTAAATATTAATCATGTTTGTACCTAATAACATAGAATTAAATTCTCAAAATAAAAGGTATCTGAAATCTGGAGAGATCTAGTCAGTGGCAATAATTATTGGCTTCTCTTGGAGAAAATTATTGGAATGAAAATCAAGAAAGAAGTAAAGGTTCTGAACAGAACAATAAAAAAATTAGACCTTTGGCAATTACTAAATGAGAATCTTAAGGAGTATATGTATATTCCAATATTACATGGCATCTTTACAAAAACTGACCATGTGATAAACATAAATAAATGATGTATTAAATACCTCATTTATATACCATGATAACAAAAATTGTAAACAGTAGAGTAAATAAAAACAAAACTCACACTTAGAAGTTAAATAATTAAATTCCAGTTAAACCAATTATAGAAACACTGAACCACTATATCAAAGAAAATTATAATGGTAAGAAAATACAGCAAGATTTCTGGGAGACAGCTAAAGCAATTCTTAGGGGGAAATTTTGTTTACCTCTAAATACATTGAAAAAAAGAGAAAGGGAAATTGATGAATTAAAAATGTAACTGAAAGGAAGAAAACCAACAGATTAATAAACCCCAAATCAGCAGAAAAGTAAAAGTTATAAAAATCAAAGAAGAGAGAAAATTCAAAGCAGCTAGAGATATCAAGGTTGTATAGTGGCTAGAGTACTGGACCTGGAGTCACTAAAATCTAAGTTCAATTTTTTTCCTCAGATATTTGTTAGTTGTGTGACCTCTAGGCAAGTCACTTAATCTGTGTCTGCCTCATTTTCCTCATCTGTAAAATGAGGATGATAAGAATAGCCCCAACTGGTGGAGCCAAGATGGCGGAGTAGAAAGACTCACGTATTGCAAGAAGAACTCCCCACGAATTCTGGAGCACTGCAAGGCACACAGAAACACAATGCAAAAGATTTCCATTCCAGAGAGCCCTGGAGAGCGGTCGCCAGGGGTCCATCGCTCCCCGGAAAGCAGAGCCCACCCCTGTGCTGCCCTGGCACCACGGCCGAGAGGAACAGATCCGAGCAGGCTTCAGGGATGGAATCGCCGGGGGCCACGAAGGCCCCTCCGCCCACAGACGCTCCAGGTCAGTGAGAGAGATGTCTGTGCTGGCCAAGAGGGGAGAGGGGTGTCTCCGTGGCTCAGGCCCCTTTGGGAGGCAGCAGTGGAGGGAGCAGCGGAGGGAGCGGCAGTGGCCCTGGACTCCCCAAGCACGCAGGCAGAAGTTCAGGTCTCTGCATGAACCCCCTGAGGGAAGTGAGCCTGGAAGGCGGCCTTGCCCCGACTCGTTCCATTACTGAAGGTCTCTGCATAAAGCCCCTGAGGGAACTGAGCCTGGGAGGTGGCCCTGCCCCCACCCCAACACCGGAACTTAAGCTCACATTGAATAGCAGCCCAGCCTGCCACAGGAAAGCCCATTTGAATCTCAGACCCCAAGCACTAGCTGGGCAGATCTAGGCGGGGCTGGACAGGAGTCTCAGAACTCAAGTAACTGGCTGGGAAAATGCCCAGAAAAGGGAAGAAAAGTAAGACTATAGAGAGCTACTTTGAGGGGGTACAGATGTTCCCACCTTTCAATTCTGATGACGAGGAACTATTCTTACCATCAGGGAAAGACGTGGAGATTGGGGCCTCTGTATCCCAGACATCCCAGGAGGATGTCCGGTGGGCTCAGGCCATGGAAGAGCTCAAAAAGGATTTTGAAAATCAAGTTAGACAGGTGGAGGAAAAACTGGGAAGAGAAATGAGAGAGATGCAAGAAATGCATGAAAAACGGGTCAATACCTTGGTAAAGGAGACCCAAAAAAATGCTGAAGAAAATAACACCTTGAAAAATAGGCTCACTCAATTGACAAAAGAGGTTCAAAAAGCCAATGAGGAGAAGAATGCTTTCAAAAGCAGAATTAGCCAAATGGAAAAAGAGGTTCAAAAGCTCACTGAAGAGAATAGTTCTCTCAAAATTAGAATGGAACAGATGGAGTCTAATGACTTTCTGAGAAACCAAGCAATTACAAAACAAAACCAAAAGAATGAAAAAATGGAAAAGAATGTGAAATATCTCATGGGAAAAACAACTGATCTGGAAAATAGATCCAGGAGAGACAATTTAAAAATTATGGGACTATCTGAAAGCCATGATCAAAAAAGAGCCTAGACATCATCTTCCATGAAATTATCAAGGAAAACTGCCCTAATATTCTACAACCAGAGGGCAAAATAAGTATTGAAAGAATCCATTGATCACTGCCTGAAAGAGATCCAAAAAGAGAAACTCCTAGGAACATTGTGGCCAAATTCCAGAATTCCCAGCTCAAGGAGAAAATCTTGCAAGCAGCTAGAAAGAAACAATTCCGGTATTGTGGAAATACAATCAGGATAACTCAAGATCTAGCAGCTTCTACATTAAGTGATCAAAGGGCATGGAATAGGATGTTCCAGAAGTCAATGGAACTAGGACTGAAAGCAAGAATCACCTACCCAGCAAAACTGAGTATAATACTTCAGGGGAAAATATGGTCTTTCAATGAAACAGAGGACTTTCAAGCATTCTTGATGAAAAGACCAGAGCTGAAAAGAAAATTTGACTTTCAAACACAAGAATGAGAAGAAGCATGAAAAAGTAAACAGCAAGGAGAAGTCATAAGGGACTTACCAAAAGTGAACTGTTTACATTCCTACATGGAAGGACAATATTTGTAACTCTTAAAACTTTTCAGTATCTGGGTAGTTGGTGGGACCACACACACACATACACACACACACACGTACACGTGTGTACGCACACACATACACACATGCACGCACATAAAGAGACAGAGAGCACAGAGTGAATTGAATAGGATGGGACCATATCTCAAAAGAAATTAAGGTAAATGATGAGAGAGAAATGTAGTGGGAGAAGAGAGGGTGAAATGGAATGGGGTAAATTATATCTCATTCAAGAGGCAAGCAGGAGACTTTTTAGTGGAGGGCTAAAGAGGAGAGCTGAGAAAAAAAAACAAGAAGTTTACCCTCATCACATTTGACTAAAGGAAGGAATAAAATGCACACTCATTTTGGTATGAAAACCTATCTTACAATACAGGAAAGTGGGGGAGAAGGAGATAAGCAAGGGGGGGCAGGTGATGGTAGGGAGGGTAATGGGAGGAGGGAGCAATTTGAAGTCAACAGTCAGGGAGGGACAGGATCAAAAGACAAAATAGAAACAATGGGGGGCAGGATAGGATGGAGGGAAATACAGTTAGTCTTACACAACACAACTATTATGGAAGTCATTTGCAAAACTACACAGATAAGGCCTATATTGAATTGCCTGCCTTTCCAAAGGGAATGGGTGGGGAGGGAGGGATGGGGAGAATTTGGAACTCAAAGTTTTAGGAACAACTGTTGAGTATTGTTGTTGCTACTAGGAAACAAGAAATGCAGGCTCTACAGGACAAAAGAGAAGATGGGGACAAGAGAAGGGAAGGATGATAGAAGAGAGCGCAGCTTGGTGATAGGGAAAATTAGAATGCTTGGTGTATTGGGGTGGGTGGAGGGGATAAAAGGGGAGAAAATTTGGAACCCAAAATTCTGTGGAAATGAATGTAAAAAGTTAAATAAATAAATTTTTATTAAAAAAAAAAAGAATAGCTCCAACTTCTAGGGTTGTTGTGAAGATAAAATGATATAATGTTTCTAACATGTTTCACAAATTCTAAAGTTTTATATAAATGCTAGCTATTGTTATTAACAAAAAGATTATTGAGAGGATCATTAGCTAATTTGATTTTAAAAAATAAAACCAAGATATTTAAATAAAAAATGAGAGGTGAGAATTAAGAATGAGTAGAGGAAAGAAATAAAATTCTCAGAGAATTATATCCATATGTTAATAAACTGAAAATTTTTTAAAAATGGATGAGTATTTTAAAATATAAAATATACAGAATAAAAGAACAAGAAATATAGAATCTAAACAACTCAATCTCAGAAAAAGAAATTAATAGAGTGGAGAACATTTGGGGGAGGGCAATTAAAATGGCAAAGGGACTCAAGTCTATGCCGTATGAAAATTAGGTGAAAGAGCTGGGAATGTTTAAACTGGAGAAGACACAGGGAGGGACAAGATAACTGACTTCAAACTGACACAAAGGCTGTCTTGTGGAAAAAGGGTTAGATTGGCTTTGTTTGGTACCAGAAGAACAACGGGTGAATTTGTAGAGATCAGAATTTAGGTTTGATGTCAGGAAAACTTCCTAATGATTAGTTCTATCCGTGTTGATGTTAATTCAAGTAAACTAATCTCCCAATTCCTTAGCCCATGACTTTCATGACTCACTCTTTTACTCTACCTCAGTTACATGGGAATTCTCTTGGTTTTGCTATTACCCACTTGTTCCACTTCCACACTCAAGAACTCTGAAATTTCTTTACCTGATCACAATTTCCTATTATTCCATACTGTCCTTTGCCCCACCTCTCCTCAATCTCTTTATCCTCTTAAGAGACTTGCAATTGTCCCATTCCCCAGTACTTTTCCACACTATCATCCCTATCTCCATTTCAAGTTCTTAGTCAACAATTTAACTCTACACTATCATCTATTCTTGAATTCCTTTCCCATCCTTGACAACCTTGACAAACCCCACCTCTAGATGGCTTTCACTATTCCCATAAGGAGAAGAAAATGAACAAGCAGAAATCTTGGCATGAAAGGCAACTAATTGATATCATCTCAAGGGTAACTACAGATGCTCTTAGAAATCAATACAATGCAGTGTGAAGAATTCTACATGCATTCAAGAATGCTTGGACCTGGATTCAAATCCTGGCTGTGCCACTTAATATCTGTGTGACCTTGAGCAAGTCAGTCACTCAGTCAATCAGTATTTATTAATCAGCTACTATGTGCCAGGGATTGTGATAAGTGCAGGCAATATAAAGAAAAGCAAAAAACAACTCATTATTCTCAAAGCTCATCATCCAATGGGAGAGACAACAATGTACAAATATGCAAGATAAATGTGATATAATCAGCAGAGAAGATGCTAGCCTTAGGAGAAATGTAGACAAAGTTTCTTATAGAATGTGGGATTTAAGCTGCAACTTAAAGGAAGCTAAGAGGCAGAGATGAGGAGGGAGAGTAATTCAGGCATTAGAGACAGCTATCAAAATGCCTAGAGTTGGGAGATGGATTGACTTGTTCAAGCAATGGCAGTGAGGTCAGTGTCACTAAATTGCAGAGTATCTGGGGAGTGGGAAAAAAGGTTTAAGAATGGAAAGAAAGGTAGGAAGGGACTAGGTTGTGAAGGACTTTAAAAGCCAAAGATTTGATTCTGGAGATTATAGGGAAACACTGGAGTTTATTAAATAGAGAGTTGACATGGTCAGAATTGTACTTCAGGAAGATCAATTTGAAAGCAGAACAGAGGATGGGTTGGAGTGGGGAGAGACTTAAGACAGGAAGACCAAACAGAAGGCTTTTGAAATATCCAGGTATGAGATGACATGTGCCTGCACATGTGGTGGTGGCAGAGGACAGGAGGGGACATATGTGAAAGATGTTATGTGAGTAGAATGACAACTGGTTGGATTTGGGGTGTCCTGGGAGGAGTGAGAGAGAGAGTAAGAAGTTGAAGATGAAACCTAGGTTATGAGCCTGGGTAACCACTGTAATGGGACTACCCTCAAAAGTAACAGGGAAGAGGGGATGGTTCAGGGAGAAAGATAATGGGCTCAGTTTTGGATATGTGGAATTTAAGACATCTATGGGACATCCAGTTTGTAGTGTTCAGTAGACAGTTCGCAAGAGGAGACTGAAGGTCATCAGAGAGCTTTGGCTGGATAAATAGATTGGAAGGTCATCAACATAAAGAAATTGAAACCATGGGAGATGATGAAATTAGCAAGTGAAATAGTATACAGGGAGAGAAAAAGAAAAGGCAGGACAGATTTGGGGGATACCCATGGTTAGCAGACATAACCTGGATGAAGATGCAACAAAAGGAAACTGAGGATTTGGAAAGAAGTCACTTCACCATTCTGGTTTTCAGTTTTTTCAACTGTAAAATGAGGTAGTTGGAAACTATAAGAAGTACAGGGCAGCAGTGGATAGGGGATCAGACCTGGATTCAGGACAACCTGAGTTCAAATATGGCTTCAGACACTTACTATCTGTATGACCCTGGGCGAAGTCACTTAACCCGGTTTGCCTCTGTTTCCTCATCTGTAAAATGAGCTGGAGAAGGAAATGACAAACTATTTCATTATCTCCCAAGAAACCCCCAATGGGGTCAGGGAGAAGTGGACACAAGTGAAAAGCGAATCAACAACAATAGGGAATGCATAACATAGAAACAAAGTAAAAGGTTTGTATTATATCCCAGAGGCAATAGGAAACTACCAGAGTTAACTGAGCAGGAGACTCAAAGGGCCAGACCTGTCTTTAAAGAAAATCGTTTTGGAGGACAGAGCCAAGATGGAGGAGTAACAGTACAGACTTTCTAGGGATCTCCTGCCAAACCCAGCCAAATACCTGTAAAAATAGCTCTAAACAAATTCTGGAGCTGCAGAACCCACAGAATGATGGAGTGAAACAAATCTCCAGCCCAAGATAGCCTGGAAGGTTGTTGGGAAATGTCTATCTTGCCATGCTGGGAGCAGAGTGCAGTCCAGTTTGGGTCATGAGTGCACAGAGGGGACTTGAGCAGGCACCTGTGGTGGTTTCCAGACTTCATGACCCCAAAACACTGAGGATAAATTGGAAGGTCAGTGGGAAAAACCTGTGGGACCAGTGTGGGAGAGTGGAGTGGTCTGGCCCCAGCCCCAGGGTGGCAGAGGGGGAAGGTGGCACAGGAACCCAAAGTAGTCACAGCAGCAGCAGGGACAGCTGTAGCCACTGTTTCTGGAACTCTAGGCCCATAGATTGTAGGGGGGATCGAGCAGCTAACAGTACATCCCCTACCCCACTGGAAGCAGAGACTACCTTGACAAATAGTCTAAAGTCAAGTAAATGGCTGAGCAAATAAGCAAACTGCAAAAAGAATCAGACTATAGAATCTTTCTCTGGTGACAAGAAAAACCAAAGCATGCAAACAGAAGAAAACAAAGTCAAAGTTCCTCTATCCAAAGCCTCCAAAAAAAAAATGAATTGGTCTCAGACCATGGAAGAGTTCAAAAAGGATTTTGAAAATCAAGTAAGAGAGATAGAGGAAAAATTGGGAAGAGAAATGAGAGTGATGTAAAAAAATAATAAAAGATGAGCCAACTACTTGCTAAAGGAGACCCCCAAAAATGCTGAATAACACTTTAAGAAATAGACTAACCCAAATGTCAAAAGAGATTAAAAAAACCAATGAGGAGAAGAATGCCCTAAAAAACAGAATTGGCCAGATGGAAAGGGGATCCAAAAGCTCACTGAGGAAAATAATTCCTTAAAGGTTAAAATGGAGCAGATGGAAGCTAATGACTTTATGAAAAATCAAGAAATTATAGAACAAAATCAAAGGAATGAAAAAAAATAGCAGTGTGAAATATCTCATTGGAAAAACAACTAACCTGGAAAATAGATCCAGGAAAGACAATGTAAAAATTATTGGACTACTTGAAAGCCATGATAAAAAAAAAAGAGCTACATCATCTTTCATGAAATTATCAAAGAAAACTGCCATGATATTCTAGAACCAGAGGGTAAAATAAATATTGAAAGAATCTACCGATCACCTTCTGAAAGAGATCCAAAAAGAGAAACTCCTAGGACTATTGTAGCTAAACTTCAGAGTTTCCAGGTCAAGGAGAAAATATTGCAAGCAGCCAAAAAGAAACAATATGAGTATTGTGGAAATACAATAGGGATAGCACAAGATCTTCTACATTACAGGATGAAAGGGCTTGGGATATGATATTACAAAAGTCAAAGGAGCTAGGATTAAAGCCAAGAATCACCTACCTAGTAAAACTGAGCATAATATTTCTGGGGGAAGATGGTCATTCAATGAAATAGAGGACTTTGAAGCATTCTTGATGAAAAGATCAGAACTGAATAGAAAATTTGACTTTCAAACACAAGAATCAAGAGAAACATGAAAAGATAAACAGGAAAGAGAAATCATAAGAAACTTACTAAAGTTGAACTGTTTACATTCCTACATGGAAATATTATATTTGTAATTCTTGAGACTTTTCTCAGTACTTGGGGAGTTGGAGGGATTATATACATATAGACAGAGGGCACAGGGTAAGTTGAAGAGGAAGAGATGATATCTAAAAAAAATAAAATGAAGGGGTGAGAGAAGAATATATTGGGAGGAGATAGGGAGAATTGGAATGGGGCAAATTACCTCTCATAAAAGAGGCAAGAAAAAACTTTTTCAATGGAGGGGGAAGGGTGGGGAGTGAGAGAGAAAAAGTGAAGCTTACTCTCATCACGTTTGACTCAAGGAAGGAATAAAATGTACACCTATTTTGGTATGAAAACCTGTCTTCCAATATTTTCCAAAACATTTTTTCACTATTCCTGATCAAGATAGATTGATCATAAATATATTTATAGCCAGAAGGATTCTATGAGATTATCTACTCCAATCTCCTTATTTCTCCCTCTACTGAAACTTATTTTATAGATCAGGAAACTGAGATCTAAGATGAAAAAAGTGATTTTCCCAAGGTCACACTGATAGGATGAACCAGAGGTGGGATTAGAACCCAGGACATCTGATTCCAGAGCCTGTATCCCTTTCCTCTGAATCATCCTCTTGGAATTCTTATTTTAGTATGAGGTTAAGGTAAAAACAGAATATATAATATACAACAATATATACTAATTCTATTAGAGAGGTACAAAATAAAGTACAAAAATATAAAATAAAATTTAAAATGTTGGACAAAGTTCTTTCCAATAGAGAATGTTTGTGTACGTACATATTCACATGTTTGTGTTGGGGGTATGGGTATATGTTAGGTGAGTGAGGGGATAGAGATCAATCAATTAATCATTAAACACTTATTCCGTGCTTACTTTGTGCCAGGCACTGTGCTAAGGACTAGGGATGCAAAAAGAGGCAAAAAAAAAAAAAAAAGACCCTGCCCTCAAGGAGTTTGAAATCTACTAGGGGACACAACATGCAAACAAATATAGAAAAATAAGCTATAGAGGTTAGGAAAGGCTTCCTGCAAATGAAAAAAAAGTTTAATTGGCACTTAACTAAGCCTGGGAGATCAGTAGGCAGAGATCAGATAAGACTTCTAGAAAAGATGGAATTTGAGTTGGACTTTAAAGTTCAATTGGAATTGAACAGGTAAAGAGAGGAGAACAGATATTTTCAGTACCAGGGTGTGTTCATCATTCACTGCCAAAGACCATGCCGTCAGAGAAATGATGACATGACTTGTACTTGACTTTGTTTTGAGTGAGGGAGGGCTGTGCAAGTCACCAGCCTTGCTTCTCCTCCGAAACCATCTGAATCCAGTGACCAGATATTCATCAGGATGACTGGAGATGATCCAGGATGAGGCAATTGGGATTAAGTGATTTGCCCAAGGTCACCCAGCTAGTGAGTGTCGAGTGTCTGAGGGGAGGTTTAAACTCAGGTCCTCCTGACTCTTGCACTGGTGCTCTATCCACTGCACCACCTAGCTGCCCTCAGTTTCATTGAGATTGGCCAGGATGGGCTACATGTATGGAATATACCTGTGGAAGAATGAACTTGCTTCAAATGAATAGGGCTAAATAAAAGGGGGAGAGAGGGCCAGGTGGAGAAGGAGGGAGGAAACACAGCATTGTAGCTTAAGAAGATATATCTTTCTGAGGAGATCTAGAAACCAGAGGTCAGCACGGTGAAGAATATCTGAGCAAATATCCATGGAAATGATAGGGTTCAGACTCTGGGAACCTCCTTGAACTCCCTTTGAATCTTCCCACTTAACCTGGCCTTTTATACTCATATCCGTTGCTCTTGGCCTAACCTGGCCTTCCATTGTCTGTTACCTCTTGATTGCCCCACCTACTTCCCCTGTCCCCCACCCCAAGCCCTGCATAGTCTGATATCTCCCAATTGCTTCCAGCTGTTTCCCACCCTGGATTACATCACTAATTAACCCCAGTCCCATCAAGATCCTCCTTAGACCCTGCTCCCAGATCACTAGACCACCTCTAGACCTTATCTTGCCTCCATGAAGGTGCCCAGATTCAATTCACCTCAGACTCTGTCCAGCTGAGATTCTATCTGTTCTTCTTGTGAATACAAGTGTTACAGCTTAAGAGTCAACCCAATATGGCAAATCTTTAATAAACTTTGTTTTTCTTTGGTTTAAAGAGGCAGTATAAGTAAAGACATGGAGGTGGGAAAGCCCAGAATTGAGACAGAGATAGGAGAGGGAATAAATGTCAGCACTCACTTCTTCCAAAAGAGTCACCTGAAGCAGAAAGTAGAAGTTTATCTAGGGTGAAGATAAAGGTTTGTAGGAAATATAGAGCATGTACACAAAACTGAATCATCCCCAGTATTTAAGAAAGCAGCTCAATACAGCCTCTTAGTTAAGTGTAGAAAGCAAAGAATCTTTGATGCTCCCTCCAATGATAAGAAGAGACAGAATTGTAAAGATGTGTCACAGATGTGGGTCTCTAGATATTGGGTAGAAATAAAAACAATCGTAATTGTGGTATAACTTACAACTCCCCCCTGTGAAAAGAAACATAGACAATGAAAACAAAAATGTACATGTGAACAAAAATTGCAATTTGCAGGTGAACACTGGTGATGATGATCAGAACCAGTGAACAGAAATGAGGGATGGTCAAAGTATGATGGGACAGGCTCAGGATATGGAAGAAAAGCTGGGAAAGATTATCTTCAGCAGACATCTCACCCTGTAAACTCATGAGAACCAGTAGCATGTAAATCCTCACACTGAAGATCTGGTCTGGTTTCTTACTTCTGTATAATCAAGGAGTTATTATTTAATGAATCACAAACTCCTCAGTTGAGACAATATTGAGTTAATACTATTTAAGCAAGAAACCTGGAAAAGATATGAGAACCTCATTAGTGTGGATCATAGGATTTTAGAGCTGAAGGGAATTTTTAGAAGTCAACTGGTTCAATCTCTTCATTTTCCAGTTAAGGAAATTCTGGTCAGTTCTTTAAGTAGAGGGAATCTTGTCATCTGGGTATGCCTTCTACCAATGAAATCACAAGAGTAGTTCCTATTTCTATCCCTATGGGCTATGTACTGCACTAGGCCCTATATACAGCCAAAAACAAAAAAGAAATGGTCTCTGCCCTTCAGTAGTTTATATTCCATAGAAAGATAGCATGTACAGGTATCATTTGGGTAGCTAGATGATGCAGAGGATAGAGTGCTGAGCCTGGAGTCAGAAAGACTGATCTTCATGAGTTCAAATCCATACTCAGATACTTACTAGCTGTGTGTGACCTTGGGCAAGTTATTTAACCCAGTTTGCCTCAGTTTCCGCATCTATAAAATGAGCTAGAGAAGGAAATGGCAAACCGCTCCAGTAGTATGGCCAAGAAAACCCCAAATGGGGTCACAAAAAGTTGGATACAACTGAAAAAAATGCCAGAAGAACAATAATGGTGTTGTTCATGATAAACATTTTTTAAAAATATACTTTGCACTTTTACAGCTTATGATCCCATGGAAGCTCGATAATAATCCTCAGGGGAGTCTTTGGGATATGGGGAGGGCAGACCCATTCACTCTTTAGGAATATTTTTCCAGGAGAGTCAGCAACTCTAACACAGATGTTCTCTGGCTGCAGGGAGATTGGGGTGGAGGGAGAAAGAAGTCATCTCTTGCTGAGCAGGAGTATTTTGTAGTCGGTAAACTGTCAGAAACCCCAGGATCGAAGCTCTTCTGTGGCCGAGATAATGATTCCTTTTGGCCGCTAGTTCTAGTTGCTGCCTGCTGGCTGGCACACCTGAGAATGTGCCACACACCCTTTTCTTGGGAAACAACAGGCACTCAACTACCCTTTCCAGCCTGCAGGTATCGGGTCCTGATTGCAGATAGTACTGGGAGCAGGCAAATTCTGCAAGCTGCAGGAGGGACCTGAGGAGGAAGGCTTTTAAATTTGACTTCATGTAAACACACATTTATTTTTTTTTTAAGCACAAGAAAAGTCCACTTTCTGAGGCTGGTAGAGCATTAGCTTGTGAAAAGTCAATATATGTGAGATACAATGGAGGCTCAGAGCCTTAGGTAGATAGTCGAAGAGATTTTCTTTGCCTGTTTCTCTCCAGCAAGAACTATGATTTCACTGGCATAGATAACTCCAAGAAGAGAAATTCCCTCTACCTATGCAGCTAGGTGGTATAGTGAATAAAGTGCTGGGCCTGGAGTGAGGAAGACAAGTTCAAATTCAACCTCTGACACTTATTAGTTGTGTGATCCTGGGGAGGTCAACTTCTGTCTTTCTCAGTTTTCTCAACTATAAGATGGGGATAATTAATAGCGCCTCTTCCCAGAGTTGCTGTAAGGTTCAATTGAGGTAATATTTGCAAACTTTCAAACAAATAACTGTTTATCTTTGTTTTCAAACAAGACTGATAATATCACGGGATAATGTCTTAACTTGTGAGTTACACTGAAGGGAGAAAGAACTGTACAAAGTCAACAGCCTCACTCTCTTTTCCAGTCATCAAAGTTTCTATAACCAGAGGGTACAATAGAAATTGAAAGAATCCACTGATTATCTCATGAAAGAGATCCCAAAATGAAAACTCCCAGGAATATTATAGCCAAATTTCAGTCATCAAAGTCCAATAGCAAGACAAAAGTCAGGACGACTGGCAACGGACCAGGCTCTAGTGGATAATCTTGGTATCTTCAATGCCGGATCAAGCTCTAAGCACTCCACAGCACCTGCTTCAACTGCCATCATGGCCTTGGAACAAATTATTCTCATTCATTCATTCCACAGGGGAAAGTCTTCCAACGCTTGGAGTCAGACAACCCCTCACATACATAGTAGCTACTTAAGAAATCAGCACCTAGTAATCTCAGAGAGCCCCCTCTGGCATTGAGAAGTTAAGTGACTTACCCAGGATCACACAGCCAGGATGTCTCAGAGGCTGAGCTTGAACACAGGACTCTTGACTGACTCTCAAAAAGGGCAATTTCCAAACTTTGCCTCAGGTCCCTTAATGTCAATCAGACTCTAATCTCTGACCTGTAGGTTGATAGGGAGACCTTCAGAGATGAGGAAAAGATCATGTCAATCTCATGCCCATGTGGTACAGTGGAAAGACTCCTGGATTTGGAACCAGTCAGCATTTATTAAACATTTACTAAGTACCAGGCACTGTGCTAAGTACTAGGGATGCAAAGAAAAGCAAAAACACAGCCTCTATCCTCAAGAAACATACATTCTAATGAAGAAGACAGTATGCAAAAAACTAGACCCATACTTGGTACAAAGATTCAAGATAGAGTCCTACCATTATTTCCTGAAGGCATCTCAAACTCAACATGCCCCAGACAGAACTCATCTTTCCCTCCCAAATGTACTCCTCTTCCCTTCAATCAGGCTCCCAAGCTTAGTGTCATTCTCTCTTTCTCACTCACTCCCACTCACCCCACACATCCAGTTTATTGCTGGATCTTGCCATTTCTCTTCTCTTACCACTCTCAAATTCCTCTTCTTCTTTCCAGTCACACAGCCATCATTTCAGTGTAGGATTTTATCACTTTTCCCTTGGATTGTTGTAATAGCCCCCTAACTTGTTTCCCTGCCTCCAGTCTCTTCCATTTCTAATTCATCCTCCACACCACTACTGAAGAGATTTTCCTAAAGTGCAAGTTTGATCATGTCACTCCCTCCCTCTAACTCAATAAATTTCTGTGACTCCCCATTACCTCCAGGATCAACTATAAAGTCTTTGTTTGACATTTAATGCTCTTCCCATCCTGGCCTTTTCTTACCTTTCCAATTTTTATGTACTCTATGAGCCACCATACTGGTTTACTAGCTCCCTTCCACTCTCAGTACCTTTGCCTTGACACTTTCCCATGCATGGAATGCTCTCCTTTCTCACCCCCACCTCTTAGACTAGTTGGTTTCCTTCAAGACTCAAAGACCATCTTGTTCAGGAAGTCTTTCCAAATCCCCAGAGCTGCTAGCTAGTCTTTCCATTTGAGGTTTTGTTATTCATTTGTTTCAGTCATGTCCTATTCCTTGTGACCCCATTTGGGATTTTCTTAGCAGAGATAATGGAGTGGTTTGCCATTTCCCTCTCCAGCTCATCTAACAGATGAGGGAACTGAAGCCAACAGGGTTAAGAGACTTGCCCAAGGTCAGGTAGCTGGTAAGTATCTGAGGTCAAATTTGAACTCAAGTCTTCCTGACTTCAGGTGTCCAATGAGTCATCTAGAGCTTTAGTTTCCTCAAAATGAGGGGGTTGGAATTGAAAGCCTCTGATGTCCTTTCTAAATCTAAGATCCTATAAATACATAGAAAAGACAGTCAAGGATGCAAAGTGGGAGCTATGATCAATAAACACCCCCTCTTTATCTGTTCTGTAGATGACAAGGAAAACTACCCACGGGGTAGGTGGGGAGAGCTGATTGTTCAAATATTTGCCTTCTGCTTTGGCCCCCTTTTCTGCTTAGCTCCTTTCAACTTGCTCTCCAAACTACAGGCTGTCAATGCTCAGCTCTAATCCTCTCCTAGCTGCTCCACGTTAACACCGCTTTATTTCCAAAATTGGCTTTTTAGATTTATATTCCACTAATTGGCTTTTTCACCCTCTGAACTTTTTTTTTGCTGCCTCCTGCTGGCAGCCCAAAGCCTTTACTGCCTAATCCTCACTTTACCACATTCCTATCCCTGCAATTTCTCATTTTCTTTCATTTGCCTTGATATGGTTTCTCCTCCTTTGCTCCCTAAACAGTCTTGTTCTGCCTTGCTAGAGCCCAGGAGGCATCACATTGAAAAACAGTTTTTCCCAGCTCCTTTTCATCTTTATCACTCCTTTTCGAACTTTTTTTTAAAGGTACACTCCTTTTTTTTTCATATCAGCAAACTGGCTGCATCCCAGCCAGCCGTAACACGCTCTGTCCAGTTCAAACAGAAGAGTCAAGAAGAGCACAGGAGGAATCCTGGAGTTTATGATTATTATCCCCCAAAAGGATATTTTGGGAACATCTGGCCCCTTACAAGTCCTTACTGGATAAGGCATTCCTTCCCTTCATTCAAGCCCTCCCCCACCTCAGTCTCAACTCCATTCAAGGCCCATAAAAAAAATCAAACAGAAAAGTAAAATCTCCCTCTGTTTTTCAAAAGCAAAACTTTAACGAATGGTCTTTGATCCACAAATGTAATTAGCATTAGAATTGGAGATGGAACGGATATTTGTCTAAAAGCATTAATTCAAATCCTGGCCCAGTTTCTTTCTTATCAGTGCCTGTGGCAGAATCCAAAATGTAACAGAGGAACCAGGGCAAGAGGGACTTCCATAGAGAGGTTTGCAAATCTCACTCATTTGGGGATTTTTGTTTTTATTTTTTTCTAAATTAAGGAAGACTGGGTCATTCCTAATCCTCCCCATCCAATTCTCTTGTCAGATTGTGGATTGTCAGTCTTTTCTTCTGACCCCAATATACATCCACTTTGGTTTGGTTCTCTCCTGTTTTGTTTTTCGAGTTTTTTAAAGCAGAAGGTGCCTCAGAAATAGGGCAAAACTGATAAAAAACTGGTGAGTTCCAGGTAGGTTGGTTTGAATCACATTTTGGCTCCAAGTCTCTTTCCAGATAATTGGTGTTAAAGAAGCATTTCATTAATAGGAAACTTGGCACAGTGAACTGGCCACAGAATGAAGAAGGTCTGGTTTCACTACTCCCACCCCCTCCCACCCCAAAAAGCTGTGTTTCCCTGGGTAAGTCACTTAACTTCTGAGGTTCATAGGTTCCTAACTTTAGAGCTTGAAGGAGGCTGGAAAACTTGAACCCAACTCATCATTTTTGCAGATGAGGGGGTTGAATTCAAGACTGCCTTCAAGGCTCCTGTCAGCTCTAAATCTATGAGCCTGTGATCTATGAGCCAAATCTATGACTTGACCAGGAGCATTTAAAATCAATGACCTCCCTGGAAAGTGAAAAATTCACCAAGGACAGCCTTTATTGGGTGGAACTTTATGGATGGATAGTGGGCAAGGAGTTCACTGAGCTTAAAACCACATTCTTCCTGTACTTTTCCAGAACCAGAGCATGAAACCAAAAAGAGCTTCTTGTCCAGCCATCAGGTGAATTGTATGCACTTTCAAAGCAGGAGAGAAATCAAATAATAAGTGATATTTAGAGATGCAGCATGGTATGATACATAGAAAAATGGTCTCTGAGCCAGTTCAAAGTTCAAGAGCTCAAAGTTTTTGACATATAATGGTTATGGGACCCTAGGCAAGACAAATCTCTCAGTGCCCAAGGAAACTCTAAGAATCAAAGTTACAAAGAAGGTCACAGTCTAAACTTGTAGAAGGAATTTACTCACCTAGCAGTTGTTTATATCACTGAAATCCCAGGTCTAGTTCCTATCCCTATTCTCTCTGTAGGGACAGTGGGCCAACCAAAGAGACAAGAACTGTGTTCATGTCTTGCCTCAAATACATAATGTCTATGGGACTTTGGGCAAATCACTTAACCCCTTAATGCCCCCAGACAACTCTCTAAGGCTATACAGAGCAGGGAATATCCTGCAATTGGTTTACAAAGAGTTTCATATATCAGTAAAATCACAGGCACAGACCCAAAAAATTATGTTGAATCTTTAAAGCTTATATACTTTTATGGCACATGAGCCCCCCAGAAACCTATTTTTGAGTATTAACACACCCTATTTTAGAGATGAGGAAACTGAGGTCCAGAGAGGCATGACTATTCATGATTCCAAGTCTAGTATACTTTCCTTACACTAAGAATCCTGGTGCCCTAGATTTGCAGACCCATTCTTATTTCACCCATCAATTAGTCACTGAGGATTTATTGAGTATCTACTATTTCCTAAGCATTGTTTAAAGAGTTAAGGATTCAAAGGCAAAAATGGAACCAACCTTGACCTCAAGGAGATTACATTCTATGGAGGAAATAACAGATGCCCAAAGAAAGTAGGTTTTCCAGAGTATTCTAATTTTAAATACAGGATCCCCACCAGTCACATTCAATTGCTACTTATTGACTGATCAAATCAACTCCTCTGTTTGGCTTTTATAGCCATTCACAACCTGACCTCAACCTATATTTCCGGCCTCATTGTATAGCACTTCCCTTCCTTTACTCTATAATCCAACCAAACTGACTTTCTCTCTGTCCCTCCCACAATGCTCTATCTTCTATCCCAACATCTCTGTGCATTTGGTCTGGCCATCTTTCATGGTGGAAATGCACTCTCTCCTCACCAGAGACTGCCTCTCTTTCTTCAAGGAGCAGCTGAAGCTGTCCACATTAAGCCTTTCTTAATCTCCCAAAACCAGTGCCTTGCCTTGAGAACTACCTTCTCTTTGATGAGTTTAGAAGTTTATTCTCTTTATATTTGCTGTGTCTGTACCATGGGTGGGGAACTTGAGGGCCTAGAAGGCCACATGGATTTACTTAATGAAGTTTGGATTCAGTGAAAAGGCCACACTTGAGGACCTAGAGGGCTACAATGTAGCCTTGAGTCCGCAGCTTCCCCACCCCTGGTCTATACTTATATATGTATATGTTGCTTTCCACATAGAATATAAGCTTTTTGTGAGTAGATATTGTTTCATTCTATTTTTATGCTTAGTGACTAGAAAAGTGCTTGATACATGTAATAGTAATAATAGCTAGCATTAATATATTGCTTTAAGGTTTTCAAAGGTCTTTTCCAATATTGTCTCATTTTATCCTCATCATAGCCCTGGGAGGTAGGTATCATCATTATTCCCATTTTATACATGAAGAAATTGAGGCAAACCGAGGTTAAGTACTTTGCCTAGGATCACACAGATATTAAATGACTAAGGCTGGAATTGAATTCAGGTCTTCTTGATTCTGGGTCCAGCGTTCCGTTCGTTGTACCACTTAGCCCCTTAATAAATGCTTATTCATTAATTGATGGATCTGATTGCTTAAGGTTCCTTCAAACCAAGCTAGGTGGCACAACAGATAAAAACTATGGGTCTGGAATCAGGAGGACTTGAATTCAAATCCAGCCTCATATATTTATTTACTAGCTGTGTGACCCTGAGTAAGTTACTTATCTTTTTCTGCCTCCATTTCCTTAACTAAAATGGGAACACTTACTTCCCAGGGTTGTTGTAAGGATCTAGTCCACATGTTGCCAGTACCTCAATTTTCTGACCTGTGTCTTTGGCAGAGAATGACCCCTCCTTTTCTGGAAACTCATCTCAAACCTTTGACACAGAAAAATAGTGTTGGGTTCCCATCTCACCCTAGGACCTGGGTCCTTTGACTAGAGGGTAGCGGTTTTTAAGGTTAATAACTTGGTGTTTCCCTCTTTCCTCAAAGGATAATGTTGTTTTCCACCTTTTTTTCATTATCTAGGGAAGGAAACAACTTGAGCAGGACCAAAGCATGTGTGACTGAGCCAAAGGCAGGCCTCAGAACCTTATTTATCAAAGCCCCAGCAGAGCGGGAATAATTACTGGCACTCTGTTGGGGGTGTCAGTAACACCATCGGAGCACAAGAATCACTCAGGCTTTTCAAGGAGAAAAATTAAAAAGGAAAAGCAAGATAGAGAGAGAGAGTGAGGAAGGGGAGGGGGTGGGCAGAGATGATGTTCCTTCCTCCTGCCAGTGACATCCCTGGGTCCCTTGCATGGAGTGGCAAGGAGGTTACCCAAGAAGGGTTTTGTCTGATTGAAAAGATGCTGAAGTGGAGGAAAGGGGGAATACAGGACCTGTCCTCAGCTTCTATTCTTAGAGCAAAATGGGCTCTGTTGCCTTGGGATTAGGTTGGTTAATAAGAAAATCATGGTGGGTTGAGCAGGTGGACTTTCTTTTATTTAATAACTGATTAGTTCGCTCCTCAGAAAAGTCAGCATTGCTTCATTTTTCTTAAACATAAACTCTTACAAGATGACAGCTGGAAAGGATCTCCAGAGGTCATTTAGTTCAGCCTCCAGCCTCCAAGTTGAATCTTATTGAACAGGTTTCTAAAGCTGGGTGTTAAATACATCTGATGAGCAGAAGCTAGTCAAAACTTTCAGACATGAAATTGTCAATTATCTTTTAAATCTCAGTCCAGGTGTTCCTAGCTAAGCAACCAGATCACAGGATTTAGGACTGGAAGGGGCCTTAGAGATCTAATTGAATAATCAATAAACATTTATTAAGGCATAATGCCTAGGGCTGAGAATAGAAAGAAAAAAAAATAAAAGGGCTCCTGTTCTCAAGAAGCTTATAGTCTGTTGAAGAGAAATAAATACACAGAGAAGAAAAAACATGCTACATGAAAAATAAATATAAAGAGCTGACTAAAGAACAAATACAAAGTTGATGTCCTTTCCTCCATTTCTATCCCATTTGGGGGCATCAATGACTTGTTAGACCAGGTGGGAGTTGATTTAATCACATATCCTAGCTCCCCCCTGCATTTTGTCCTTCCTTCTAGCTTTGCATTAACTTTAAAATTTAATCTAATCAATTTAATCTAATAAATGAGTGTGTGGTCTGTGCAAATGCACAATGCAAGAATGACTTCCCCATCAATGATAAGTCATTTCCCATCTGTTAAAATATAATCAATTCCTTTTTTATATTTTGTTATTCTTTGCCCTTTAGATTCTTATCTTGAAAAAAATGTCCAAAGTAAAACTCAGCTTTTCTCCAAAACTCATTTCTAAACTTCCCAGTTGCTGTTGAAGGCACCACAATCTTCTCATTAACTCAGATTTATAACTTCCTATGCTCCCTCACCTTGTTTGATCAAATGAGATATCTGTAAAGCACTTAGCACAGTGCTTGGCACACAGTAGGTGTATAAAATGGGATTCTCAAAATACATGATGGAAGGGGAACATATCAAAGGCATGAGAATAATCCAAGCCATAATATGACCCAAAAAGTATCCTCCTCCCCATCCCTGTTCAATTAGTATTTAAGTTTCATTGTTCATACTGATGTAACATTGCTCCCATTCATCCATGCCCTTCTCTTTGTTAACTTAGTTATCACCGAAGCCCAAGCTCTCATGACCTCTTACTCGGACCATGGTAATAGCCTCATAATGGCATTCCCAGCATTCAATTTCTCCCCTCTCTAATCTATCCTCAACTCAACTGCTAATTGATACTCCCAACACCTAGCTCTGTCCATATCATTCCTTCTCTTGGGAAGTTTTGGTGGCCCCCAGTTACCACTAGGATAAAAGATGAACTCCTCTGACTTTGAAGTCCTTTGTTATCTGCCTCTAATCTACCTTCCCAGACTGACCTCACCTCTCTACCCCTTGCTCATTCCATGGTCCCTGGGAAAGGAAAAATCAGTGTAGAGGGAACTTGACACAAGATTCAACTGGACAAAGTCATCCTGAGGGCAGTTATGGATGAAACACCGAGAACAAGAAAGAGATGAAAGAGGAAGATAATCAACAGATTTTGATAAACTTTTTTTAAACTCTCAAGGATATTTGAGCAGTACGTTGCATATATATATATATATATATATATATATATATATATATATATATATATATATATACTCAAGTATCAGAATTCAGTTCAAGTTTACAATCATTTCCCTGGAGGGTTGAGTTCAAGTCTTCCTTCTAACATCTGTCTGGAGGCAATAGAGTATAATGAAAAGGACATCAGGCTTAAATAAGAAGGTCTAGATTTGCACCTGGCTCTGTCACTTTCTACTTAAGTGATCTCAGGTAAGTAACTTCCCTCTCGGGTCCTCAGTTTACTCATCTGCAAAATGAGGACATTGGATTCCATGACCTCTAAGATCCCTTTCAGCTCTGGATCTGAAGTCCAGATATTTATGTGAAGAAAGTAGAAATGACATTGATGAAAATGAAATTTGGGGAAAGCAAGTGGATTAATCCAAGTACAAGCATCCACAGGGGAGGTCGTTGTTGAAGGTAATACAGTTAGTTTGAAGAGTATTGAGGAATGGATTCTCAAAGCATATGATGGAAGGGAACATAACAAAGGCATGAGAATAATCTCAAACCATAATATGACCCAAAAAGTACCCAAGAAAAGACAATAACTCCCAATCTGTATGTTCATTTTTTCATCTATATAACTTTTCGTGAGAATTATCTACACATGATATCTTTGATGATGGTATTAGAAGGGAACTGACTCACACAATTGACTGAAAGGTTTAGAGAATGTAAGATGCCAGGGTGCTGTTTGTTGACTATTCAAAAAGCAACAACAGATATTTGATTTAGTAGAGCAGAATACCTCTCGAAAGGTTTTTCTCCAACAAATGGTCTCCCATATATGTCAAAATCACACAAGAGTCCTCAAATACATCAGCTTGTTCATGATGACTCTTTGATTTTTAATATCAGGGAGAGGTATCCTCACCAAAGACATTCATCACTGCCGTGAAGGACAAAGTTAAGGTGAAGAAGGATTCCCAATATATTGGTGAAGTCCTCTAGATTCCTCTGTTTACAGAGGATGTAGTGCTGATCACATTAAGTGGTGCCTTCTAAGCAAAATTCAGAATCACTCTGAAGATTTTGGTTTATCTATACAGGAAAAACGAGGTGGATGAAGAATGCTTATTGTCTAGTCTATTTCCAAGCAAGACTTAACTTTCTTAACATTAATATCTGGAAAGATAATAGCATTTATGGAACATAGTTACAAGCTACAAGGAACTTGATCAGTCTTAACCTGGGATCAAGAAGACCTAATTTCAATTTGCCCTTGGATATTTAGTAACCCTATGTCCCTGGGCAAATAGATTGAAAAAAAAACCAAAAAAAAAAAAAACCCCCACTGCATGCCTCAGTTTCCCCATCTGTAAAATGGGGTTAATAATAAAACTTACCTCCCCATGTTGTTGTGAGGATCAAATGAGATACTATTTATAAAGTACTTGGCAAACTTTAAAGTGCTATATATGCATTACTGTTATTATTTTAGAAAACTGTTGTGAGGAAAGTTCTTTGTAGCTTTTAAAGGGATTGAGACAGGACCTGTGGCATAGGGAATGGGGAAGTGAATGAGGAAACTGACTCTATTCATGCAAATGAACACTTCCTCTTCAGTTTAAAGGCTTAGGAAGGTACTTAGAACACTGAGAGGCTAAACAATTTGCCACAATCAGTGTGTGGGACTTGAACCCAAGCCTTGCTGGCTTTTAGGCTAGACTGCTAGCCTCTACACCATGTTACTTTTCCGGTCATTAAAGTAATATAGAAACAGAAGCTATTATTCACCCAAAATCTGTGTCTCTGTAACTTCCATGCAGTGGTTCTAGTTTCATTCTCAACAACCAAGTAGAATAAGGATTTTTAAGGTTTTATACCTAAATGAGATTGCCCCAACAACCTTTTGTTTGTTTATGAAGAAAATGAAGGCAGTGAGTTAGGTATTCTTAGGACATGTAGCTTCCATTTCCTGGAGAGTGAGACAACTAATGAGAGAGGAGAATAGATGAGGAGGCTAATTAAGGTGACCCAAGACAGAGCAAAAGAGATTTAATTCTATTTAGGAGCTAATAGTCTCTCCTTGAGAAAACCTGTATAAGACTATGAGGAACCATTAGCCAGAGGGATAATAGAATCATGATTGTTTTTTAATTGTGATATCTTACTAATATGATTTATGCAAAGAGAATCTAGTTTAGATAAGGGACATTTTTACAACATCTCTCTCTCTCTCTCTCTTTCTCTCTCTCTCTCTCTCTCTCTCTCTCTCTCTCTCTCTCTCTCTCTCTCCCTCTCCTCATCCTTCTCTCTCCACGCTCTCCTTTCCTCTTCTCTCTCCCTCTTTTTTCTTCCTTTTTTCCCCTCTCTCTCCCTCTCTCCCTCCACTTCTCTCTTCACTTATCTTTTCTTTACCTCCATCTCTGTTTTCCAGTTTCTCCCTTCCCCCTCACTATTTCTCTCTGTCTCTCCATTTCTCTTACTCTCTGTCCCTCTGTATCTCTGTCTTTCTCCATCTCTGTCTCTCTCTTCCCACCTTCCCATAGGATAAATCAAGGAGCTACAAGGAATTTGATCAACCCATGCCTAAGCATTAATCTCCTTTATAACATATGTAAGAAGTCATTGCTCAAAGTCTTGTTGTAGTGCAGGGGGAGCCCACAGTTTCCTGAGGCAATCCATCCAACTTTCAGTTAGTTCTAATCCTTAGGAAACCTTTTCTGACATCAAACCTATCTACACTTCTCAGCAGCTTCTATCCTTAACAAATCTAGATCTCTCTTCCACATGAGAACACTTCACATACTTGAAGACCTGATTAAATCACCCCTAAATCTTCTCCAGACTCAACATCCCCATTTCCTTCGCTGGCTTCTTGTATGGGATGTCTTCTAGCCTTCCTGCCATCTTGGTCTCCTTTTTCTGGAAATATTCCACCTGGTCTACATCCTTCTCAAATTGTGCTGCTCAGGACTGTATTCCAGATGTGATCTCACGAAGATGGAATACCAGGGAACTATTGACTCATTTTGCATGTTGACTTTCTAAATACAGACTAGAGTAGTGCTAGCTTTTGTTGACCATCATAACCCACTTGACTCATGTCAGATGTGCTGCAATCCCTCATTCTTCTTCATGAGAATTGGTGTCTAGCCATGCCTCTTTTCTTGAATTTGAGAAATAGATTTTTTGAACCCAAGTGTGGGAATTTATATTACTCCCATTACATTTCAACTAATTCAATTCAACCCATTGCCCTAGCTCAGAGGTTTCCAATTTTTTTTTGTTCTGCAAACCCCTTTCAAAAGCAACAAATATGTATATGTGTATATATATATATATATATATATATGCATATATATATATATACACACACATATACATATAGTGAACCACAAGGGTAATTTAATATATTATTCATAATATTCTTTCAGATTTATTCATTGAGTGCTTACAATAACTATAAATGGTAACTTTTACTCCCCCAAAACTTCAAATTAAAATTTACATGATATAATTATGGTTATAAAATATAAAATTCTATTCTAAATCATACTCATAAATATTTAATAAACAGTATATAATATATAAAACAGTACACAAATATAAAATCATAAAACATTACAAAATAATTATTAATATTTTATGTAGGAAGGAAATGAGTATTTATATAGCATCTACTATGTGCCAGGCATTGTGCTAAGCACTTTTAAACAAAAATTATCTCATTTGACTCTCACAACAACCCTGTGAAGTGCTATTATTATCTCCATTTTACAGTTGAGGAAATTGAGACAGACAGAGGCTAAATTACTTGCCCATGGTCACACAGTTTTTAAGTGTCTGAGGCTGGATTTGAACTTCATTTGTCCTGACTCCAGACTTAGCAATCTATCCACTGAGCTTTGGGATTTCTCCAACAACTTTTTATTCTTTTAAGAAGAAATAAGACAGTGACAAAGGCATACTTAGAATAGGTAACTCCAGTTTCCTGAATAACACATACAATAAGAAGGATGAAAGTAGTCCAGGGAGCTAATTAGGAAGGACACCCAAGACAGGGCAAAAGAAAGAATGAGTCTCATTTAGGACACGGATTTCTCTATCTGGGACATTTTATAAGAATTAAAAAGAAATAATCTGGCAAGATTTCATATGTTTACTATTATTTGTAAAATTTCATACTAAATATCTTTTTGTAAACAACATATTGTAGGATTATGGGTTTTAATCCATTCTGCTACCCACTTCCATTTTATGGGAGAGTTCATTCCATTTACATTCACAGTTATAATTACTATCTGTTTTTCTCTCCATCCTATTACCCCAGTTTGTTTTTTTCTTTCTCCCTTCTTCCTTTTCCTCTTCACTAGAGTTTTGCTTTTGACCACTACCTCTCTCAATCTGCCCTCCCTTCTATCCCCCCTCCCTTTTCTTTCCCCTTTCCCCTCCTACTGCCTATAGGACAGGTCAGATTTCTATATATGAGTATGTTATTCTCTCCTTGAGCCAAATCCGATGAGTAAAGTTCAAACAATGTTCACCTCTCTCCCTTCTTTCCTTCTACTGTAAAAATCTTTGTGCCTCTTCATGTGATATAATTTACTCTTTTCTGCCTCTTCCTTCCCTCTTCTTCCATTCCAATCCCTTTCCACCACTTAATTAGGGATTTTTTTATCATCACATCAAAGTCACATTAAACCCACCCCTCTGTCTATGTATATCCCTTCTAAATGTCATAATAAAGACACAGTTCTCAAGAGTTACGAGTATCATCTTCCCATGTAAATGTAAACAGTTTGCCCTTATTGAATAACATGTTTTGCTTCCCTTTCCTTTGTACCTTTTTATACTTCCCTTGAGTCTTGTTTTTAAAGGTCAAGTTTTCCATTGAGTGCCGGTCTTTTCATCAGGAAAATCTGAAAGTTCCCTATTTCATTGAATGTCCATTTCCTCCCCTGAAATGTTATGCTCATATTCACTGGGTAGTTGATCCTTGATTGCAATACAGGCTATTTTGCCTTATAGAATATCATATTCCAAGTCTTCCAGTCTTTTAATTAGAAGCTGGCTGCATAATCCTGACTGTGGTTCCACCATATTTGAATTGTTTCTTTCTGGCTGCTTGCTGTATTTTCTCCTCAATCTGATAATTCTAGAATTTGGCTATAGTAGTCCTAGGTGTTTTCAATTTGGAATCTATTTCAGGAAGTGATCTGTGGATTCTTTTGATGACTATTTTACCCTCTGTTGTCCACTCCTGAATTTGTGCTTTGATCTTTCCTCTCACCAAGATACTTCTCTATGGTTATTGTTCATGTTGTTTACCTTTTCTTTCTGACTTTTAAAGTTAATCTCTGCTCCTGGGGCACAGGAGGCACTGTTCCAGTCTTCTTGTGCTGGGGTCTCAGGTACTGGCAGCTAGAGGCTGGTAGCTTATCTGGTGCTGAACTGGAGCTGGTGGTGGTGGCTGGTGTGTGCCTGATTTTGGTGTTTGCCTGTTCCACCACCCTTGGGCTCAGAATCTCCCCTGGTCAGATGAGGTGGGACTTGCTGCTGACTTGCTGGGACACCTCTTGTCCTGTATTGGTCCCCTTCAGCCTCAGCAAGAGAGAGATTTCCCTTAATCCCTCTAGCCTCCTAAGCTAAAAGACTTCTGTGCCATCTTTCTGCTGGCTCCCCTATTTTCAAGATTTTTCCTGGGGCAATAGACTTTGGGTTTATCAAGGTTAATAAGGGAGAGTGAGAATTACTTACTGCTTACTCTGCCATCTTGGCTCCCAGAAGTCAAAATAGGTGACTTTCACACGTTCCAGCTATGGGCTGATAGCTGCTGCTGTCACTGCTGCTGCCAATTCAGACACTCTCAGGACCTACTCTTGGTTTGCTGGGGCCCAGGCTATATTGGCATACCTGGCGCTATGCTGTACTTCTCTCTCATTCAGTTCCAACAGACCATCTAACCTTCTAAGTTGTCTCTGGCATCAATGGGCTGAGAAGTCTAGAAACCACCGCCGCTGCCAGTTATTCAGACACCACCCCACCATCTCAGGTCTGCTCTAGCTTTGCTGGGGCCAGGTCTATGCTATCCCAGTCTTCACTAGACTGCCCTCCTCTCTCAGCCCAGTGCAACAGACCCTTCCTATCAACCTTCCAGGTTGTTTTGGACTGGAAATCTGCCTCACTTGATCTCTTTGTGGGTTCTGCTGCTCTAGAATTCTTTCAGTCACTTTATAAAGGTATTTGAAGGGGTTTGGGGGAGAGCTCAGGTGAGTCCCTGCTTTCATCCCATTATCTTGACTCCACTTGCCCCCAAATATCTTTTTTAAAATATATTTTCTTGAATGTAAACAACATTTTGAAAGAATTAATTTACAACTTAGAGGATGTTTAACATAATGTAATATTTATGTATAAATTTAATTTTGATGTTCAATTTTTAAAAATTTGAACAAAGGTTTGAAATACCTGGCTCAACATCAGACATCATATTAAATCTGGTTCCTCATCAAGTTTATTTAATTATGATGATGATGATGATGATGATGATGATGATGACTGCTAGAATTTATATAGTGATTTAAAGTTCGCAAAGTGCTTTAAAAATATTATCTCATTTGATCCTGACAAGTCTGAGAGGTAAGTGTTATCAACTTCATTTTACAGATGAGAAAACTGAGGCAGACAGATTAAGTGATTTACTCAGCATACTATAGCTAGTAAGTTACAGAGGATAGATTTGAATTCAGGTCTTCTTGACTCTAGGTCTAGGACTTTATTCACTGTGTCACTTAGCTGCTTCTGTATCTTTTCTTTAAAACAAGAATAAAGTGGGAACAAATGGGAAGATTAGATTTGAGTAAGAAAGGCCAGATTAAGGGGGAAGATTCAAGGGGAGCTCAAGGAGGCTCCCAGAGTCTGAACCTCATCACTTATATTAACAAGTAAGCTAGGGGACGGAGTCAAGATGGCGGAGTAGAAAGACTCACGTATGCTAGCTCCGAATCCACAGCCCATGGATTTAATGTAAGAAGAGCTCCCCACAAGTTCTGGATCACTGCAAGGTATGCAGAAACACAGTGGAAGAGATTTCCGTTCCAGAGAGCCCTGGAGAGCCATCCCCAGGGTCCGTCGCGCCTTGGAAAGCGGAGTCCACCCCAGCACTGCCCTGGCCGGGTGGCCCCAAAGGAACTGATCTGAGCAAGCTTCAGGGACGGAACCTCCGGCAGCTGGGAAGGTCCCTCAATCCACAGACGCTACAGGTCAGTGAGAGAGACGGCTGGGCTGGACGAGAGGGGAGTGGGGTGTCTCCATGACGGGGCCCCTCAGGAGGAAGCGGCAGAGGCAGAGGCAGCAGAGGCGGCCCCCGGGACTCCCTAAGCAGCAGGCAGGCAGAACTTCAGATCTCTCCATAAACCCCCTGAGGGAGCTGAGGCTGGGTGACGGCCCTGCCCCACCCGCTCCATTACTGAAGGTCTCTGCATAAAGCCCCTGAGGGAACTGAGCCTGGGAGGTGGCACTGCCCCCTCCCGAGCACCAGAACTAAAGCTCACATTGATTAGCAGCTGCGCCTGCCATGGGAAAGCCCATTTGAATCTCAGACCCCAAGCACTAGCTGGGCAGATCTAGGCGGGGGTGGACAGGAGTCTCAGAACTCAAGTAACTGGCTGGGAAAATGCCCAGAAAAGGGAAGAAAAATAAGACTACAGAGAGCTTTTTTCAGCAGATGAAAATGATCCCGCCTTTCAGATCTGATGATGACGAGGACATATTCTTGCCATCAGGGAAAGACGTGGAGGGCGGGGCCTCTGTATCCCAGACATCCCAGGGAGTTGTCGGGTGGGCTCAGGCCTTGGAAAAGCTCAAAAAGGATTCTGAAAAGCAAGTTAGACAGGTGGAGGAAAAACTGGGAAGAGAAATGACAGAGATGCAAGAAAAGCATGAAAAACGGGTCAATACCTTGCTAAAGGAGACCCAAAAAAATGCTGAAGAAAATAACACCTTGAAAAATAGGCTCACTCAATTGGCAAAAGAGGTTCAAAAAGCCAATGAGGAGAAGAATGCTTTCAAAAGCAGAATTAGCCAAATGGAAAAAGAGGTTCAAAAGCTCACTGAATTGAATAGTTCTCTCAAAATTAGAATGGAACAGATGGAGTCTAATGACTTTATGAGAAACCAAGAAATCACCAAACAAAACCAAAAGAATGAAAAAATGGAAGAGAATGTGAAATATCTCATGGGAAAAACAACTGACCTGGAAAATAGATCCAGGAGAGACAATTTAAAAATTATGGGACTACCTGTAAGTCATGATCAAAAAAAGAGCCTAGGCATCATCTTCCATGAAATTATCAAGGAAAACTGCCCTGATGTTCTACAACCAGAGGGCAAAATAAGTATTGAAAGAATCCATCAATCACCACCTGAAAGAGATCCAAAAAGAGAAACTCCTAGGAACATTGTGGCCAAATTCCAGAATTCCCAGGTCAAAGAGAAAATCTTGCAAGCAGCTAGAAAGAAACAATTCCGGTATTGTGGAAATACAATCAGGATAACTCAAGATCTAGCAGCTTCTACATTAAGTGATCAAAGGGCATGGAATAGGATGTTCCAGAAGTCAATGGAACTAGGACTGAAAGCAAGAATCACCTACCCAGCAAAACTGAGTATAATATTTCAGGGGAAAATATGGTCTTTCAATGAAACAGAGGACTTTCAAGCATTCTTGATGAAAAGACCAGAGCTGAAAAGAAAATTTGACTTTCAAACACAAGAATGAGAAGAAGCATGAAAAAGTAAACAGCAAGGAGAAGTCATAAGGGACTTACCAAAAGTGAACTGTTTACATTCCTACATGGAAAGACAATATTTGTAACTCTTAAAACTTTTCAGTATCTGGGTAGTTGGTGGGATCACACACACACATGTACACGCATGCACACACACACACATACACACATGCACGCATATACAGAGAGAGAGCACAGAGTGAATTGAATAGGATGGGACCATATCTTAAAAGAAATTAAGGTAAATGGTGAGAGAGAAAGGTAGGGGGAGGAAAGAGGGTGAAATGGAATGGGGTAAATTATATCTCATTTAAGAGGCAAGCAGGATTTTAGTGGAGGGAAAAAGAGGAGAGCTGAGAAAAAAAAACAAGAAGTTTACCCTCATCACATTTGATTAAAGGAAGGAATAAAATGCACACTCATTTTGGTATGAAAACCTATCTTACAGTACAGGAAAGTGGGGGAGAAAGAGATAAGCAAGGGGGGGGATGATGGAAGGGAAGGCAATAGGAGGAGGGAACAATTTGAAGTCAACACTCAGGGAGGGACAGGATCAAAAGACAGAATAGAAACAATGAGGGGCAGGATAGGATGGAGGGAAATACAGTTAGTCTTACACAACACGTGTTATTATGGAAGTCATTTGCAAAACTACACAGATAGGGCCCATATTGAATTGCCTGCCTTCCCAAAGGGAATGGGTGGGGAGGGAGGGATGAGGAGAATTTGGAACTCATGTTTTAAGAACAACTGTTTAGTATTGTTGTTGCTACTAGGAAATAAGACATACAGTTAATGAGGAATAGAAAGTCATCTGGCCCTACAGGACAAAAGAGAAGATGGGGACAAGAGAAGGGAGGGATGACAGAAGAGAGGGCAGATTGGAGATAGGGAAAATTAGATTGCTCGGTGTATTGGGGTGGGGGGAGAGGATAAAAGGGGAAAAAATATTGGAACCCAAAATTTTGTGAAAATGAATGTAAAAAGTTAAATACATAAAAAAACAAAAAAAAAACAAGAATAAAGTGAAAATAATCATTCACACAAATGTGAGGTAGAATTTAACAAGTTCTCTTGCTAAAAGATAGAAATTAATTTTATTTTTAGTCATCTCATCAATTGATGAAAATGCAGAGCTAGTTATGATAATAAATTATTTACTTTTCTACTGGATAATGACAAGGCTATATTAAATGATAAGTGTACTTAAAGTTCAATTGCATATATTATTTCAACAATATTTATATGTAAACTAATTTTATAAATAATGACCCCCAAATGTGACTTTCTTCTCTTCTACAATGGGCATACCATCTATACTCTCATAGAATTCAAGAGAGAGATTAGAGCTAGATATATAGATAGTCTTCATGAGAAATATTCTTCATGAGTATTCTCATTCTTTACTAAATGAAAGACCAGCCTTGCCGAACAGCCCACTTGAAAATCCACCTGATTAGAAGAATAGTAATTTAAGCAGATGATTAGTTTAAATCAGAAAATAGCCTTAATTTTTCCACAAGAAGCAATATAAAGCTTGTTTCTGCAGTACGTTTATAAGATTCTGTGATCATTTCAAGCTAGCTCATCACGCAACGACTCACTGATTATGGTTTTCAAACAACCAGAAATTGGCACTGCAAGAATGCAGAAATTTGCAACATTTTGATCACATGATTATACAGTTGATGAGGTATAGGGTAACAAAGGGGATGTAACAGAATGTAAATGAAGTATTATGCATGACAGGTGTCTGACTGTCCACTGAGAATCAGTGTACACTCAAATGCCAAACCATGGCAATTTGGAAACAATTTGAGGACAGGTTGAAAAACTGCAAGAAGTTATCATGCTTAGTCAGAAGTAATTTGATGTAATTGTTTCATAAATACCAAAATCGTTGCAAGCATGATCATGACAGTTTTAAATCACTGAAGAAATAAATCTGTTATGGTTCAAACAGGCACATGCTTGTTGTCACAGAGAAAAAAATATATTTGCAACATAATTGGACAATTATTTACTACTTAAGGTACCATTAAAGAATTTTTTATAGCATGAACCCCTTGGGCGTTTGCAAACCACTAAATGGGAATTACTGTTCTAACTCACTGAGTCCTTTTTGGATCTGTTTCTCATCATCTAATGTGCTAGCTTTTTCTCCAAGCTTCATTTCATTTGCAGATTTACTAAGTATTTCATCTGTGCCTTCATCAATTCAATCAGCTGGCATTTTACTAAGTACTTACTACTATGGAAGAAAAATTTAAGAGTGCCAGGCACTCTGCTAAATATTGGGAATAAAAGAAAGAAATAGCAAAAATAGCCCCTGCCCTCAAGGAGCTTACATTTTAAGTTTCTAAATCAAGATTTCTTGATCTGGGGTCCATGAACTTGTTTTGTTTTACATGTATATATATATATATATATTTATATATATGTGTGTGTGTGTATATTTTATATATATGTATATATACATGTGCGTATATATGTGTGTATGTAAATGTATGTTATATGTATATGTGTGTATATGTATATATTCAAAACAATATTTTTATATAATTGATTTTCTTTTTTTTTTGTATTTTGTTTTACATATTTAAAAAAACCAGTACTCTGAGAGAGGGTTCATAGACTTTGCCAGACCACCAAAGTGATGCATGAGCCAAAAAAAGGTTAAAACATCTTGATTTAAGACATTATTGAAAAATGTTAAGTAGCAGAGGGTCATGGTACTCTCATCTTTTCCATGAAATGAAGACAGATTTCTGATGTTATGGATAAGGAAGGGGAAAGGGAAGAAACACATACTTATTATCTTCTACATAGCAGGCACTGGACCAATCACTTTCCAAATATTATCTCAATCTGATCTTTACAAGGAGGTAGGAGCTATTATTACAGCCACTTTACAATTGGGGAAACTGAGGTAGACAAAGGTGAAATGACTTCTTCAGGGTTACAGAGCTAGTAAGTGTTTGAGGCTGAATGTGAATTCAGGTTTTTCTGACCCTGATGTCAACACTCCAGCCACTACACTATTTAGTTGCCTCAGTAATATATAACTATAATGGAATCAACATCAACCACCAATCTATTCATTAAAAACTCTTTATCAAGCACTGGGACAGATATGAGGAGAAATGAAGACCTGGTACCTACCTTTATAGAGTTATAAGCCAGAAGATGAAAGATGTTAAAACAACTTTGCCACAGGCATCTAGTGGCCAAAATGATTCCTTCCTTCCTCCTTTCCTTCCTTTCTTCCTTCCTTCCTCCCTTCCTTTCTCTCTCCCTTCCTTCCTTCTTTTGCTTCTTGATTCCTTCCTTCTTTCCTTTCTTCCTTTCTCATTTGTTCAGTGCCTACTATGTCCTAGGTTCTATACCAGGTATGGGGTGAGGTTGGCTGTTTTCTCTTCCCTGCCATAACATCTTACATAACAGAACTCCCTTAAGCAATCCTTGCTCAGTGCCTAGGCTGACTTCAGATGGTATTTCAGACCTAGGAGAGGTTTGGCAACTATACTTTGGGTGTCCACTGGAGAGATCCAATATTTCATTAAAAAATATTATTAAATAAGGTGTTTCCATGCACCCATCCCCACACCCAGTTACCAACACTGCTTCTGGGATGATTAGTTTAATGCAAAGGAAGCAGTCAAATCTAAGTCCAGTGTTTCTATAGAGGGCTGGCAGAACTGTTTTAAAAATGAGTTAAGTACCAAGGGGAAACGTCACTCTCCATTGTCAAGAAGATATGGTTGATGCTGCTTTGATTTTTTCTCTTAAAAAAAAAAGCATCAGCAGCTGCTATTTTCAAAGTCAGAGAGAAGATTTTTTTTTTTTTAATCTCAAGGAAAGAAGTAGCAGCAGGGTGTTACCTTACTCAGTCTGTGCCCTTTAAAATCCGGCACAGGATATACTATTAATTTTCCTCTCTCTTTTCTGGCATGGGGTTTAAAAAATACCCATCATGCTGCACATCTCTGGATGAATTATTTTCAGATCTGTTGCCATTATGAATATGGTGTGAATAGGAAGCTCTGCTCTGCACCCGAAACACACATCTCCTTGCCAATAGCAACTGGTGACCACATGGCCAAAGTCCTGTTGATCCTTCCACCAAAGCAAACTAAAGCTGATAAGGTCTGTCTCCCTCTGCTGCCACACAATGCAGAGATGTGCAGCTGCCCTGACCCCCGGGCCACTGAAATTGTTCGCAGGTCAAAGCCCTGAATATCAATAGACTAATTCCTTAGCCTTCCAACCCTTCAGTCCTCTGCTTGGAATGGAAACTTCTATGCACAGTTTTCACCTTTGACCCTCACCATCATCATGGCTTCACACTTCAAAGAATACTGTTCATGTAGAAAATGCCTTATTGAAAAAAAATGGTCATAGAGACACAATTATTTTAGAAGCTTCCAATTGTATTTTAGCTGGGGACAGGAGCACAGGCTAAAGTCTTGCAGGCTTTCAGGATTCTGATCTAAATGCCGAGGTTTCAAAATATGAAAGTCGAAACTACAATAGACCGAACACACAAAGACGATCTTGGCTCCTTGAAATACATGAAATTAAAGAGTGATTCTCAGTTGGACAACTCACCTTCCCGTTTTCAAATACAGGCAACAAAGGACCTGGCTAATGAAGCCAGCGTTTGATAGCTGAATTACACTGATGCTTTCCTCTTTTCTCTCTAAGCCTTTAAACAACAGCTGTCTGTGAACAGCTCTCAACAGTCATGCAAGAAGCCTCTGACCTTCGAAGACTCTGATTTCTCTTCTGAATTCCACATCAGAGCCCTTTCCATGGCTAGTCACAATATGGAGGCCCTGCAGGTCAGGCTGGAGATATGATACCCAAAGAGGGGAGTTAAGAGTTTCAGCAAAGATGCAGGGCCCAAATGAAGTAAACTGCTCGTGATGGATGGGATGGAAGAGATGGTCAACCAGTAAACTCAGTCCTCACTCACCTTGTTCAATTAGATTATTGAGCAAGAGGGATATATATTAATGAAACAGGAGGTGTTGTAGTCTGGAAATATGGCAGCACATGATGACAATGGAGGTTAAACCACTTGATCCTATACAGATGTCTCTGGGGTCCCCGAGGTGATCCTACACTCGGACAGCAAAAAGCCAACTATGGTAGGTCCTAATAGGTTAGAAAATCTCTGAGTACAATAAAAGATCAGTCTGGCTAGAGATGAAGAAGCTGGACACAAGGTGATCAATGTTTTTCATTTTGGTGTGGGTTTGGGTTTTTTTGATGATGTCTCTGAAATGGACAAAAATATGAAACATTGCCTTTCATTGATGTGCAGTCTCTTCCAACTTTTGCTCTTATGGTTGTTGGACTGAAACAAAGGGGGAGGGGATGGCAAGAGGGTATTAAGAATCTTTTTTTATATAAAAAAGTATAAATTAGTATTAAGTATTTATCTCATTGCCCCACCTTGTATAATGAAAACAAAAGAAAAATGAAACTCTCATAACAAATATTCATAGTCCAACAGTACAAATTCCCATACTGGCCCTGCCCCCAATCTATGTCTCATTGAACATTTTCCACCACATTTCTGGCAGGAAGTGGGTTATATGTTTGATCTTGAGTCTTCTGGACATGTGTGATTTATCATCGTATGGCTCATCATTCTAAAGTATGTCAAAGTTGTTTTTTCCCTACTGTTGTCATCGTGTAATACTCATCCCTCAAGGCTTACCCTTCAAACACCACCTCCTACATGTAGCCTCCCTAGAACTACCCAAGCAGAAGCAAATCTCTCCTACCTCCAAGCTCTCGTAACACTATACTATGCAGTTCTTGGGCACCTACCACACTTTATATCACAATTATTTGTGTGTGGGAGGCATTAAGTTGTCATGAAAGTGAGCTAATTTTGAAACTGGAGTCAGTTTTGAACCTGGGTTCAAAACTTCTTTCTGATCATTGCAGACTAACTATGAATGAGTCAATTAAAAAAAAAATCTCATCGAGCCTCAGTTTACCCATCTTTAAAATGGAGATGATAATGTCTCTAGTAACCAGTTCTCAGGGTTGTTTCAAGGCACAAATAAGGTAGCATAAGGGAAAGAACTGTTGCTCAGGGTGGAGTGAGCAGATGAAGACCATGAGTGATGGAATGGACCCCAACTCATGTTTTGTCTGTGTTCTCTTCCAAGGATAATCACACCGAGACTAACTAGATTAGATCTAGAGACATCTAATCTAATGCTAACATCAGTACTAATACTAATGTGTTGTCTCCCCCATAAGAATTTGAGAGCAGGGACTGTCTTTCTATTTGTCCCTTCCTCCAGCACTTAGCAGAGGACTTTGCACATGATAGATGCTTTATTCATTCATTCACATAGCTTTGAAGTTTGCAAAGTGTTTTGTATCTGGTATCTCATTTGATCCTCATAACAACTCTGTGAAGAGCAATCTTTGGACAGATAATAATAACAGTTAATGTTTATTCAGCAGTATAGGATTTGCAATGTACTTTCCAAATAGTATCTTATTTGATGCTATTTAAGAATGGTAGCCAGGGAATTTTTGTCATTTCTCATCCAGAAAACTACCCAGGTACCAAGAAAAATTCCCACTCAGCTATATTCCTGGGTTCCATCAACCCTGGAAACTGATCATTCTATGATTAAAAATTTAAAAGTTGGAAACTCACACCCTATTCCCTGCCCTCCCTCTCTCTGATTGAAGAGATTGGGAGATGGACATCTGGGACCTCCTCCCTGATCCTCCTCCATTTAAGGATGGTATTCAAGGAATTCTCCTCATCATTTCCCACTCAGTCACATTGTTGGACTTCATCATTTTCAAAAATGCATATTCTGCAAAATGACATGAACTCAGAAAAACACACCTCTTCAGATCATTTTCCCACCCAGAGTATGTAGCTTCATCATGCCCCATTTCTGTGCCTCAGGTGTTCCTATCACTTTTTGGCTTCTTTTTATAGGTTGTCTCCCCCATTAGAATGTGAATTCCTCAAAGATAAAGGTTGTCTTATTCCTAGCACTTAGTGCAGCATCTGGTACATAGAAGAACTTAATAAATGTTTATTTAATTTAAATGTTTATTTATTACTGACATTCTCACAGCTAAAGGAAGTAGGTGTCATTTTGCAGTTGAGGAAACTGAGGCAGACAAAGGTTAAGTGACTCATCTAAGGTCACACAGCTAAGGTTGGTAGCATTTCAATGACAAGTCTAGTTCTATTCCTTATTTCTTACTCGAAAAAACAAAAAAAGAAAAAAATGGAGTCAAAACCAAAAGTATGCAAGGAGAGAGGCATCCTCATGTAGTTGCCTTCAATGAATTCCAGTCACCATACTGGACAAAGCTGAGGCAAAGCATACCTCTGGGCACTGAAAGATCCATTGATGTTCACACTGAGCCACTATTGATGATCTTTGAAATCAAAATCATAACAAAAATGTCATTTTAATAGTAATTCAAGATATGCAAAATGCTTTACAAGTAATAATCTCATTTTATCCTCACTATAATCCTTCAAATTAGGTGCTATTATTATCATTCTCCATGGTGGAATAGTAAATGAGTGTTGGGCCTGAAGTAAGAGAGATCTGAGTTCAAATCCATCCTCAGATACTTGCTAGCTGTATGACCCTGGGCCACTCACTTTACCCTGCTTGCCTCAGTTTCCTTATCTGTCAAATGAGCTGGAGAAGGAAATGGAAACCACTCTTGTATGTTTCCTAGGACAACCCCAAATGGGGTTGCAAAGAGTGAGTGACAAAAATGATCAGCCCCATTTTAAAGATGAGGAAACTGAGGTAGATAGATTAAGTGACTTGTCCAGGGATCATTCAGCTAGTGAGGCAAGGGATCGTGGAGCACAGGATTGGTGCTACAGAAACAGTGAATAGTAAGTGGTATCTAATTTAAAAAAAAGCAAGTAAAAGAGTAGGGTCTGCAAAGCATAGGGCAGCAAGCTTGCTTTCAATTATTTGCAAATTCTAGTTAAAGAGATGGTTGGTGAACATCTGGAAAAGGAAGAGATGATCTCAAAGCCAATATGGCATTATCAAGATCAAAACTTGCCAAGCAATCATCATTTCCTTTTTGGTTTATTTGGCAGGACTATTAGATTGGGTAGATCCGAGAAAGACTATATAATTCACCTAAATTTCAGCAAAGCATTTAATATAAGATTCTTGGGAAAAACATGAAGAGATATGTCCTAGACAGCAGTACAGCTAGGTGAATTTGAACTACTCCGATAGTTGGGTGCAAAGAATTCTCTTTAATGATTCAATGTCAACTTGGGATGAGGAGTGGGGGATGGGGTTCAGGCATCTGTGTTTTGTCCTAAGCTGTTTTTAAAATTATTTTTAAATTGAATTTTATTTTTTCAGTCAACAAATAAACCATCTTCTCTTCCACCTTCCTCACCCTCCTCCCTCCACTGAGAAAGAAAAGCAAAACTCCTCTAACAAACATGTAGAGTCAAGGAAAACAAATTCCTACATTGGTGATGTCAAAAACAAAAACATGTTTCAATTTGCACACTGAATTTATTACTTCTCTACCAGGAAATGATAAGCATATTTCATCACAAGCCCTCTGAAACTATGGTTGGTCACTGCATTGATCAGTCGTGGTGCTGGTTCTGTTAACCTCATTCTGCATCAGTTCATACAAGTCTTTCCAGGTTTCTCTGAAACCATTCCCTTCATCATTTCTTACACACAATAGTATTTCATCACATTCATATACCATAGCTTGTTCAGTCATTCCCCAATTGACGGGATCCCCCCAAAAAAGAACTGCTATAAATACTTTTGCACATCCTTAAGTAGAACTAATTCCTCCCTTATTCTGCCATCCCCTTTTCCCCCCTTTCCTTCTCCTTTCTCTCCTGTTTCCTTATTGTGAAATATATTTCTGTACCCAGCTATATGTGTTTCTGTGTGTATTCCAACCTCCTTTCACCAGTTCAGATGAAAGTGAGGTCCAAGTGTCAGCAACTTCCTTACTTTCTCCCTGCTTATATAGACTTCTGCTTGACCAGCTCCATTATGTGAGATAATTGTTTCCATCCTTCCTCTCTTTACCCACTCCCAATTTATTCTTCTTCCTCTCCCTTTGATTCTATGCCATTAAATATTTTCATTAAAGACATTGACTAAAGGCAAAATGGCAGATCACATAAAGCTTGGAGGGATACTTAACTCTCCAGATGACAGAATTATGTTCCAAAAGATCTCTACAGGGTAGAATACTGGACCTAATATCATAAGATGATGTGTAATAAAATGTCAGCATAATATAGCTAGATATCAATTTTCTGGAAAAACAAGGGGGAAGGGTAGATTTAGTGGACTTCATTCTCTACTTGCTATCTACAGCTTTGTTTAGTTTGGACTCCGTGAAACAAGATGACCCTGGCCAGTACCCCTGGTGTGCCTCCTTCTCCCTACCTTTCCAGCTTTCTTTTGTATGTTTTCTTTCCTCATTAGATTGTAAGCTCCTTAAGGGCAGGAACTGTCTTCTTTTTTCTTATTTGCATCCCCAGCACTTAGCAAAGTGCCTGACACATAGTAGGCACTTAATGTTTATGGAGTTGAACTTCAGTTTAGTAAGTCAACATTATATGGTAGCCACCCCAGTTAATGGGATATTAAGTTGCTCTCGGAGAAGCATAGTTTCCAGAACTAGGAAGGCAATAATTCCTCTATTCTGTCCTGTTCTGACCCCATGTAGTTTTCTATAATCAGTTGTGGGTGCCAGCTTTTAGGAAAGACAGAGATAAGTGGGAGAGTATACAGGAAAGAATGACAAGGATATAGTGCAGGGCCCTGAGAATATATTATAAAAGGATAGGCTGTAGGACTTGGGAATGTTTAACCAAAAGAAGAATCGACTGTCAAGTAGGAGAGAGTTAACATTTCTTATGCTTGGCCCCAGTTGGGAGAAATAGGAGTAAAAGGGTGGAAGTTGCAGTTTAGCAGATGAAGACAATTTGAGGAAAAAAATACTAATAATTTGTTGTTCAGTCATGTCCACTCTTTGTGACCCCATGGAATCTGTCTGTGGGGTTTTCTTGGCAAAGATACTGTAGTGGTTTGCCATTTCCTTCTCCAGTAGCAAACAGAGGTTAAGTGACTTGTCAGTTAAGTCACAGTTAAGAAGTTTCCGAGCCTGGATTTGAACCCAGGACTTATTCTATCCCCTGCACCATTGAGCTTCCCCCATAAATAACAATTGTCCCAAAATAGAATAGTCAGTCTCGGAGGTAATGATTTTCCCTTCTCTGGAGGTCTTTGGGCAGAATTCATTTAACCACTGACTGGAGATGTTAGCAATGGGATCTTTGGTATGGGTGGGACTAAATAAATGTTGAAGTCATTTCCCAATCTCAGAACCTGTGATTCTGTAAATAACAGCAACATCAATATAACTAGCATTTATATAGCACTTCCGATGTGCCAGGCACTGTGCTAAGTGCTTTATAAATATTATCTCATTTGATAGATGCAAAGTGCTTTACTTAAAATGCAAAGCTTAAAGCCCTACACAGTAAATCATTATTGCATTCATTATTTCTACTGCTAGATTAAGCCTGGCATATAGGTGCTTGGGGACAGGTCATGAAACTGAATTCAGAAACTAGAGGCAGACTGCTCGTTCTTCCAAGGTAGGTATCATCCCTTACTCATGGCCAGAGTTTCCTGAAGTCATTTGCTTTGTTAATCAACCAAATGACCAAAAAACTTTTGTAGTCTGTCTGGTCAATCAGAGTCATTTCTTTGCTAGGGTTTCTTTTCTGAGTCTTGCAGGGCCATCTCCAGTGGTCCTGGTCTATATCTGGCCACTGGCTCCAGATGACTCCAAAGGAGAAAGTGAGGCTTGTGACTTTGTACAGCCCTGCCTCACTTAAATCCAATTCACTTGCAAGTCATGGCATCACCTTCCTAATGTCATGTTCCTCTTCAAGAAAGAAGGACAAACCACAGCCACAATCACAAAGAACCTTTCTGAGGCTTGTAGAAGCAATTTCAAACATTATTAGAATTTAAAGATAATTTCACATAATTTTAATGATCTCAGGATTATCAGATAATATTTTGGACAGCATTCTGCAAACCTTAAATCATTATATAAATGCTGGCTATTATTATAAGAAATGCAGTCAGATCCTAAGCCAACATCAAAAGACAACCAAAGCATATGCGGAATGGAGAGTTTCTAAGGCCACGTCTGGTCATTTGGGACTCATCATTTCCTTTGGAGGTGGATCTCCTAATGAAATAAAGTATATGGAGAACGATGTAAACCATCAAACATTGTATCCCAAAGTCATTGTTCTTCTGAATTAGGTCTCCTTCCATTAAGGGACATTTCCCCAAGGCACAACTCTGGCAATGAAATTTCAACTATAGTGCTGCAGATCTAGTAAGTGTCCCATAAACACAGAATGGAACTGAATGCTATCATAAAGCAAATCATTATAGAGTGTATCTTTTTCTTTTTCCTGAAAGATCTATGTTAAAAATTAGCTTCTTGTGTTTCAGACCAAGGAATTAGAATCATGTAAACTTTAGATATAACCAAGAACACATAATAAAAGCAAAATCAGAAACATAAACCTCTCTAATTATGTACATGAGTAAAATTATGCTCCAAGTCCTATAAAATGGGCACAAAGTACTGTATAAATTGATTATAGCCCAGGCTCTGGTGGAATATGGAATGTACATAGAGTTCCTAACTTACTATACTAGACCATCTGAAATTTTGGTCTAAAGCAAATATGCTGACACAACATATATTAAATATCCTTTTATTATTTACAAAAGCCTTGGGGGAGGATTTAGATGGGGAGGATTTCTTAAAGGTGCTTTCTAGAACAGTAACAACCACATCAAAGATTGAAACTGAAGACCGTGTAATTACACTGACCAAGATCCACCCTGGAGGAGAGATAGGAGGAGACACCCGCTTCCTTTCTTTGCAGAGATGGGAGAGCATGGAGGGAGAACACAGCCTATACTGTCAGAATTTATTTATGCATTGGCTAACTATGCTCAATGGCTTCCTATTGTGCCTTCTTTTTCTCTATTTTTATTGTTCTAAGGAATGACTTTCTGGGTGCGGAGATCGGTATATGATATCTAAAAATGTTTTTAAGAGATTGGAAGCTCTTTGAGAACAGGGATTTTTATTTTTTTTCATAGTCCATAGAATTCATAGATGAAAACTTGAAAGTTTTCTAAATCCAACCCTCTCATTCTGTGTAGGAGGAAACCAGAGGAGGTCTATAGAAAGGTTGAACAAATTGCTTAAGGTCACAGGTGAAATTTGAGCTCTTGTCCTTGATCCAGAGACATTGCTCTTTTTAAAAATTGAGCGTTTAAAATTTTTATTTAATAAGTTTATTAAACAACCTTTTCTTTTTTGTCTCTAACCTCTACCACCTCCATCAAAAATACAAGAAAAACAAAACCCTTGCAATAAATACATATAATCATGAAAAATTAACATCCATATTGGTCATTGTTCAAAAATTCATGACTCCATCATCACCATCATCCTCATTGCTGAGCGTACATAGCACTTTAAAGTTTACAAAGTACTCTGGCCATCTCCAGTCATATCTGGCCACAGGACCCAGATGGCTCCGGAGGAGAAAGTAAGGCTGGTGGCCTTGCGCAGCCCTCCCTCACTTAAATCCAGTTTACTTGCATGTCATGGGATCACCTTACTGATGTCATTGTCCTCTTCAAGAACAAAGGACAAACAGTAGCAACAAAGCATTCTGCATATGTTAACAAATTTGAGACATACTGAGTCCAATCTCATTCTCCATCATCAGTTCTCTATAATTATGATTGATCATTCTATTGATTAGAGAACTTAAGTCTCTCTGAATTGTTGATTTTTATGGTGAACTCTGCTCACTTCATTCTGCATCTGTTCATACAAGTCCTCACAGATTTCTCTGAAACTGTCCCTTTTGTTAGGATTAGCAGCACAAAAGTATACTATTCAACCATTCCCACTTGGTTTCCTGTTCTTTGCCACCAAACCAAAATAAAAAGTGTTTCTACAATTATTTTTGTACATATGGGTCCTTTCCCTCTTTCATTGATCTCTTTGGGGTACAAGCCTAGTAGTACTGTCATTGGGTCAAAAGTCTACATAGTTTAGTGGCTATTGAGATATAATACTGACTAGTTTTTCAGAAGAGCTGAACTGAAGCATAGCTATGCCATCGATACACCTGCACATTAAATACATCCATGTACCAGTTTTCCTCTTTCCCCTTCGATGTTTTTCACTTTCCCTTTTTGTCAATTTTTTCAATCTTATTTAATTTAGATTTGTCTAATTTTTAGTGATTTGGAGCAGTTTTGTAAATGTCTATGGATAGCTTGGACTCCTTCCCTTGAAATCTTTTTGTTCATATTTTTTGACTATTTATCATTTAGGGGTGGAGAAGAGCCACTGTTCTTTCTACTATCCCATGACTCCTTCTCTTTGTAAACCTAATGCCTACCAGTCTGTCTGGCACAGACACACTGATGTTTAATCATTGCTCATTGCTTAACTGGCTGAAATAAATCTGAACACTGCCCAGGGGGAGGAAACAGTGAAATATCAGGGAAATCTAAGTGAGTAGTATCACCTTTCATGTCCACCTCTGACACTTCATCATGACACGGAAGTACCCCCAGGTTCTAGACATCTGACATCATGAGTGTTACTGCTGACTGTTTGTCTCCAGGGGATTTCTGGGTATCTGTTACTGTTCTATATAGAAGTTTTCTTTATGGTTTCTAATTCCATAGCAGTTGGTTTCTTCCTACCCCATCCCCATATCCTTTGATTAGATTTGCAAAACTAAAAGCAAATGCATTTTTACCAATCCTTTTCAGGTTTACTTCATCCCTGGTCAAGAACTCATCATTCCTATACATCATGGATCAAAAATCTAAATTCTATCCCCACATAACATTGTCTTTACCACTTCTTTATTGAAAATGGCAAATATAAAGAATGCAAAATATGTGGAAATATTTCATTGAAGCAATGCCGAGCAAGAAAACAAAATTAGAACAATAAACACACGGATAAGCAACTAAGTAAAAAAAAAGAAAAAATTGTACAAGATCCAGACCGAAAAGGGCACTGCAGAGGAGAGGGGATGGGGGAGCGAGTTCAGGGGAGAGGAAGAGAAAAGATAATTTGTCATCATTGGCATTTTTGAAGTTTGCCTTCTTTCCTTTAAACCTTGTTATTCATATGATTTTACATGAAGCTATATTTCTTTTTCTCTAGATTTGTCAAGATTGTTATCAAGTTCATAATTTTAAAAATGTTTTTTAAAAGAGTAGGAAGTATTGATCACATAATGAAACTTCCCTCTGCCAAGGAGAATAAACTTAAACTGGCAAGGACAGAACAAAAATGACTGATAGAGAATTGATAACCAAGAAGAGCAGGAAGATATTACTAGGACACCAAGCTCCCCTAATGAGTTCCACTTACCAGGCACAGATGCATTCTATCTTTAGATGCAACTGGAAGAATTGGCAGAAGTGATCACTGAACCACTGCCTTGATCTCAAAAATGTCGCTGAAAACAAGAGAGGTATAGTAGGACTGGAAAAGGACAAAGGAGCCTCTATTTTCAGAAGAGGAAAGAGAAAGGAAGCTGGAAGCTGCAAACCACAGACCAGGGAACTTGATGTCAATTAGTAGCAAAAATTCCAGAATGTCTCATTAAAAGGATGGTCAGTGAATACCTAGAAACGGAAACGGTGATGACAGAGTCTGCATGGATTCATCGAGAGCAGATCATTCCAGACTAACCTCATTTCCTTGTTTTGAAAGGGCTATTTGCTTTGCAGATGGTGGTGGTGGTTGTTTCTTTTGTTTTCAAAGAGGACCAGTAACATCACAAGCGATGTCTTGACTTGCCTGTGAATTGGATTTAAATGAGGCAGAGTTGTACAGTGTTGTCAGTCTCACTCTTTCTCCCTGAGTCATCGAAGTCCAGATGATTGGCAATGGCTTAGGATGCAATGACAGAGAAGGTACTAGGTTGAGGAAGACTTCCTGTAGGAGATGGAATTTTGGTTGGAACTGAAAAGAAGCCAGGGAGGTCAGTAGTTGGGGTGGAGAAGGGAGAGCATTCCAGGCATGGGTAACAGCCAGAGAAAATGCCCAGAATCGAAAGATGGAGTGACTTGTTCTTTGGAGTGTTATGGTCATGGGACAGCCAGGAGGCCAATGTCACTGAGTCAAAGAATATGAGATGGGGGGGGGGCAGGGAAGGTATAAGAAGAATAGATAGGTAAGAAAAAGAAGTTTGGACTTGATCCACTAGGCAAGAAACTTATCTTTTATTGGGCTGACAGTATATGCCTAAACAAACATACGAAAATATAGATAGGATCAATACAATTTAATTTTGAGGAGACATCAAACATCTATTGAAAGGTATCATGACCTAGTGGGTAGAAAGTTTGGTCTCAAAGTCATGAAGACCTGGCTTCAAGTCCCATTTCTGGCACTCACTGGCTGTGTGACCTTGAGTTGTATCACTCTACCTCTAGACAACTCTCTTAGAGAAGGTACTAATCTGCATTAGTACAGGGAGTTCCCTTCACCAATGAAATCTAAGGTCCAGTCCCTTTCCTTTAATCTTCTATTAAATATATTAGACCCTCTTCTCCCTTTCTCTCCATATTTTTTCTCCTTGGATAATTTTTTTTTTTAATTTCTGAATGCTGTAGATAACTTCGCTTACATTGGTAGTGTACTTTCTAGGGATGTACACATTGATAATGAGGTTGACATACACATTGCCAGAGCTCAGTGTTTGGGGGCTCTGAAGGGAAGTGTGGGAGAGAAGAGGTATTAGACTACCAAACTGAAGATCTACAGAGCCGTTGTGTTGACCTCATTGTTGTATGCTTGTAAAACACGGACAGTTTACCAGCGCCAGAAAATTGAGTCACTTCCATCTGAATTGTCTTAGGAAGACTCTGAAGATCACCTGGCAGGATAAGGGACCTGACACTGAGGTTCTTACTCGAACTAAACTGCTACGCATTCAAACTTCTTTAGAGAGTGCAACTCCAATGAGCTGACCATGTTGCTCAAGTGTCAAACATACGTTTGCCTAAAAGACTATTTTATGAAGAACTCACACAGGACAGGTACTCACAAAGAGGTCAAAAGAAGTGATACAATGACACTCTCAAGGTCTCTCTGAAGAACTTGGAAATCAATTGGGAGACATGGGAGACACTAGCCAGGATTGCCCAGACTGGCATGCCTGTGTCAAAGAAGACACTATGCTCTATGAATAAAGCAGTATCACAGCAGCTCAAAAGAACATGAGATGCACAAATTTAGGGACATCTCCATCCCTAATGTTCAGATGGACTACTTCTTCCTGACCCGTAGCAGAACTCATATTGGTCTGATCAACCATAGTCAGACACACTGTACCCTGACATCATGATGTCACTTCAGTCTTCTTTGAACGTAAAAGACAACAAGGATCCCAGGACACATAGTAGGTGATTAATAAAGACTTCTGATTTGACTTAAAGTGAGAATGGTTCTGTCTAGATTGCCTTTTAGATATTTCTGCTTAAAGAGGAGAACCATGGGCTGGGAATTTTGGAGGTCTCTCCGAGAACCATTTTTTTTAAGCTATTGAGACGTCATTGGCAGAAATGTACTATGTGAATGTGAGCTGCTGTTATGAGGGTCCCTTGCCCTGGAGGGAGTAAGTTCTTTATAAACTGAACAGAAAATTCCACTTCTGAAAAAATGCCAACACACTAAAGCCAGAGAAGGCAAAGAGTGCTTATAGACAGAGCTGATCATTAGATGCTTTAATTTGGAAAATATTTTCAAGCAGGGATTTCCTTTTGAGTCCTACAACATACTGATCTGAAACATCTCCCTCTACATTCTCGAACAGGACTGTAATGCTTTAATCATTAATTGGATTGTGGTCGAGTTAACGAAGAATGCACTGCAGTGTTTTCTTTTTTCTTTTTCTTTTTCTGTTTTTTTGGAAAGAGCATATGGCCTGCCTTTATTATTCATTAAACATTATGCTTCATCCATTAGCTTTGCTCATAAAACGTTCCTAGGTCTCTAAAATGAGAGAGCCACACGAACTTCTCTGTAATTTCCCTCCCAGCCCCCAGCCCCCTCCTGGAGCTCAGGGAGGCCTAAGCTTCCTTTCAGTTAAGCCCCGTTTGGCAACATCCTTGTTTCTCCTAATGCCAACCAGCCCATAAGCCACAGGCCTAAGGACTGACAAAGTGTTTCAACATGGATCTAATCTACAGCCTGTAGATCTCAGAGATGGGCTGCTTCTGGGGGACTCTGGAAGAGACTGCAGGAATAGTGAATGCATGGCAGCTGGGAAGGCTGTGATGAAGAGAAAGAAAAAGTCAGGAAGCAGGATAGGAGGATGAGGAAGAGGATGAGGGTAATAGTGATGAAGGATGAGGCAGAGGAAGAAGCACTGGCTTGGCACTCAGAAGGTACAGCTAGGAGGCATATAGTAAATAGTATGACTAGTCAGGGAGTCAGGAAGACCTGAGTTCAAATCCAGCCTCAGGCACTTTCTAGCTATGTGACCCAAGGCAAATCACTTAACCCTGTTTGCCTCAGTTTCCTCATCTGTAAAATGAGCTAGAGAAGGGAATGGCAAGCCATTTCATTATTGCTGCCAAGAAAACCTCCAATAGGGTGGTAGACATGACTGAAAAATGATTAAACAACAACAGATTAGTCAGAGGATCTTAGTGCAAAAACCTTCTGACTCTTCCTATCTGTGTGACCTTGGACATATCACTTGGCTTCCAGGGGTCTGTCTCCTACTCAGCAAAACAAGAGGATTGGACTAGATGGCTGCTAGAAGGCACCATAAAGCGCTAGGCTTGGAGTCAGGAATACCTGAATTCAAAACCAGTCTCAGATACTTACTAGCTGTGTGACCCTGGGCAAGTCACTTCACCTCTTTTTGCCTTAGTTCCCTCACGTGCAAAATGGAGATAATGCTACAGCACCTATCTTTAGGAGTGGTTGTGAGGATCAAATGAGATATTTTTAAAATGCTTACTTAGTACAGTGCCTGGCACATAGTAGAGGTTATAGAAATGCTTATTCCCTCCCCACCCCACTCCCATGCCTTCTGAAGCCCTTTCCAGTTTCAGATCTGTGACCCTATCTATGATGATAATGATGACAGAGGCAAGATGGCAGAAACTACTGGGAGACCTGGGTTTCAATCCTGACTTCTATACTAATTAGCTAACACTATACTAATTCTATACTAATATCCAATGGGTAACCATTGGGCAAGTCATCTTACCCTTCTAGAAACTCAGTTTCCCCATCTGTTAAAAGGAGATAACAAAACTCATGCTAAGAAACAACCTGAGCTGGGAGGATAAAAACCAGTCTTGGAATAAAAGAAGACATTCTTTCAAATCTTACCTTATGACCCTGGGCAAGTCATTTGAACACTTGGTACCCCCAAGCAACTCTGTAAAAGCTATACTGTACGTTATGGATGACTTTCAGACTTACACAAGCTTAATAAGCATTACACCCCTTCTACATTCTTCCTTGATGTTTCTCACACATGGATAGATTTCCATCTCCCATCTCCATGTCTTTTCATGGGCAGTGTTCCATGCCTGGAATGCCCTTCTTCCTCCCCTCCACTTGTTAGATATGTGTTCGTCTTTCATTACCAAAGAAGACCATGCCATCAGAAAAATAATGACATGACTTGAACTTGACTTTGTTTTGAGTGAGGGAGGGCTGTTCTCCTCCAGAGCCATCTGAATCCAGTGACAAGATATTCATCAGGATGACTGGAGATGACCCAGGATGAGGTAATTGAGGTTAAGTGACTTGCCCAAGGTCACACAGCTAGTGAGTGTCAAGTGTCTGAGGTGAGATTTGAACTCAGATCCTCCTGATTCCTGTACTGGTTCTCTATTCACTGCACCACCTAGTTGCCCTCCATCTGTTAGAATCTTTGGCATCAAAGCTCAGATCAAGTCCTGCCTTCTCCATGAGGGCTTTCTTGGGTAAAGGGTGGGTATTCTGTGCTGGTCTCTAACCAATAGTCCCCTTTGTGTGTTGCCCCCTCCCTCCATCAGAATGGTAAACTCCTTGAGGGAAGAGGCTGGCTTTGTTTTTGTATTCATATCTCCGTTACTTAGCACACTACTGGGCACATAACGTGATTGTTTTAATATAAAATATAATGTTCTATATTAAAATCACATAATCTGTAATAATAAATAATAATTCATTCATAAAGCTGGTGTTTAATAAATGCACATTGACTCATTGGCAAAGGGAGTTTTCCCACCAGAAATTCTTTTACATGGAAGAAATCACAGGTCTTGGCATCGCCTGTTTCTCAGGACTATGAAAAAGAGAGTGTGTTACAAATATTTGTTATTATGTATCTTCTATGTATTTAGTTATTTACTGTTGTCTCCTTCATTAGACTGTGATCTGGGTGAGGGCAGGCACTGCCTTCTTTTGTAGGCTCAGCATTTAGCATGGTGCCTGGCACATAGAAAGTCTTAACAAAAGCTCAATGCCTGAAAAATCCCTGAAATTGTCTGTGCTCAGTTTCTTCACTCAAAAGATGAGGGTGTCAGGCTACATAAGCTCCGGTGTCCCTTCCAAATCTAAACCAAAATCCAGTGATCTTGAGTCTTTGTAATCATTGACAAAATTCCTGTTATTTGACTGTGTGGCATTGGAGCTGGATCTTGAAGGACAGTAGCTGGCAAGTCTATAGTGATGCAAATAAACAAGCATTTTTTAAGCCCCTGCTATGTGCCAGGTCTTGTGCTAAGCCCTTATAAATAGTATCATATTTGATCCTCACAACAGCCCTTAGAGGATTGGTGCTTAGAGGTAGGTGCTATTAATATCCCCATTTTACAGTTAAGGAAACTGAGGCAGACAAATTAACTTACCCAGAGTCACAGAGCTAGTAAGTGTCCCAGGCTAGATTGGAACTCAGATCGTCCTGACTTCAGGTCCAGGAATTTATCTACTGTTCCACCTAGCTGCTTTAATATTTATAGGTATCATTGCTCCCATTTGACTGAGAACATGAAGAAACGAAGGCTCTGGGAGGCTTGACTGACCTTACTGATAGTCGAATAGCTAGTGAATGATATACCTAGGGTGGAACTTCATAAGGCATGCTGAGTATTCCTAGGTTTCCAGGCATGGTAAGTCACTGCTAGGGCAAGGTACCTCCAGTACCCATTAGCCTTTTAATGTTTGCTGAATTGGAGTCTCTGCTACTCTCTCTCCTCTCCTTGGGAAGTGCAGTTCACTGCATGAAAAGCAGACAAATGTCTCCCCACATTCTGGGACGGTCTTTCCCTTTGAATGGCCACACAGTGCCTTTAAAAGAACACAGGCTTTGGGAGTCAAAGGATGGATATTCAAACCCCAATTCTGCCACTCCCAGTACAACTTGTATTTGACCTTGGGATAAGTCAAGTCCCCTTTGTGGGCCTCAGTTTCCTCAACTGTCTAATGAGGGTTTGGTTAGCTGACCTCTGAGATCTCTTGCCATCTCTAAATCTCTGATGTCATGAGGGGGCCTAGGCAGCTACCAGACAGACAGAATGGGCCTCTTGGACTCAAGGTGCTCCGTACAGTGCCACCCCCACTCTCATATCCTGGAGGTCCTTAATAATTATTCCTGGAATGAAAGGATTCCATTAAGGGAAATCAGCAGCCCCTGGGAGGGATCCCATGGACCACCCTCATTTTCACAAGGCACATTTGTACTAAGAGGGAGGGACAGCTGCTTGCAATCTAAACTCTGCACCCTCCAGTCCGTTGTATGGCTACTCTCTGTTCTCCACCTGTACTCAATAAGCGGTCCTTCCCCATATCTAGTGCCTCCCAGGAAGGGACACTTTAGGGAAGGAGTAACCGGAGAAAAGAATGGGGGAAGCACGGTAATCAAAAGCAACAACTAAAAAAAAAGTTTTCAACAATGGAATTCACTTTCCATACTTTAAAAAGGGCTGGGGAGAAGAAATTGTCCCTGCAAAGTAAATCTGCTGCTAGGGGGTTAGCCGCTATAATCTGACCTTCCATCAATTACCTGGAATTTTCATGCCCAGGGTGATCAGACGTTTCCTTAAGAGTCCATTTTGGGCAGGGGAAATTGGCTCTGGTTTTTCACTTTTGGCTCAAGTGGGGCTTGAGGCACTGGAGAGAGAAACTTGGTCATCCCAGCCTAATCCCCCCAGTGAGCCTTATCTATCTCACAAAGCCAGTCCAGGCACACAATTGCCTAGGAAGGCAGGTATCTTCCCATATGGCTTTCCTTTCCCTTGCCTTTCCTCTTCTCCCCTCCCCCAGGAGGTAGAGGGAGGGCCAGTTCCATCACAAGGATCTGGGCCAATGGACACAGCTGTAGAGAGGCTGGCTCTAAAAGGCTGAGGTTCTTTCTTTGTCCAGGACTAAAGAGAAAGAGCATCGGGGCCTCTTCTCCAGGAAATATCAAGTCGGGCTCTCCCATGGACAGTATACTCTCATTTACCCCTAGCAGCAGGGATCCCATTCATCCCGGAAATCCCTCAGATAATCCAAAGCCTCACTTTAAGCCCTCCACCCAGCAAATCTTTCCCAGAATAACAGGGTACATTTCACACCATTTTCTATTCTTCATAGAAATATCTCAGGTATGGTGGGCTGATTGACTTATGGAGCCCCACCCCATACAAAGTAAGTGGTAAGATGCCTAATTAATCGAACTTATAGGCCTCGGACAAGGGTGGGAAAGATCTTCACAATATACCAAAATAATTCAGCAACACTCTAGGGACATCCTATAAACTATCAAATAAAACCCACTCACTAAAAGTTGGAGCTCCATAGAATTCCATCCCATCCCTGAGGAAAAGGTGTGGGAGAGAAAGGGGATATCAGAAGAGTCCTGGGTTCTATTGGCATCTCAAAGCAAAACACCTGCACTAAGAGAAGTCCCAAGAAAAGACCAGCTCTTTCCCCAATTTCTGCTCTCAATACCATTTCTACCCATAGACACTGTGGTGTCATATATGACTTTATTACTAAAGCATGTCCAGCAAACTGAATTTTGACAGAACCCTATGGAGGTCAGGAGTCAACTAGAGATACAAACATAAAGTAAGTAGCAAGTCAGACTTCTGCCTATATGTCTGGAATTTTACCAACTGGGGGCTCAGAGCAATTGTGATTGAATTAATTAACTTTTCATCTAAAATAAGCACCCTAAAACTGAAGGGGAGGGAAATAAGTAGACCTTTGGGGCAATTATATTGACCCCTAGGCTTAAAATGAGCTTATTGTAATGTCTTACAACAGGCAGTCATATTTAGCAGGGGAAGGAACAGACCTTTAGCAGTAGGGCATTTTGGAAGAAGATGTCTCCATGCTCATGAAAAAATTTGACAATGAGAATATGCAAAATGTTTTGGCCATAGAAATCAGAATCAATCAGTCAACCAGTGGGGAGAGGAGACAGAAGAAAGAAGAGGGGAGGGAAAGGGAGAGGAGAGGAGATATTCACTAAGTACCTATTATGTACCAAACATTACTAGGTGATTAGGAAATAAAAACACAATAGTTCCTGCCCTCAAGGAGCTTATATTTTATCAAGGGAGAGAGCATGTTCATAACTAAGTATATAAAAATAAAATAAATAAATAAAATAAATAAATAGATACAAGTGAATGGGGAGTGAGCAGTGCTAATACAGATATTCAGCTCTTACGTGACTCCGGGAGGATCATGTAGGATCACAAAGGACCCTAAGGATCCTAGGATCTTCCTCAATGTCCTGCTGCTGAACTTTATTTTCTGGGCCTTCCCATCTGTCATTCAGCTGAACCCTCCTATACTAGTAATGATAAGAAATATGTGAGCTTGGTTCAGTTTCCTAAATGGACACATTTCTCTCCTTATGACACAATAGTATTGTTTTCATAAGTAGCACTGGCTAAAACAGAAATAACTCCAAAAGTCATTTCATATATGCGTTCTGATGACTTTGAAGGTTCCTGACGTCTACTCATATGCCTTGGAATGTCTACTTGCCTACTCAGAGAATAATGCCAGATGGAACAAGACACAGGCTTAAAGATGATAAAAATTGCTAAAACTATAACTTTAAAATTCCACATGTGAAGCAAGACAGGAGGGCTTTTCAGGAATCACGTGGAGACAAGAGGTATGATTTATTCATCTTTTTTTTACAGCTTAGCACCATAGTATGCTAAAATTTAAAGAAAAACAAGCATAACAGTTCTGTTCATACATTCATTCTTTTTATGTATGATAAAAAATATTGTTATTTGGGGAAGTTGGAAAATTCACTTTGATTCTAATTCATTCATTGATTTTTTCAAGAAGAACTTAAGGTAGGATTTGGGCTTTGTTTGATATTCCTGATTAGAAAGAGAAAACTCTCCCCTACTGGCTAAAACTTTTGGTTTTCAAGACTGAAGTCTTCACTTGGATTCAGGTAGGTGGCTCTGTGGATATCAATGCATTCTTTCTAGGAATAGGTTTGATTTCTTTACAAGGAGCAGAATTTATGGGCATTGGGAGAGTTTAGAAGCAGTGCTGCTTGGTTAAAATGCCCACATGCTCACACTTACCTGCACCCAGGTACTCCTTTCAGGGCTAGGAGGAGAAATCAAATTACTCTTTTCTTAGCTCCCAACTCCAATTCATGGACTGACCCCTTTGATCAGGCTTTTGTAGGATCAGAGGAACACAGATTTAGAGGTGGAATGCACCTTAGGAGATATCCAAGATATCCAAGTCCAATACCCTCCCTTCCATCTCTCTTTTCTTCCTCCCTTCCCTCCCCTCCTTTCCTTCCACTCTCCCTTCTTCTTTCTCTTTCCTCCCTCCCTCCTTTCTTTTCTCCCTCCTCTTTTTTCCTCCCTTCCTCCCGCTGACTTCTTCCCTTTTTTCTCTCCTTTCTTCCTTCCTTCTCCTTTACTTCCTCTACTTTCCTTCCCTCCTTTCCCCCTCTTTTTCCTTCCTTCCCTCCTTCCTTCCTTCCTTTCTTCTCTCTCTTACTTTTTTTGTTTTTGGATTAGCTATTTCTAACTCACTCTGCCTCAAATTACAGTGGCTATTCAGGGGCCAATCCTAATATGACCAGCATGAAGACTTTAATCTTCTGTCTGCCTGTCATTGAGCAGTCTAGTGGCCTCTAAGACCAGGGGTTTCCCATGCCAGCATCAGACTTAGCTCTCTTGCAATTCAGAATTCCCAAATCCAAGCTCCAACAGTTTCAGCCACCCTAACATCAGGAGATGCACCTGGCTGCCACCTCATTTTCCAGAGAAAGAAACTGAAACCCAGAGAGGTTAAAATGATTAATTTGTTCAAAGTCACAAAGGTAGTCAATGACAAAGAAACCAGGGCCCCTAACTCTAAATCCAACATTCCTTTCACTGTACTGTGCTGCTTCCTGTCCGCTGGAAGTTAGACTAGCAAAATTGTTCCAGCCACCAAGTCTCTTAAAACATGGGCCAGTTCACCAAAGAATCCCCTGAACTTTGTACCCAGATAAATCTCCCAGCCTCCTGGGTTAGACCACCATGACTACAATGCTTAAGTAGTCCTGGCCTACCCTGTGGTAGCTAGATGGTTCAGTGGATTGAAGGGTACCCTTGGAGTCAGGAAGACCAGAGTTCAAATCCAGCCTCAGACACATCCTAGCTGTGTGACTCTGGATAAGTCATTTAACCTTTGGTTGCCTCAGTTTCCTCAACTGTAAAATGGGGATAATAATAGTTCTTACTTCTCAAGTGTTGTTGTGGATCTCAAATGAGATATTTGTAAAGTATTTGCTTAGCACAGTGTCTGGCATGTAGAAGGTAATAAATGTTTGTTCTCAGTCTCAGTTGGGTCTCTTGTCACTCCTTTTTAGGATGTATGGACTGGCTAAATAGGCTAAGACACAGCTTTCATAAATGAAATAGGACAATCTTTCCTTCCTAGCACATCACATAGAATCATAACTCTGGACCCAGAAGGGACTTAGAAGTCACTGAGTCTTCACCCCTTTCTTTTATGAATGAGGAAACTGAAGGATAGGGGATTAGCCAACCTTATGAATGAATGGATGAATGGATGGATGGATGGATGGATGGATGGATGGATGGATGGATGGATGGATGGATGGATGGATGGAGGCATGGATGGATGGAGGCATGGATGGATGGATGAATGAATGAATGTTCAGTCATTCCCATACAGGAGGAGAATAGGACTGGTTCTATCTGTACTTTTATATACTTCAGTCCTTCAAGGATTTGGTACTCCTGCCACCAATATAGATCTCAACCACTCCATGAAACAAAATCATTTATCATCCAGTGATGAACCTTCTCCCAATGCATTAAGGATGGTCACAGTAGTGTAGACTTAGTGCTAGAAGACACCTAAGAGATCATTGACTCTTGGTTTTACAGATGATCAAACTGTAGATCAATGACTTGCCCAGGCTCACAAAGCTAGTATCAGAGGCAAGGTTAGAACTCAAGTCTCCCAGTGACCAAAATACTATGCCATGCAACATTCTTAGAACAGGCCCACAGTACCACTGGAATAGATACAGAATCTGCCACTGGTCTATCTGCCACCCATCCCACTTCTGGCTTCATGAGATAAGCCAGAGACCAATTTTTGCTGCCTTAACTCTAAAGTTCCTGGGGTCAGTTCTATCTCCTGCTGAGGCATCTGAGGATTTTGGGGAGAACCTATATTTATACTTCACCAATCAATCAAATGTTTATCAAGCACCTACTATGTGCCAGACCCTGGAGGATACAAGTACAAAGAATGAAACAAAGTCTACTAGGAATGAGCTTAGATTCTAATGGAGGAGGCAACACATATATGTAAAATGGATAAGGATGAATATGCCTTTGTTGAATCATATAATTGATCAAGCATTTGGAGCTGGAAGGGTCCTGAAAGGGTCCTTATTTTACAAATGAGGAAACTGAGGCCCAGAGATGTTAAGAGATTTGTGCAAGTTCACATAACTAGCAAATGTCTGAACTGGGGTTTGAACCTGTTGTCCTAACTCCAGCTCTCTGAAGATTTTTCTGTAAAAGCTATAAATCTGCCATTTGGTGTTACACTGGGAACTTTGATAAATTCTACTGGATGAGGGTGGGAGGTTGAAAGAACACATTTCCTCCTACTCTTTGGGAGGTTGGGTTCTGTACCTCTTCCTAGAGGTGATTTCTCCTCCTTCAGCACTTTGCCCCTATCTCCAAGGCCAGTATCTCTAGGGCAGAGAGGTTCCTTGGGATAGGAACTATGTGGGTAAACTGGCTTCCTTCTCTGTCCTGCCCTGCACACCCACCTCAGGGCTCAAGTCCTCTCCTTATGGGTACCCCTCTTCTATCTGCCTTTCTTAACTCACATCTCTTTCCATCCTTTTCAGCTCCTGACAAGCAATATAGTACAGTACAGTGGCTCTCAGAGTGTAGCTCAGTAACTCCTGGGACTGCCCAAAACCTTTTCAGTGGGTCCATGAGGTCAAACCTTTTTATAATACTACTAAGATGTTTTAATTTCTGATGTGACAAATATCTATAGCTATAACCATCACAAACAAAAGCTCCTTGTAGGTAGGGGTCCTCAACATTTTTAAGACAATAAAGGGGTCCTAAAAACCAAACATTTTTAAAACAGCTAGTATAGTAGAAGGAATATTGACTCTATAGTCAGAGGATTTGGGTTCAAATCCTGCTTCTGTTCCTTCACCTATAAAGACATAGCATCTATGGTCCCTTCCAGTTCTGGATGGATGCTCCTACAATCCATGTATGACCCTCCCCCATCTCCATCTCTCTCTATCCTCTCTAGCTCTTAAGAGGCTGCAAGGTGTATTGTATCAGGTGTGCAACATGGAATCAAGAAATGTAAAGAAGGAAGGAAGAAAAACATTTATTAACCATTAATTAAGAGCCAGGCAATGTGCTAAACCTTTTACAAAGATCATTTTATTTTTATCCTCACAACAATCCAAAGAAGTAGGTGCTATTGTGATTCAATTTTACAGTTGAGGAAACTGAGGCAAACAGTGGTTAAGCCAGTAACCATCTACTGCTGAATTTGAATTTGGGTCTTCCGGATTCCAGGTCTAGTGCTCTATCTGCTGTGACACCTTAGCTACCTCTAGATTCAAACCCTGCTCCTAATGTCATATGAGTGACTTAATCAATCAACAAGTATTTACTAAGCACTTTTTATGTTCCAGGAACCAAGGGAGGCACTTAACTCCTCTTGGCCACAGTTTCTCTATGTAGAAAATGGGAATGACAATACCTATAGCACTTGCCACAGGACTGTTTTAGGGATCAAATGAAATACTGTAAGTAAAGGGTTTTGCAAACCAAATGCCAGTTTTTTCAGCTTTTATTATCTGTATCTGCTCCCTCTTAAAGGTCAAATCCAAGGTTCTCAGATCTACTCTACCCACAACTCAATGATCCCCAATTTAGTGCCCATAGACCCAGGGTAAGATTCACATTCCATCAAGAAGAAATCCTCAAAGTCCCAAATGTGGTGTTAAAAGAGATATTTATACTTTGGATAATGAAACACCTTCAGGTAAAGCCTCACACCTTTCTAACATTTTTCTAACTTTTCTAACCAGCTTTTCCTGGTCACCTTGAGAAAATGGACTGGTGACACATTGAATAGAGGCCTGAAGTAAAGAAAAGCTGAATTCAAGTCCAACCTCAGAGACTTACTAGCTGTGCAACCCTGGGCAAGTCACTTAACCTCAGTTTGCTTCAATTTCCTCATCTGTCAAATGGGAATAATAATGGTACCTTCCTCCCAGGTATGCTGTGATAAGCAAATGAGATGATATTTGTAAAGTACTGAGCATAGTACCTGGCGCATAGTAGGTGTTATATAAATGTTCTCATAGTTGAAGAAGAAACTCTGGACAGTCTAGGGGACAAATCAGCCACCTTGTACAACCCACCATCACTATCTTTTTCTCTTTGCTTTAGAAAATGATCCAATTTTCAAACCCTGGCTGGAAATCAACTTCAGCATACACTCAGCTGGAAGGATGTTCTGACACTGTAGTGAGCCTGGGGACTTCCTCCTACCTCTGGAACAACTGTCCCACTGGCCAGTCCCCAAATTCCATAGATAAGAGTCACTTCCATAGCTCCCCTTTATCTTTACAGAAAAAGTCAGCCAGGCTTCTCTATCTGTGGCCCCAGATGTTTGTTCTGAGGAGTGGGAAACAATGAGGCCAGGGCAGTCTCTGCTTCCCAGCAGTATCTGTGTTCTTTCCTCAAAAGCATCCTGTTCCCATACCCTTGGATCTCTTCGCTTGCAGCTCAGTTTTGTCAGCTTCCTGCTCTCCCAAATTCAAGAGGGCCCCAGAATCAACTTCTATTTTAAGGCTCCCTGTTCATTGATCAAGGAACAAGGTTGAGATATTGGTTGAAAGGCAAGTCCTCATTTGAAAGCAGACTAGAGTCCTCTGACCTAACCTATGGTATCTGAATCAATAGATCATATAATATCCAAGTCTGAACAGTGAATCAGATTATGTGCAGCAATGGGCCTGACTTTTCAAAATCAGCACTTGATAAAACATTCATAACTCCAGCAATTATCATTAGTCTCTCTGTCTCACTCTTAGGAAAACTACCAAGGATAATTCTGACTTCTTCCAGATGTGTGGAGGGGGAGGGGGATGGTTAGGAGATGTAATTGGCAGATTTCATAGGTCAAATACTTTCATAAATTGTAGAGCCCCCAGAAGAGAATGATGAAGGACTTTGTATCTGTGCCATATGAGGGCTGTGTGAATGGTTAGCATGGAGAAGAGAAAGTTGGGGAGATGCGAGAGGTTTTTGTCTTTGAGCATTTAAAAGGGTATAAAATAGAAAAGAGATTAGGTTTGTGTTTGATCCTGTAGTTCAAAAATGGGAGTGATGGGGAGAGACTGGAGAAAGACAAATTTAGGATTGGTATCAGGAAATGTTTGCTAACAGTTAGAGATATCCCAAAGCAGAGCAGGCACCTAAGGAAGCAGTGGGTCACTAGAGGCCTCTGAGCAAAGCCCAGATGATAAGCTTATTGGTTGCATTGTCATGGGGATTCTTTTGTGGGTGTAGGTTGGATTATGAGGCTGTTGAGGTCCCTTCTGATTCTGAAATTCTGTGACTCCATGATTCTTATGACCACTAATTAACCAGTAAGTTGGTCAACAAACATTTATTAAGCATTTACTATTTGCCAGAAAGTCAGTCAACAAGCCCTGAACTAGGTGCTGAGGATACAAAAATAGGTAAAAACACAGTCCCTGTCTTCAAAAAAACTCAGTTTAATGGGAGAGACAACATGCAAACAACCATGTTACATGCAAGATAGGTACAAGAGAGACAGAAAGGAAGCCAGCACTGGTAGTAGACCCACCAGGCTGGGCTGCCTCCTTTCAGCAAATTTCCAATTTTAGAGGCAAGAAACTATATTGCTGGTAATGTAAGTGAACAATAGCAACACAAAAAAAAACCTTTTCAGAAAGTTCCAATGGGTGAACACAAGAGTTCATAGAACTAAGGGAAATCCATCTTAATCCAGACACCTGGCTGAGAAAGCCACGTCCACCGCAATGCCACTTCCCTGGCTAATTTGTAGGGGCAAATTACTTAGGGGAAGTCAGCATTGGAAGGACATCAGAAACCTGTGCTTTCCAAAAACAGACCATCCGTGTTTCCCTTAATAAACAGTACGAGAAGGAGAAATCAGAGCATTTCTGGGGCTCTCCTTTCTCTGGGTTTTGTCCTGAGCCAAGTGAGCACCCTGCTGGTGGAAGGGAGGAAAATCAAACCTCACCTGCAAAATACGGATGACAATGAACCAACGGAGCAACTGCTGTGGTGGAAATCTACAAGGATAAAGTGAGATGCTGCCTAGTCTTTCTGTGAGGCTCCAAACCCAGCCATACCAAGTCTCAATTTGTGCCAGCGGCCATGTTAGCAGTAACAAGAAGAATCCACAAGCATTTATTAAGCACTTGCTGTATATCAGGCATGATACTAGATGTTGGAGATATAAATGAGAGAACAAAAAAAAAAGACAGTCCCTGCCCTCAAGAAACTTCTATTCTATTTTATTATTATATTATATTACATGACAGTATATCATATCATATTCTATCATATCATGTTATATTATACATAATAATTCTAAAATATTCTATGTAATTCTATTCTGTATTATTATATTCTATTTAATTCTAACTAATTATATAGGGAAGAGAAGGTTGTGGAGATGGGAAAGGTTTCTATCTTTGAGCATTTAAAAGGATATAACAAAGAAAAGGGATTAATCTTGTGTTTGGTCCCAGAGGACAAAAATGGGAGTGATGAGTAGACTGCAGAAAGACAAATTTAGGAATAATATCAGGGAACTGGAAAGTGGGGGAGGGTGTGGAAAAGGTGTACATTACCATTCCCAGTTCCTTTTTTCTCTCACTGAAAAGCTATACACATCGCCCACTTCTCTCTCACTTTAAGAATCAAACAAATTGAATCTCCTTTTCCGTGTACATTTTCTGGGTTACATTGTGAGTCCATTTCCCACGTATGTTCATATCCTGTAATGTATAGAAGGTAACACATTTAGTATTCCTCACACAGAAAGATGGGATGGCTTCTAGATGATTCTAATGATCTCAGGTTCTCAGGAAACTCAGATGGTTCCCTATCACCCCTAGTATAAAATAGAAACTCAGTTTTGGCCGCAGATGATAGTGTGGATAGAGAACTGGTCTTGGAGATAGAGAAACCTTAGATTGAAGTCTTGCCTCTAATACACAGAAAGTGAACCAATGACCCAGTCAAGGGCAGTAGGCCAGTGATGTCAAATTCAAATAGAAACAAGAGAGTACATAAGGATTCCTGTCAGGTGCATATTGACTGAGAAAACCACATATTAGTACTATCCATGTTTTATTATATTTTAATTATTTTGCTAAATATTTCTCAATTGCATTTTACACTAGTTACATCAGACTGGGGAGTGGTGAAGGTTGCATGCTACCCATAGACTTACTGTTTGAACCCTCTGCTGTAGTCAATTCTCTTAAAACTCTAAGTTACAGAGGAGATGCCAATCTATATTAATAGAGAATTTCTCACCAGCAGCTCCCTCTACCAGTTAAATTACAGATCCAATCCTGATAAGAATCTTGCCAAGGGGCAATGTGATATAGCGTCTAGAGTCAGGAAAACTATGGTTCAAATTCTGCCTAAAATACTATGTGATACTAAGCAAACCAATGGATTTCTTTGTGCCTCGTTTTCCTCACCTGTAAAATGAGGGGGTCAGACTTGTTGACTTCTAAAATCCCTTGCAGACCTAAATCTATGGTCTTAGAGAGATTCTCTCATGGACATCAAATTAATTACACTTGGGCTCCCTTCTCCAAATGCTTAATAACAGCTGTTATTCCCATTTCATTTTATAATTATAAAATGGTTTATAGAGATCAGCTCTTCTGAGCTTCACAAACACTTTGGGAAAGAGGCAGTACATTTTTACTATCCCTATTTAATAGATAAGCAAACTGAGGCTCAGAAAAGGCAAATGTTACACCCAGGGTCAGTGACAAGTGCAGGACTTGAACCCAGTTTTTCTGATCCCAGCTCCAGTGTTCCCAGTAATCGCCTTCTACTGCACCATTTTCAGTCACAGAATTTCTAAGTTAGAAGCCAAGGCCATTTCCTTGAACTTGAATTTGAATAAGAATCTCTAGAACACAACTGACAAGGTCTAGCCTTTGCTCTGAAGTTCCCACTTGAGCAGGAACCCACTATTTGCCAAGGCAGTGCTTTTTGGAGCATCACTAATTATTAAATGTCAAGATAACAATTTGTTTCTTAGCCATTTCCATCCATTGTTCCTAGGTCTGCCTTCTGGGGACAGAAAGAATGAGTCTAATTCTTCTTCTCTTTGCCATCCCTCTAAATCCCTGAATGAGACCACTAGTGTCCTCCTACAACCCTCCTTCCAAGTCATTTCCTCTTTAGACTAAACATTTCCAATTCTTCAGTAGATTCTCATCTGGCATGAACTTATAGTCCTTCACCCTCATGTTTACCCCTTCTCCAGATTCTCTCCAGATCATCAAAATTCTTCCTAAATGGAACATAATACTATCGATGTAATCTGACTAATACAGAGCACAGTGGTAGGTAGATGAGACAGTGGACATTAGTACTGGACTTGGAGTCAGAAAGACCTAAGTTCAAATCTTGCCTCAAATTTTTACTAGATGTGTGACTCTAAGCAGGTCACTTTAACCTCTATTTGCCTCAGTTTCCTCCCTGGTAAAATGAGGAGAATAGCAGCACCCACCCTTCAGGGTTGTTATTACAATAAAATAATATTTGTAAAGTGCTTTGTAAGCCTTAAAGCATTATATAAATGCTAGCCAGTCTTATTGTCTGACACTATGCCCCCTCTTGCCACAGCCTAAGATGGCATTAATTTTCTTGGCATCCATGTCCAACTGCTGACTCATATTGAAAGCACTAACTTGTTTTTCGGACTATTATCTAAACATGACATCCCATCTCTAATATTTATGATCCTGATTTTTTGAGCCTGAGAAACATTTTACATTTGTCTCATATGATTCAACTCAATGCTCTGACCAGGTAAGCTCTTTCTGAATCCTGACCATCACCCAGTGTTCTAGATATTCCTCCAGCTTTGAATCACCTGCAAATTTAATAAGGATGTCACCTATACTTTTGACATTTTGAATAAGTAGCATAGAGCCAAACATAGCTCTCTGAGGCACCCCGACAGCCTCCATCCAACCTGGCATCAATTGATTAATGATTGACTGCTCTTTTGTGCTAGCCATTTAACCAGTTCTGAATCCATCCAAACTGCAATACTCTTTGACCAATATCTCTTCATCTTGTCCATAAGAACAGGGTGAAAGATTTAATCAAATACTTTACTATTCTACACAAACTATATTTATAGCCTTTTTCCTGACATACCAGACTGATAATGCTGCCAAAAAAATAAGGAAATGAGTCTGGCATGATCTGTTCTTGCTCAACTCGCACTGCCCCTCTGTAATCACTGCTTCCTCTTCCATATGCCCACTAACCACCCCTTTCAGCCCTCCCCCACTCAAATCAAGTCAACTGCAAATTGGGTCATCATCTTGGTGTCGCAGTCCTCTTCGAGAACTAAGGGCAAACACAACAACCATGCCTTTAGTAACACATTTTAGAATTTTGCCAAGAGTCAAGATTGAACTCACTGATAAAAAATTTGCGGATTCTTCATGTTCTTTTTTCCCCCTCTATGATCTTTCAATCATTGAAACTGGCTCAGCCATTACAAAGGTCAGTTAGTTTAGTATCTTGGGACATAGTTTATCTGGGTCAAGTTACTTGATTTCATCGAAAGTCCCTAAGGCTCTTACTATTTCCCTATATATTTTGTCTATGAACTTGCCTACCATTTTTCTTCATTTCCGAGATCATTCACATTATCAGAGAAAACAAGGAAAGAGGTAGATGGCAAATCAGTCTTACATTAAAGAAACTGGGTTCAAGACCTGCCTCTGTACATGAGGTATGTGTGACCTTGGGCAAGTGATTTCACCCTTCAACGCCCCAAGCAACTTACTGATGAGACTACAAGTTGCAGGGGAGGTATGAGTTTGTATTGATAAAACAAATTCCCTATACCACATAGCCTTTGGGCATTATTGCACTCCCAATGAGGCAGAATCAGATTAAAATGCAAATGAGGAAAATTTATCGAAAATAAGAATATAATAGAACACAGATAATGTTAATATGTGGTTTTCTAAGTCAATATGGATCTTTAGGTTAGTAGCCCCCATTTTTCAGTTTGACACCATTGACCTACACTAGTGAAATCACAGAGTCACTCCTCTCAAAAGAGGAAATAGAATGGAACTGCCCTAGTTTCTCTGCCATGTGCTGTTATCAAGCCTTCCATCTGCTGCAGGAAGTAGTCTACTCCCTGCTTTCAACTCCTTTTTCCCAATTTAGCTTTTCTTGTTGTTCTTAGCTTCCTTCACCAGCCTCAGCTCATTCTAAGCTATAGCTCCTTGAGCCCTATCCTTCCAGACCCATGCTTTTGTATTCATTCTGTCATTTGCCCCTGCTTTCATCTTGACTTTTCTTTTTCAAATCTAAGTTGGTTGATGAATTACCTGTATGTTCACATTTGTCTCTTTAGAAAACTCCCCTTTTGCTCCCTCATTAGATGAGTTTCTCTTTTTTGTCTTCAGAATTGCATTCTTGGGCACTTCCTTTTCCTCTGGGGCTGACTTTGCCTGTAGAATTTCAGTCTATCTTTTGTCTGAACACTTTGAAATCTGCGCCCTAGTAATCTAGGGCACATGTCAGTCTCTGCCTGGCCTCACTCTCTTTACTCTGCTCCTGTATCAGAAATTCCAAGATGTCCTAGACAATGAGGAGGGGGCAACAGCCACAGGGCTGGAGACCCAACTGTGAAAGGAGAGACAGAGCAGTGCAAATCTAAGCTGTCTGTACTAGGTGATGGGCAGAAATGTATCCAGGGGCAGGGCTTCTGGATGCATACACATGGAGACCAGATATCCTTTACTCTCACACAGTCACAGATTCCAAGCTGGAAAGGACCCGAGAGACCATCCAACCCCCTCATTTTACAGATGAGGAAACTCATATTCAGAGAGTCATACAGCTAGTCAGTGTCAGAGACAAGATTGGAACCCAGGTCTCCCTGACTTCCAGCATGATGCTTCACACACCACAGTCCCTCTAGAGAAAACACTACTCCCCAAACTGAGTCTATACAATCCCACATAGGAGAGATATATTTTACCATGCTGAAAAAGAGAGAATCGGAGACGCCGTAAGTCAGCCGATGAAAAATGTATTCTATTAAAGCCATAGTGTGCTAAATGGGATCGTCTTTTTTTTTTCATGATTTGTCATTGCTAAGGGCAGAAGACAGGAACATTGGTCTAAAGGTCCAAAATGCTCACAGGTATCTCCTTTCCTTGCAATAGAACTTGTGGGGAGGAGAGGAGAAAGCAGGATATGTGTAACCTTTAGAGTTAGCCTATAAAGTGTAAAGAAAAGACTTTTTAATGTATCATTCACTTATTCAATCCCAAATGGGAAAAAAGCCAAGAGTTTTGGTTTTTTCCCCTCCAGGCAATAACTACAGGTGCTCATTTGAAAGGAAATCTGTGTATCTCATTCCCAGGACACCTTGGGGTTGAAGTCTAAATTTCTGCTAGGTTTTCTTTTGGTGATCTATCAATTTCTAGGCCCTCCCTTTCCATACAAGTTATCTTTAACCTAGAGCATATAGAGAGACATAGGCACTCTTGGTAGCAAGCACCTTATCAGAGTTGTGTTTGGGGGGCAAGGGGAAGGCTATGATCTCCCACAACTCTGTGCTATGTCTGAATTCTGTCCCAGGTGCTGGTCCTTGCTTCAAGGTGCCAATGAGTGGGTTGAACACTAGCCAGCAGGAACTCACATGACTGATCTAAAGCTTCCCCAGGTGTTTTGTAGAGTGTCAAATGAAGGCCAAAGCAGCTCACATGCTATGTGTCAGAAAACATTTGAGATTATGGGGCCTGTGGGGCATGCCTACTATTGTCTCTTGTGTTGGCAGAACTGACAAGCCCTGTCCAGGTGCCAGAGCCCTGGTTCATGTGGAAGCCATGGCAGTGTCCACAGAGTCCCAGCAAATTCATTTCATAGCAGTGCAAACATTGATCTAAATGAAGAATGCTCTCTTACTTTTTCCTTGCCCCAGGAGAGGTGAATGAGAAAGATTACTTGTGGATTATAATTGCTTAAAATAGGTTGTGATGTAAAAATCTAATCCTTTCTGCTTTTCAAGAGCAAAGTTCTACAGACAGAGAAATTATGCTTAATGCCAGGATACTGAAGGGAAAAAGGAGGCTGTTTTCCCTTTGGGGGAAGTATAAGGACGTCTTTTTAGAGCTGTCGGAATTCACAAGCTGTAATAAATTATTCTTTTTCATTACTGATTTATTAAGTAGGCTTCTTGCTGTAATGGCAGAAAATTTCTGTTTAATTCTGATAGTAGTAGACCACTGTGTTCCTAAGCTGAAATCAACTAGGGAAGGGGATGGATATATTCTATTTTGTGTTTCTGGACCTGCCTTCACCAAACTTGGACATAGACAGAACCTAAGTCAGCTGATTGTTTGGTAGGGGACTGGCTTGCCAAAGGTATATGATCTGAAGTACTCTTTGGTCTGAGCATCACAGACCACAGAATTGTGGATTTACACCTGGGAGTAACTTTAGAGGCCACTGAGTCCAATCCCCTCATTTGACAGATGAGTAGGCATTTAGTAATTACCTACTAAGTGCCAGGGGGTACAGTTCTAAACAAAAGACCGACGCTGCCTTCAAGGAACTCATAATCTAATGGTGGAGACAGTAAGGAAACAACGATGCATAATGATAAATAGGAAATTATTAGAGAGAGAAGGCCTTAAGAGGGGTTGGGAAAGATTATAAAGGGTGAGATTTTAGCTGAGACTTGAAAGAAGCCAGGGATGGAGGCAGAGATGTGGAATGAGAGTGTTCTAGGCATGGGGGGACAGCCAGAGAGAATGCCCAGAACCAAGAGATAGACTGTCTTGTTTATTAAACAGTCAGGAGGTCAATGTCACTGGATTAAAGAGGATGTGGTAGAAAGTAAGGTATAAGAAGACAGGAAAGGTAGGAGGGGAGCTAGTTTTTAAAGGCTTTGAATGCCATACAGAGTATTTTGTATTTGCTTCTGGAAGTTTCACATTTTTTTAAGGAGGGGTGGAGGAAGTTGTAGTGACATAGTCAGATATATTTTAGGAATATCACTTTGGCAGCTGAATGGAGGGTGGATTAGAGTGGGGAGAGGCTTGAGGTGGACAGACCCACAAGTAAGCTGTTGCAGTAATGTAGCCATGATGCGATGAGGTCCTGTACCAGGGCGGTAACAGCATCAGAGAAGGGAAGAGGGTTAATTTGAAAGATGCTGAAAAAGTGAAATGGATAAGCCTTAGAAACAGATTGAATATGAGGGGTAAGAGGTAGTGAGGACTCTAGGATGATACCTTGGGCTGCATAGGTAGATCTGAAAATTATCAGTAGGGAGATAAGGAATTACATCTATGGGAGCTAATGAGAGATCATCAAGTGAAATAGTACAGAGGGGGAAGAAAAGGCGCCCCAGAGGGACACTTATGGGTAGACAGAATAATCTGGATGAGGATCCAGCAAGAGGGACTGGAAAGGAGAGATCACAAGGGTAGCTGGAGAACCAGAAGAGAGAAGGGGGAGTGTCCCAAAAACCTAGAGAGAAGGAAGAGAGAATGATCGAGGTTATCAAAGGCTCCAGAGAGGTCAAGGGGGACAAGGAATGAGAAGAAGCCATTGGATTTGCCATTAGGAGATCGTGAGGAACTTTAGAGGGACTAGCTTTGATTGGAACCCAGAATGAAGGGACTTAAGGAGAGAATGAGAGGAGAGGAATGGATTCACCTATTATACTTCTGAGGAAGTTAGCCCCAAGGACAGAAGAGATACAGGAAGAGGAAACTGAGACCCAGGAAAGTGAATTAGGTAGGTAAGCATTATTATAGATAGAGTTCTGGACTTAAAGTCAGCAAGTTCGAATCCTGCCTAAGACACTTACTAGCTATCTGAACCTGGGCGGGTCATTGAACCTCTCTCAGACTCAGTTTCTTCCTTTGTAAAATGGAGATAAAAATCACTTACCTCATAGAGTTATTGGAGGAGAAAATGAAACAATATCTATAAAGTGCTTCACAAACCTTAAGGTGCTATAATCATTATTGCTATCATTAGTTATTATTAATAATATTGTTAATTATTGTTATGATCAGTTATTAATTTTATCATTAATTATTATTTTATCATTAGTTATTTTTATTAATCATATTATTAACTATCATTAGTTATTATTATTCATTATATTGTTAATTATTTATCATTAGGATTGCCATCATCATTATCATTATGTGACTTCCTGAAGGTTACACAGGCAGGAAGCATCAGAGGTGAGATTTGAACCCAAGTCTTCCTAAGTTTAAATCTAACAACCTGGTGAGTTTAGTTACTTTCGGAGGTCTCCTGAGCAACCACAGCCCTGGGCCTGGAGTCAGGTAGAAGTGAATTCAAGTTTGGCCTCAGATGCTTCCTAGCTGTGTGATTCTAAACAGGTCATTGCACCTCTGTCTGCCTCAGTTTCCTCATCTGTAAAATGGGGATGATAATAATAGCACCTTCCTCGCAGCAATGTGAAGATCAAATGGATAATTATTGTAAAGTGCTTAGCATAATGCCTGATACCATGATAAGTCCTTGAGGGAATATAAAATTTAGAAGGGAAGCAGTTTCTGTCTTAATGGAGCTTGGAATAGAAGATTCAAGGCTTCACTTAACTATGAAGTAGGTATTATTGGTGTCCCCACTTTACAGAGAAAAAGACTGAGGGTCACAATGGTAATATGACTTGCCCAGAGCCAAACAACTAGGAAAGAGATCTATTCTAGGCTCAGCCCTCTGTCTACTATACCATGCTGCCTTTCTGATCAGATACCCACCCAGAACACTATATTATACACTCTTCCTTTGTAAAATAGAGATTAAAAAATAGCATTGATAAGATACATTAAAGAATTATGAAACAAAATTCCATGTGAGGTCCAAGAGGGAAGATTGTTAGTGATGAGAGAGAGAGGACAGTCTCAATAAAAGAGGAGGTATTCAGTTGAGCTATGAAGGATGAGTTGGAATTCAACAGGAGAAGAAGTGATCAATCCAAGCTTAGGGCACAGCTTTATCAAAGACACTGGCATGGGAAAAAAGTGCATGCTGGGGCTGAGGGTGATGGAACTATCCCACACAGCTAAATAGTAGAATGTTTGGGAGGAGGCAGTGAAACATAAGACTGGAAACAGAGAATAGGGACCAGTTTGTGGAAGGGTTTGAACAAGAAAAATTCTGAATATTACTCAGCAGGTAATAGGGAGCCACTGAAGATACATGAGTGGGAGTGTGACATAATCAGATTTCTTACCAAGTAAATTTGAAGATGTCCTTAGGGGTGTACCTAGGATTCCCCTTGGCATACAGGGTATAGAACTCTATGTAAGTTACAGGACTCTCTCTTCTCTTTCCTTTGGAATTAAGGCAGGAAGGAATTTACTTTCAATTTTAGCAAGGAAGATTTCAGAGTGACTAGGTGCTGCAGTGGATAGAGGGCTGAACCTTGAGTCAGGAAGACTCATCTTCCTAAGTTCAAATCCAGCCTCAGACACTTACTAGCAGTATGACCCTGGGCAAGTCACATTTAACCCTTTTTGCCTCAGTTTCTTCATCTGTAAAATGAGCTGGAGAAGGAAATGGCAAACCACTCCAGTATCTCTGCCAAGAAAAGCCCAAATAGAATCACAAAGAGTTGGACCTGACTAATACACCTGAACAATAAGAATGATTTCATCAAGGCATTAGAACCAGGCATGGATCTAGAAAATTTTAGGTCATCATCAAAAAAACAAAAGGACTTTCTTAATTGCAAAATAAACAGTTCTTTTTAATTATAAAATAAATACATCTCCATTTCCCCATATGAGTAAGTTGCTATGGAAAGTCAGTGCCCGTGGAGAGACAAAAGGAAGGAACCAGCAGGGGCTATTTGCTGTGTTTCCTCACTCAGATGCTGAGTTGAGGTGAATTGCTGTGCCCCCTCCCCCTTCCTCACCCAACGTGCAGGGTGATTTATTTCACATGAAAAATGAATAGCAACTGCAAATGGTGAATATTGTTTTTGGCTGACCTCCTTTCCTTCTCTTCTGTGGATATACATACATATATACATATATAATATATGTAATACACATATGTATGCATATCCTTGGAAGAGAAGGAAAGACCAGCCAAGAACAATATTTATAATATATACACATATGTATGTGTATATATGCCAAGGGATGTTAAAATGGGTGGTCCCTTCTGTGCCAAGTAAAGAGCCAACCCCTGAGCCTAATATTTGAGACCTTCCTTCCTCCCCTTGTTTCATTTGAACCTTATAATAACCCTGGGATATCAGTGTTACTATTATCCCTATTTTTGCAGATGAGGAAACTGAGGAAGACAGAGATTTAAGGGACTTACCCAAGTTCACATAGACATTAAATGTCTGAGGCTGGATTGGAATTCGTTTTCCTGATTCCTGCTCCAGAGCAGGATTCATTATATCATCTAGCTGTGTAATGAATGCTCCTTCTTCCAAGGTGAAATGTGACTGTGGAAGGAGGCATTAGTTTATTCTCCAAATAGTACGGGAAAAGGGAGATTAGGGGACCTGAGTCCATAAGTATGGGTTCCCAGGCACCTAACAGAACTCTCATTCAGCATCAGTTGCTTTGCCTCCTCTCAAAATGGTGAAAATGATGAATGAATGAATGAATGAATTTGTAAATGCGTCAAAGCATTGTTGCAAGATTCTTGATACATGGAACATGATATGGTTAGGCTTGGTATCTGAGGCCCCACACTCAGACGCAATCCTGGTAGCAAAAGATTGGTGTCTGGGGCATGGCTCTTGGTGGTTCCGCCAGATGAAAGAACTGGTATCTGATTTTTGGGTCCTGGGCAGCATCTTGGTGTTGACAGATGTTGTACCTGGGTGCTTGATGATTTATTTACTCACCAAGCATTTATTGAGCACCTACTGTGTGCCAGGCACTGTGCTAGGCACCGGGAAGTGCCTGAGACAAGAATAAGACAAGAATAAAACAATCCTTCCCTTCAGGGAGCTTGAAAATAACAGGGGAGATCAAGAGTGGGGGAGGAGATCCTAGGCAACTGGGAGACAATGTTGGGAAAGTTAGAGAAAATATCAATGTGAATTTCAAAAATCTTCATTGATGAGGGCAAAATTGGAGTAGAGAGGAAGACTTTGTTAACCTCCTTGGGTCTTGGTTTCTCCATCTGTAACATGAGGTTGGACAAGATGGCATCTGACATTCCTTCCAGATCTAGTGATTTGCTTTCCATAGTAGCAGGAAACATGGGGGCAGTCATTGCCAGGGGAATCCATCAAAGAGGGCCTTCAAACTGAGCTGTTGAGTAGGGCTAGGGTTGGGGTACCAGCATCTACTCACTACTCAAGTATTTTTAGGATCTCAGCCCTCAATGGCTGCTCATAATGGTTGCACTCTCCTCCCCACCAACAGTTATTTTTTTCTCTCAACATCTGGCATAGGTCCCTGCAAACAGGGAGTGCCTAATAAATGCTAATTGATCACTGAGTGACCTTTCAAGGTCCCAGGAGTCTGGCATTTAAAGTTGCTTTGAAGTGGGGCCTTTCCACATGGCACGCCCAAACAAAGTAAGCTCATCTTGGTTTTTGTCAATGATTTTCTGACAACACATTCTCCTCATTCAAGTTTCTTCCATATAAGTGATGCAGGAACACAACCTGAGTCACTTTGTGGGGAACCAGCAAAAAAACATTGTCCCAAAACCCAGACAAGGGGCCAAATCTTGCCAATCAGGATGCCAGCAGAGGGAAACTGTCTAAACTAAATAGAGTCAAGCTCCCGATTCAAAAGCAAACAGGCTGGTGTTCCTCTCCTGGCCAATCCCTGGGCCATTGCCCCTGCCTGCCCAGAATGCACCTGGAAAGTTTGGGCTTCCAAGAGGGAGTTCAGCTTGCAGATGGTAAGGCAGGGGCAAACCCAGGTATTCAAGACGCCCAGTGATCCAGAAAATCATTACAGGCAGGATTTCAGTTTCGACAAGGGGGAAAAAAATTTTAAAATGGAAGAGAAACAAAAAATAACAGGGCCATTAATCTTTCATTAAGTGAAAGGGATGAAAAGGAATCGCTTAAAGTATCATTCTTTCCCCCTCACCACAAGCATGTATGCCCCCTGCTAACTTCAAAGGCACTACAAAGAAGTTGGTTAATATTGTTGGCACCAGACCAGGGTGTGGTTTACTTTTCTTTAAATATGATTCTCTCCCTCCCCCTCCCCCCTTAAACAAAGAAAGTGTAAGAGTAGGAACACTCATTGATGGGAGCCATCCAACCTAAAGGGTGGTTTTGTGCTGCCGGGCTGGGCCTCAATATTTTGGCATCAGCCCCAAATTCAGTGATCCTAGACTGTTTTCCAACATACATGGAACCTAACACAATCAAAATGACCCTGAGAATAGGGTCATTGTTCCTGTTCCATTCCTGCTTTCAGACTATGCTCTATCCTGCTAGTGCATCTAGACACAGCTTGGGGAGGGGGACTGCGGTTGGGGGATGGGAAGCAACCATCTGGAGATCTCAATTAGAAGTGGATAGAGCCATGAGGTCCCCCTCACCTGTTTCAAAAAGTCCTGGAGGTTGCATCTGGGGAAGAGGGTGGGTTTTTTTTTCCTTTAGGTTTCCATTGTTTATTTTTAAAACAAAGCTAATTAGTGATGAATGACAGGAGTCTGTGGTTCTAAGTCTTTTCTCTTTGTACCAGGAGTTGCTAAGTGGTTGACTGAGGTGGCCCCTGTCTGCCAAACGGCAGGAGACAGGGAAAGAGGAAAGAGAGACGTGCCGCTGATGGTTTGATGATGTGCTGAAAGGTTGATAGGTCCAGGAAGGCTGGGAGCTGGGATTACATTTAGAGCTGGGTTTCCTCCTTCCCTTCCCTCCCCCAACTTCGTTGGTTGTTTGTTTGCTTTTCATAGGTGGGAGTATATGAGCTTAAGTATGTTCCCTTGTAAAACCCTGGCTACAAAATCAGCTTCCTGAGAAGAATCAGGTGTCCAGGGAAGTGGACTGATGGTTCAACTCAAATCTAACATGGATTAAGGATTATATGCCAATTATATTCTGTTTTAAGCACCAGGGATAGAGAAAGAGGCTTGGCCTGTGTTGAAAATCCTGTGTCTGATGTGTGATTCTGAACAACTTCCTTCTTGGGACTTCAACCTCAGTTTCCTCTTCTGTAAAAAGAAGAGGTTGATTGCGCTGCTTTCAAGGTCACTTCCTGCTCTAAACCTAGAATCCCAAAAACCTAACAAAACAAAATGAAAGCAATTATTGTTACAAAGAGCTTACCTTCTACTGTTGGGATACAACAGGAATTAATCGATCAACAAGAATTTATTAAGTATCTACTATGAGCTGGGTATGGTGCTAGCGCTAAGCACCTACCAACTTCTGCTACGTATTAGGCACTGTGCAAATTGCTGGAGATGCAAAGATAAGAATGAGACAGCTCCTGCCTTCAAGGAGCTTATACTCTATTAGAGGAGACCACTGTACATACTGGCCCAGGTATAGACCCCCATCAGCTTTCTTGGATGATGAAGCCTTTCCATGTAGGAGATGCCAGAGAGTTTACTTCTGATGTGAAGGGGAAATAAATGCCTTGCAGAGTCTGTGGGTCATGTGTAGACATTCCATGAATGGTTCTGATCAACTAGTCAGGTGGTAAAGGGAGAACTCTTCAATAGACTTTGGAGGCTTTCAGAAATACCAGTCACTATCTGTCACCTTCTCTTGCCTTCTATCCCTTCATTTGGTGACTCCTTGTGGCACCAATACTACATTAGCTGGGGAATATAGATTCATGGTACAACTCTATGAAAGAATACCCTCCTGACATTTTGAACTTGGATCTTCCCGACTCCAGATCTCGGGGGATTATCCACTGCACCCCGTAGCTGCTCCACAGCATAGTCTCTCACTGAAGGAGTCTATTCTCTTGGATCAAATGAGATAACATTTGTAAAGTGCTTAGCACAGGGCCTGGAACATAGGAGGCATTTAATAAACGCATGTTTTCTTCTTCATGAATAAACGTTCTACTGTCCTCCACTTGGATTGCATCAACCAAGTCATCTTATGGAACCTGGGCATGTGCCAAAAGTCCACTAAATTCCTTATATGCACAACATATACAAAATAAGTACAAAGGTGGGGAAGGCATTAATAGCTGGGATATGGGGATTAGGAAAGTTTTCACATAGGAAGCAGTGCCTGAGCTGAGCTTTGAAGGAAGCCCCGAATTTTAAGAAGGGATGCACTGTAAGCATGGGGGACTACCTGTATAAAAGTACAGAGGTGGGAAATAGAACATTACATGAGGAGCAGCAGGCAAATCACTGTTCAGTAATTTAGGGAAAGACCATTACGCACCAGAAGGGTCAGGGAAAGCTTCACATGACCTGCATGAAGTCCTTTCAGTCCAAGGATACTGAATGGTCCGTGATAGATGCAGCATCCAGGGTTTTCTGGATGTGCCCCATGTAAGGAATTGTTTGTTCTTCCTTCTCAAAAAGGACCATGTCATCAAGGAAGTGATTCCATGACCCGCAAGTGAATTGGATTTTAGTGAGGCAGGGCTATGCAAAGTCACCAACCTCACTTTCTCCTTCAAAGCCATCTGGGTCTAGTGGCCAGATATCAAACAGGATAACTGGAGATAGCCTCACCACATGTAAGAAACAGTCTCAATATGTGCCTTAAGGAATAGCTTTTAGGAAATAGGCAAGAGCTGGAACAGATGGGAAAATTAGAAAAAAGAATAAGGGATGGCATACTGGAAAGAGCCCTGGGTACAGATTCTACTTGGGAAATTTACTGTCTACATATTCTCAGTCAGGAAAACTTCTCAGGGTCTCAGTTGGCTTATATGTAAAATGAGGAAGTTTAGGCTTAAGTCTCATCCCCATCCACTGCCTACAAAGTTACCAAAGTAATTTTCCCATCACACAGGTCTGATTATGTTACTTCCCCACTTGATAACTCCCATGCATGCCTATTACCTCAACAAGCAAATATAAACAGTTCTGTCCTTTCCAACATGGCCCTAGTCAACCTTTCTGGCCTTACTATGTATTACTCCCCTTCACACACTCTATGGTCTAGTCAAACTGGCCTTACTGTTGTCATTTCATCATCTCCAACTCTTCATGACTCTGGGATTTTCTTGGTAAAAATAGAGTGGTTTGTCATTTCCTTCTCTAGCTCATCTGACAGATGAACAAACTGAGGCAAATAGGATTTGTTGACTTGCTCAAGGTCACACAGCTAGTAAATAAGGTCAAATTTGAACTGCAGTCTTCCAGACTCCAGGCCCAGAGCTCTACTCATAGCATCATCTAGCTACCATTTCTCTTATATCATACTCCATTGCACATCTGAGTACTTTTGCACTGACCATCCCCCTTACCTAGAATTCATTCTTTGGGTCTTAGAAGCCTTACAGACTCAAGTGTTGCTTTTCACACGAAGCCTTTCCTGAATCCCACTCCCTTCCTTAGAGTGTCCCTTCTATCTGTCTGTACTCTTTTTCTGTGACCCCTTTGGCAGTCTAGAGAAGTCTATGGATCCCTCCCAGAATAAGGTTTTTAAATGCTAAAATAACTAGGATTACAAAGGGCATACAATGACCAAAATATCTCAAAAAGTCATCTGCAGCCTCTGTGTTGGGAATCCCTGCTTCATATGTACATTTGTCCACCTGACTAGAATATAAGTCCCTTGAGGACAGGGACTACTTTTCCTTCTGTCCTTGTGTCTCTAGTGCCTATCACAAGACCTGGCAAACAGAAGGTGTTTAATAAATGCTTCTTGACTGATTGAGTAGATGTCACCAGAGGTTCCTTGGTTTCAGATACTTTGAAAAATCTGTGTCCCCACTCAAGAACCCTACAATCCAAGAAGTTTCTCCAACCAGTTCCACGGAGGAAGACTCTCAATTTTTATCCCTTGGGAGTGAACTTATCCACCAAACATCCAGATCACCTGCCATTTCCTTTCTTGGCATTAATAGTTTCTAAACACTCCAATTCAGCTTTGCAGTCGGAAACACAGTCATCCTTTAACTAACAAGAACTGGGCTCCAGACCCTCCTGGGAGAGGTACTTGGGGATTTGATAAGAGACCTCCATTTTAAAAAGTAACAAAGAGGGAAAACCATTTGGAAAGGGCTAAGAGCATTTTTTTCCTGATGATTCCCTGGGGGAAAATATAACCTACTTGCCAATATTTACAGACTGTTTTCCATGAGATCCTTAAGTCAGAATTGGGAGTCAGGGCTCAATACAGACTCCCCCTATCCCAGGTAAGTTTGACCTACAGTTAACCCTGCCACGCAAGGGCTGAAACCAGTTTATGTGCTCAGGCATCCCATTAGTGGCAGAAAACACTTGAGTCTTAATCTGGGCCATTTGTCTGGCAGTGAAAGGAAACAACCAATTCAAAATGGTACGGTGGGGGTGGGGAAGGTGGGGATTTGAAACAGAATTAGATTTTTTTTTCCCCAAAGTTGGCTTCTTACCGTAAATTCAGAAGATCTGAAAAGGTGGCAGCTTCCTATGTTGTTTGAAAATGAATAAAAATACATTTGGCACTAAAGGGATTCTAGAAAATTTTACACACTCTTAGTAGATACTTATAGGTATAAGACAACTAATAACAGTAATAATAAATAATAGCCAGTATTCACGTAATGTGCCTAATGTGTGCTTAATGTGCTTAATGCTTTACAAACATTATTTCATCAGATCCTCACTCCTCAAGGGTAAGTAGTACTATTATCACTGTCTTATAGATAAGAGAAACTGAGGCAGGCAGAGGTTAAGTGACTTGTCCAGAGTCACACAGCAAATAAGTGTCTGGGGTTGGATTTGAACTTAGATCTTCCTGATACTAGGTCTAGTAGTCCATCTACAATGCTATCTGTGCCTCTAAGACTATAAGTTACCACACTTAGAAAAGCTACTGATCCATCCTGGCATGGAGTTTCCTTTTTAGGGGTTCCCTATGTCAACATAATTATAAGTTTAGTATCCTTATTTTCCCTTTCCTAAAATGTATAGAGTATTTTGCTGGAAGTTTGGGGTAGGGTGGAAAATACACACACACACACACACACACACACACACATACATACACAGAAACACCCACACATATGCACATACACATAGAATTAGGGTTCCAAATGAAATCATTGGAAGTGCCTAAGAGCGTATAAATAAATTGATCTGTAATGTCCATGGAAGGATGGGGGAATCATTTATTATATGGTAGAAAATGTGCAGACTCTAGAATCAGAGGACCTGAGTTCAAATCCTGGCCACCATTGGTTACCTGTATGACCTTGACCAAGTCCTTTAACCTGCCTAAGCCTCAGTTTCCTTACTTGTAAAATGAAGAGTTCAGACCAAATGATCTCTGATGTCTCTTTCAGTTCTAAGTTTGTTGTTGTCCTTTATTCTTGCAAAGGACCAAAATGGCATCACTATGTTGGGGTCAGGGTACAGTGTCTCTGACTGGCTGATCAGATCAATATGAGCTCAGAAGCTCCACCACAGGTCAGGAACATGTCCATGTGAACATTTGGAGTATAGATGTCTATTAATTTTTGCATCTTGTGTTTCTTTTAAGCTACTGCAATTCTGCTTAACTCGTAGAGCGCAGCGCCTTCTTTGATACAGGCATGTCAAGCTGGGCAGTTCTATGCCAGTGTCTCCAATGTCTCACAACTGATTACAAAGGTCTTTAGAGAGACCTTAAGAGTATCCTTATATCACGTCTTCTGACCACCTGTGAGCACCTGCCTTGTGTGAGTTCTCAATAATAGTCTTTCAGGCAAACATACTTTTGGCATTTGAACAATGTAGCCAGCTCCTCAGAGTTGCATTCTCTGCAGTAGAGTCTGAATGCTTGGCAGTTCAGCTCAAGGAAGGACACAAGTGTTTGGTATCTCATCCTGTCAAGTGATCTTCAGAATCTTCCTAAGAAAATGAGGTCAGTACTATGACTCTGTGGGTCCTGCAGACCTTCATTCATGGTGGGGTGAAGGGGGAAGAAATTATTGCATTGTTTAAATATAGCTTGCATGTCAAGAAACCAGACTTGGATTGTTTAGAAACCAGATTTGCTTATCGCTTAACTCAGCAGGTGCAGGTAATTCTGGCCCCAGAAACCTTCCAGAATATCTGAAGATTGATGCAGGGCTTTCCAATTTCCTGAGATTAACATTTTAAGCAATCTATGAACTCTACTTGGAAATTTATTACATGCCAGTCAATCAGACAACTGCTCCTTAGTTTCAATTCTATTTAATGTGTATCTCATAGAGATTTGGAGAAGTGGACCACCTATTTTGACTCTCTTGGCCTCTCTTCCATTTGGCATTTCTTTCAGATGACTTAACAAACTCCTTTCTAAAACTTTTTTTTTTTGTTCTAAGTCTGTTCCTGACATCAACAATTTGGTGTCAGGAGTAGGATTCCTAATTGTTGACCAGAGAAGTCTCAAAGGCTCACCCGAACCATGGACACTGAGTAAATCTCTGTGATCTCAGAATTGAAGTAGGTGGGGTCAACCTACCTGAAATCAGCTATCATGATAAGAACCTCATGAGTACCCAAGGTTTGGGTGGAACATAGTCTAGTTGCCCCTGAACTAGGTCTTAGAATTGAGGAATCCAGATGTCCAGAAAACTAGGGGGTTGTGTGGTATTTTGACTTAGGGACTTACTCAAAGTGTGTTAGAACTAGCCTCGATGCCCTTATCAGAAAATTAGTAGCCCTTTCATATTGAGTCACCCAAGGGCTCTGGGGGAAGCATTGCAATCAGTTAAAATCTGGCTAGTCGTTCAGCAGAGATCCTCTCTGTCTGTCTCTCTGTCTCTCACTCTGTCTCTCTCTCTGTTTCTCTCTCTCTCTCTCTCTTTCTCTCCCTCCCTCCCTCCCTATCCCCATTCCTCCCCCTTCCATTTTTTCCCTCAATCCTCCATGACTATTAGAGATAAACCAGATACTTGGTCTGAAACTATCTACTGATTGGCAGCCTCACAGATATCCTGGTGAGTATGGTACTGTGATCCAGGACTCCAATGCAAGGGCTACCACTTGAACCACATGACCTGCTAGGAGAGAATTATCAGATATTTGAATCTTGTGTCATCCTGATACCTTGAGTAACCTTAATGAACTAGCTGTCTAATGTCAATGCTACACCTGATCCCAGATGAATGAAAGAAGCTTGAACAAGTATTAGTTTGACCAAGGTTGGGCACTTCCAGGCTGAACACTCATACCCCAACAATAGGGAACCCCTTTTTCTCCTGACCTTCCCCGCAAATTTCTCAAAATCCTTTTTGAGCTCTTCCATGGCCTGAGCCCACCGGACATCCACCTCAGATGTCTGGGATACAGAGGTCCCGACCTCCACGTCTTTCCCTGATGGCAAGCATTGTACTTCCTCATCAGAAATGAAAGGAGGAAGAAACATCTGTTCCCCAAGAAAGTAGCTTTCTATGGTCTTATTTTTCTTCCCTTTTCTCTGGGCATTTTCCCAGCCAGTTACTTGACTTCTGAGATTCCTCTCTACCCCCACCTAGATCTGCCCAGCTAGTGCTTGGGGTCTGAGATTCAAATGCTGCTCCCCAACCTCAGGGCTTTCAGCAGCGGGCGTAGCTGCTAGTCAATGTGAGCTTAAGTTCTGGTGCTCAGGTGGGGGCAGGGCCGCCTCCCAGGTTCAGTTCCCTCAGGGGGTTTATGCAAAGACTTTCGGTAATGGCCCTGAGCTCCTGCCTGCTCCGGGAGTCCCAGGCCGGGCCACCTCTGCCGCTCCCTCTGCCGCTGCCTCCCGAGGGGGTCCGAGTCACGGAGACACCCCGCTCCCCTCTCAACCAGCCCAGAAGTCTCTCTCACTGACCTGGAGCGCCTGTGGGTGGAGGGACCTTCCCGGCCACCGGAGGTTCTGTCCCTGAAGCCTGCTCGGATCTGCTCCTCTGGAGCCACAGGGCCAGGGAGCACAGGGTGGGCTCCGCATCCAGTGTGTGACGGACCCCTGGGGATGGATTTCCAGGGCTCTCTGGAACGGAAATCTCTTCCACTGTGTTTCTGCGTGGCTTGCAGTGCTCCAGAATTTGTGGGGAGTTCCTTTTACAGAAAATTTCTGGGGTGTGGATTCAGAGCTAGCATACAGTGAGTCTTTCTATTCCGCCATCTTGGCTCCTCCCCCTCCCCGCAAGTTTCTCAAGAAAACCTCTGTCTTGTGTTGTGTTGATCATTGTTTGTAGCTTCTTCTCCCTGACAATGGGTCAGTCTAGCTCTAAGAGCTCCTCACAGATGCCCACCAATAAAATGTTTAAACTCTATGGCTCACATACTGTGAAATATCTTTCATAATGACTTTTTTAATACTAGGAACAATCCCACTTTACAATTCCCTGAGGAAGATTCCCTTCACCTAGAGAAATTATCTGAGAGAAGCATTTGAGATCCAACCTTCCCCTAGATGGACACTTATCTCTTCTGATATGAGATGACAGACAAAAAAGAAAACTCAGTCTGCTGTTTGCATATTTGAGGAAAATGAGTAAAGAGTGAATGAGGAAATGACTAGCTTAAGAACTCAGTTGAAGGATATAGAAGTGATGTTATCAGTTTTCACAAAAGGCTATGAATTCTGTTCTGAGAGTCCCAGCCCTTTGTCTGATCTATCCCATACTCCCTAAAGATGCTCTTCCACTCCCTAAGGACCTCCTGGATCTATCTACATTCAGTCCTTGGGAATGATAATTATCATGCCCATATCCTTGGCCTCCCTCTAAAAACAGAGACCTTGGAAATTATAATACATAAAGAAAATCTAGTTGACTTTCCAGGACCCTTATAAGCTCTATTCAGGCATTAAAGGTACAGTTCAGGTGAAGGAAGGACAGCTACGTGGTACAGTAGATAAAGTGCCAGTTCAGGAGTCAGGAAGACCTGAATTCAAATCTGGCCTCAGACACTTACTAGTTGTGTGATCCTGGGCAAGTCACTTTATCCTGTTTGCCTCAGTTCCTTAATCTGCAAAATTGAGCTGGAGAAGGAAATGGCAAATTCCAGTATGCTTCTCAAGAAAACCCCAAATGAGGTCAAAAAGATTCTGATACAACTGAAAAATAACTCAACAACAATGACAGGTGAAGAAAGTTCAAGGGAGTAAGGAGGGAAAATAAATAAGAGACTTTTCCTGTTACTCCTGTGCCTTTAAGAGACTTTTCACAACAGGTTGGTCTTATTCAATTAATTTATATTCTCGATCACCTATATAATTACATCATTGGGAGTCAAACTCCCCCAAAATCCAAGATAAATCCACTGAATTCACTGAAAAGCTGTAATCTATCTTTAAAGCTTATTTTCACTCTTGGGAGGACATCAACTAGTATCTTTATTTCTTGGAAAGGATTTATGGAGTCCACTACTGGATAAGTCAGAATGGTCCAAAGAAATTCACTAAAGGCCCTAATCAAGGTACAGTGACCTCAGGTTAAGGTGATGGAGACTTTCAGAGAAATATCCCCCCAGAAAATAGATTGGGGTGGAATGAGCAGCTGGGTATAGCAGAAGGATGAACACACCCTTGAGACTATTTCTGTCGATTTCTGTTATAAAAATCACAGCACTCTAAGGGAACCTGAGGGGGTTTGGGGGTAGGAGGTTGATGGAGAGGAAGGAAACTCTGAAAGCCCATTGCACTAATGCCCTTGGAGAACCACTAAAGACAGATGCCCCCAAAGCCTTGATTAGTATACATGAGGCTACTCCTGTGGAAATTACAAGTCGCCCCAGGGTTTTTGAAATAGAACAAGACTAAAAAAGAGAAAATGGGGGGGAGGGGAAGCAAGTTATGTTACAGACAGGCAGAAAGGTCTGTCTCCCTTCCCCAAAAGAGCACCTTTCCCTAATAGGAGCCCCCTGAAGGGAGGGGCTGATGTTGGCACCTACCCCTCCCCAGGGATACCTATATTTATTGTAAGCAGAAAAGACATTGAAGAAATGATGGCCTGTCATGGAGAAGGGATAACAGATCACCTCCCAACCTTAAGAAAACTGGATGAGATAGCTAAACAGAGGGTGCTTGCAGAAGGTACTTACTTACCACCATGCTAATTATAACAAGCCCTCCATGCTCTTTTGTTAGGAGAAGGACTTGCCTCAGAGATCCTAAGTCAGGCTCAGGGGGACAGGAGTTGGCCTGTAACTTATTACAGTTTTCATCTTGACCCTGTAGCCCAAGGACTCCCTATTTGTCTATGTGAAGTAGCTTCTGCTGCAGTCTTGGTAGAGAAAATCTAGCCTTTGGATGTCCTAGGACACCCCCTCACAATGCTTGGATGCTTGGTAGCTGCTTATCGCATGAGGCTGCCCAACACCTTTATAATCCCCAATTAGCCAATATGAGTGGCTCCTTCTCAAGAACATCACTCTTTCCCTGTGTCCTGTCCTCAGTCCCAAGATGCTTCTACCAATCTCCCAGACTTCCTCCCCCCGACACAGTCTTTTAAAAACCCATACTCTATCTTCTTTGTTGATGGTCCTTGCCTCAGAGATGAGAAAGGGAATTTCCGTACTGGGTCTGCTACCCTTCTCCCACTGCTGTTTCGGTTTCATGATTTCTGCCTGACTGTTCATCTGCCTGGGTCCCTGAACTTATTGCTCTCACAGAGGCCAGACTGCCACTAATGACACAGAGAGCAGATATGCCTTTGGGGGTAGCGCACGATTTTGCCAAATTTGGAAACTCTGAGTCTTTTTAACGGCAGCTGGAGCTCCCATTAATGCTGCATACACTGACTCTCCCTTGCAGGCAATACAGCTCCCTTCCTCCCTTGCTATCTGTAAGTGCCAGACTCATTCATCCTCCACTGACTTTGTCAACTGAGGGAATGCTGCCACTGACCATACGACTGAGGGGGCAACATTTTCCTGAGATTGCTTCTCTTTTTCAGTTATCTACTTCCACTGTTCCTGGGATACCTCTTCATTCTCGGTGGGGCTGTTCAGTGATAACTCAGGTTATCACTCCCCGGACTGAGCAAACAACTTGGAGGAAGCTTGGTGTGACCTCTGATGACACTAGCATTTGGTCTCTAAACAAGGCTGCCCAGTGACTCCCCCATTTTCTTCTGTATTCCTGGGTTTATCATGTCCACTCCTTGGCCCATGCAAACCAAAAGAGCAACAGAGGAAATCTAAGGGAATGAGACTTTTTGGAGACACACAAGCACCTAAATTAACCTATCCACTATCACTATTTGAATGTAGGACAACTCAGGCATTAGAATTAAGACCACCCCCAGGAGCCTATCGGGGACCCTTTGTTAACATACTGATGACCTTTATCCAACAGCACCCTAAAGAGAATAATAAGTATGCTCTGACTAGAGTAGGCAAATTCTCAGGATAGATGGAAGCATTTCCATGCAGAAAGGCTGACACCATCACTGTCATGAAGAAATTGCTCAGAGAACTCATCCCCAGATTTGGAGTGTCACTGGTTATAAATTCAGATGGGGGTGGGGGAAGGTATATTTTATCGGTCAAATAATCTCACATATAGAAAAGAGCCAAGGTTACTTACTGTAGTTACCACTCCAAGTCATCAGGAAAATGTGAAAGGAAAAACTAGGATATTAAAACAGGGTTGGCTAAAATATGTGAACAAACTGGGCTTAGTTGGGTCAAAGCCTTACCACTGGACCTTATGCAAGCTTGAAATAAAAAAATGGGACAATCACCCCATGTAATCCCCTTTGGAAGGCCCTTGAAAATGCTCCACACTAGGCCTATTCTGAACACTTTGGTATTGCATAATGACTCATTGTTTGCTGGCTCTTTATAGGCTACTCTCAAAGACATTCGTGGTCAGTTGCACTATAACTAAAACCTCCCAAAAACTATGCCACTCACTGCAGCCAGGAGACTGGGTGTCCATCAAGGAGTTCAGGAGAAAACACAGTTTTCTTCTAGTATTGACCAGCCCAGGTGATTCTTACCCCCCAACTGTTGTTAACTTGTGTGTTAATTAGATTTAAGTGAGGCAGAGTTGTACAAAGTCATCAGCCTCACTCTCTCTTCCAGTCATCGAAGTCCAGTGGCAAGAGAAAAGTCAAGATGACTGTCAATGACTCAGACACAGTGGATGAGGTTGGTGTCTTTAATATTTGACCAAGATCTAATCACTTGACAGTGATTGCTTCAGCAGCCTACATAGCCATTGGAACAAATTGTTTTTTCACCCACCCATTCCACCAGGGAAGTTTTGGGAAATGCTTAGGGCCCTTGGACCCTAGACAAATCACTTCACTATTTAGTTAAGATACAGGGAAGACTAAACTAGGTACATACTATAGTCACTGCAAATGACTGAACATGCTATACCAGACCATTTGAATTTGTGGTCAGAAGGGATGGTCCACCAGTCATACAACTCAAGGTGCACAAAAAGGAAAATCTCTCCCTCACAAACCAATCCTCCAGTGAGTCAAGCAGCTGGAGTTGGAGAGCAAGTGTAGATGCGATCTATTCAGATTGTCCATTGTCTGGGTGGAAACCAGGCAGTAGATCACAATCATTTTGTCACTCTTGGGGTTCACTCTCCCAGCAGTTGTGTATGGGATGACTGCTCTGAAAGGCCATAAGCACCAAGATTGTCAGTGGGCTCTCTAAATATGGCACTAATAGCTCAGTAACTCAACATGACTCTTGTTAATATTGTTGTCACCATCATGGCATGCTTCATACAAGTAGAATAAGGAATTAACTACAACTCTAAAAAAAACCTGTCCCTCCTAAAAGGAAATATGTGAATGATTCTGTCTACTAGCACTTTCAACAGCAGTAACTTTTGTCTACAAAGAGTATTGTCAGAAGACAAACCATGACAATATCCTACCCCTATTGAATTCATTAGCAACCATATATTTCTCTGGAATTTTGACATAACTAGGTCCTATGGAAACTTTTAGGCTCTATTACTGAAATATTCAGTGAAATAATGGTTAAGTTTCTTCTGTCCAGTGTAGGTTATGATGAACCATTAAGTGGAGCTTGAACAGGGACCTATTATGGTCCAATTTATGAGATTCAGAGTGAACTAGGTTTAAGGTTTTGTGAAAGTAGAAAGAGAAAGAAAGAAAGAAGGAAGGAAAGAAAGAAAAGAGAGAGAAGAGAGAAGGAAAGGAAGAAAAAGAGAAATAAAAGAGAGAGAGAAAGAAAGAAAGAAAAATTTAGCCAGTGAATCCCAAATTAACTGGGCAGCTTCTGGCCATCAGATTTTACCTTCCTTTGGAGAGAGAGAGGGAGAAGAAGAAGGAGAGGACGAGCTGAGTTACCCAACTGACTGGGTCCCCATAGGGAAATGATGACATAACTTGCAGTTGACTTTGATTTGAGTGAGGGAGGGTTGTGCAAGGTCACCAGGCTCCCTTTTTGCTCCTATGTGATCTGGGCCCAGTGGCCGGATGTTCATCAGACCGGCTACAGATGACCCAGGATGCAGTGGGAGACCTGTATTTTGGGCACTCCTGGCTTAGAGCGAATGTCAATGGTAACCATTTCTCTTTGAAACAACAACCCTGAAGGGATTCCCCTGCCAGCCTGATTTTTCTTTTTTTCCTTTTTCTAATTAAAGGGACTATCCCTTGACTCACTTCTTAAGAGAGTGCCTATTCCCTGAATGGGCATTTCCTCACTCTAAGTGAGTACCTGAAAAGGCCTTAGCCTAAAAGGGCAAAGGTCTCCCATTGCATCCTGGGCCATCTCCAGGTATTCTGATGAATATCTGGTCACTGGATCCAGATGCCTCTGGAGGAGAAAGTGAGGCTGATGACCTCGTACAGCCTTCCCTCACCCAAATCAAAGTCAACTACAAGTCATGTCATCATTTCCCTGATGTTATACTCCTCTTTGAAAACAAAGGACAAACACAATGATGTGTTTGGAATCTGTGAATTCACACCAAACACCCACCATACTAGTAAGGATATAAGTTGTAACCAAACAATCAGAGTCTCCCTTGCTTAAGTCCATATGCATCTTCCTATAGGATGATCCCTCCTGGGCACTAGCTTAGTTGACACTTATGCACTGGCAAATATCACTGAGAATCCTGTGCCCTAGGATAAGTCAGGACAATCCTTTTCTCCTTTCCCAATAGAGGCATTTATATGACTACATCACCACTTAGGGAGAAAAGGAGTTGTGTTGATAATGTCAATCTTCTTTCCAAAGCCAAGTATTGGTTTATTTTGACTCCTCATACTTTGGCATCCAAGGATTAATAATTAGGACTTGTAGAAAACTCACCGAAGTGTGGTGAGCCCTGGCTACATCTATAAATTTCATGTCCACTATGATCTCAGTTCTTAGTACAGAATTAAGGCAGGTGACATAGGTTGTTTTAGAGAATAGAGCTGCCATGGATTACCTTTTGCTCAGGGAAAAGAGGTGTAGGAGGAAGAAAAGGATAAACATGGTTGCCAAGGATTTCAGTGCATGCATTGCTTTACTATAATAGTACTATAACTAACAATAGTTATCATTTTTGAAACCCACCTATAGAATTTAGTCTTAAGTAGCCAATAATCCTCTATTGATGGTGTCTGCTAGACTCAGTTGCAGTCATGGGTGCCTGGCTCCCATAGGATATCCCATAGGACAGCTCAAACAGATTCTAATGGGGTTTGGAATACTCATGGCTATATGTGTTTTTCTCTGACTTGTTGCTTTCAATTCTTGGGAAATCTCTTTGTATTATATTAAGTATGTGGTTCCCTGTACAAGACTAAACCCCCTGACTTACAGCCCTTGGGGCTTATTTAATTTGATCTTTCTGACTGACTCATTGAGAAAAGGTCTGTCCTTAAAGGAATTCCATCAAGCCCTTGATAAGATGGACAATACAGGGGATGTCTCCACTGATTTGGTTTCTTTTAACAAACTTCCTTTTACACCTTAACCTTGCTCTATGTGTCTGTAATTGTGTTTCTGCTACTATAGGAATGTTGGGTTTCAGAAATTCCAGAAGGAGGAAATTGTGGGAGAAATTACTGGATTATTTGAACCTAGCCTCAAATAGCAAGAAACCAGACATGTGTTGCTTAGAGACTAGACTTGTTTATGGCTTCCCTCAGGACACGCAGGTCATGCTGACCACCAAAACCTTCCAGGGGATCTGATTGATGCAAGACATTTCCAATTTCCTGGGATATACATTTCAAGCAATCTATGTGCTTTGTTTTGGAATCTCATTACCCACTGGCCAATAAGACAACTGTTTTCTAGCTGCTTTGTGTCAATCCCGTATAATGTGTAACTCATGGAGGTTCATGGGAGTGAGTCACCTATTTTGACTCTCCCCTCTTTCCATATGACTTAATAAACTTCTTTCTAAAACTTTTTTAGTCTGGGTTTGTTCTCAGCTGACAAATTCAACTGAATCAATTAATTATCAAATATTTATTAAGCATCTACTATGTGACAGGCACTGTGTTAGGCAGCAGAGATCCAAGTACACAAAATAAATATAGTGCCCTATAATTCAATTCAAAGCAAGTCTCAGGCACTTATTAGCTGTGTGACCCTGGGCAAGTCACTTAATCTCTGTATCCCTCAGCTTCATTAATTGTCAAATGGGGATAATAATATCATCTATAGCTATTTTGAAGATTAAATGAGATATTTGTAAAGTACCTGGCACATGATAGGTACTTGACTATTTCCTTCCTTCCAAGGATCTTTCTAAGGAGAGAGAAAACAAATACATGTAAAAATGTATACAATATAAGTATTATTATTAATAGACACAAATATTTGCAAAATAGCTAAATACAAGGTAGTTTGGTAAAGAGGGCACTAATGGTTGGAGGGCAGGATCAGGAACCGTTTCATGTAGAAGATCATGCCTGAGTTGCATTTTTTAAAAATAAGTTTTAATTATTATTTATTAAAATTCTCTCTCCCATTAGAAATATAACCTCTTTGAGGACAGAGATTCACCATTATCTTTGTGTCTCCAATGCTTATCATGTTGCTTGGTTCATTCTTTCAATCAATAAACATTTACTAAGCACCTACTTGGCAGGTACTGTGCTTAGCATTAAGGATATAAAAAGTGACAAAAGACAATCATTGATCCCAAGGAGTTTACAATCTAATAGGATAATAAGTGCTTTTTTTTCTTTCATTCCTTCTTTTTAAGAAACATATGATTAGAAAAGGAACCAGAGCAATCATGTATCGAATCGGGGTATGCTTGTATATATAGGATACTATGTCCTTTTTTTCTTATATCATCATAATTATCCCCAGTATCCTCTCTTCCTCTACCAAAGAGCTATCTCATATAACAAATGTTGTGTTCATCCTTCATTTTTGAAGAAGACTATGACATCAGAGAAATGATAACATGACTTACACTTGACTTTGTTTTGAGTGAGGCAGGGTAGTGCAAAGTCACCAGCCTCACTTTCTCCTCCTGAGCCATCTAGGTCCAGTGACCAGATATTCATCAGGATGACTGGAGATGTCCCAGGATGCAATGGGAGATGTTGGCCTTTATAGACTGACCTTTTCAGTTACTCACTTAGAGGGAGGAAATGCCCATTGAATGAATAGGCCCCTTTTAAGAAGTAGTCAGGGAATGACCCTTTTAATGAGCAAAAGAAAAAATAAAATATAACTAAATCATTCTGGGAAGGAAAGAAAAACTTTTACTATTGATAATCACTCTAAGCCAGTCATTAAGTGGAGCTTGGGCAGGATCCTATTGTTGTTCAACCTATGACTTTCATGGTGCGCTGACTTTAAGGTTTTGGCAACAACTGTCTGCATTTATCCTTCATTTTCGAAGAAGACTATGTCACTAGAGAAATGATGCAATGGGACACCTTGGCCCATTCCGGTACTCACTTAGAGGGAGGTAACGCCCATTGAGTGTAAGAAGTAGTGACAGAATGACTCTTTTAATGAGCAAAAGAAAAAAAAATAACAATCACTCTGGCAGGGAAAGAGAAATTGTTACTATTGATAATCACTCTCAGCCAGCCATCAAGTGAAGCTTGGGCAGGGAACTTTTGTTGTCCAATCTATGACTGAACACAACTTGTGAGTAGACTGAGCTCCCGGACTGGGGACCCAGCTAGCTGGGTAACCCAGCTCATCCTCTCCCTTCTGTCCCCCTCTCCCCTTCCATCCCCCTCTCCCCTTCCTTTGGGGTTTACTGGCTAGATGTCCTTCCTTCCTTCCTTCCTTCCTTCCTTCCTTCCTTCCTTCCTTCCTTCCTTCCTTCCTTCCTTCCTTCCTTCCTTCCTTCCTTCCTTCCTTCCTTCCTCCCTCCCTCCCTCCCTCCCTTCCTTCCTTCCTTCCTTCCTTCCTTCCTTCCTTCCTTCCTTCCTTCCTTTCTTCCTTCCTTCCTTCCACAAATAGTATTTTTTTAAAAGAGGGAAACAAATCAGCTCAACTTATTGAGAGATTGAAAAAGCCAGAACTTCACCTTACAGCAACAGAGGGAATCTTGAGAGGCAGAGGGAAGGAATGCATTCCAGCAGTGGGAGATGACCAGGAGATGCAGGACCCTGTGGAACAGAGACAAGGCCACTTTGACTGGACTGAAGAGTGTATTGAGGCGATATTTTCTAATGAGGCTGCAAAGCAAGGTTGGGGACAAGTTACAAAGTGCTTTAAAAGCTAAAACCAGGGATCTGTATTGTCAGACTAATTCCATTTGCACCACCCATGAGTAGCAGCTAGCTTTGCAAAATAGCTGAGCTCTCCTTATGATACCATCATATGCATTTTTTCCCCCAGGACAGCATCACTGTGGAAAGAGACCTAACCTAGAAAGAATTCCCAAACCTGTCTGGCTGACAAGAGACTCCGCACACTGATACAATATTTCTATCACTTTACAGCTGTGTGGCCCTGGACAAGTCAATTCACTTCACTCAGCTTCAGTTCCCTTATCTGAAAAAAGAAGATAATAATTGCAGCTACCTACCAGAGCTGCTGTGAAGATCAGCGGAAAAAACATATGTAAAGGGTTTAAAAGCAAGTAATGAATTTTTAAAAAATCATTTATTATAGACATTATGTATGAAATTCTGAGATAAGCATAAAAATGAAAGTCTCTTCCCTATAGTTGGAGGAAGCAATGAATATAGGAGTGATGTCTGGTTATTAATTAGCATCATCATTATCTTCAAGATTGGGGCAGGGTTTGGAATCAGGTAATCACCAGTAAGTGACAGAGGGCCCTCAGTATTTCAAATAGTTCCACGCATTTCAAGTCATAATGCTGTTAGCAAGAATCTAGCTAAACTTCTATCCTATTATTCCAGGGCACTTTAAAATTCTTGGGGGAAATGTCAGTATGTTCAGGACAACAAAGGATCATCTTCCCATATATATAATGAAATTATTTCATGCTGGGACTTGCTGTTACATGGAAACCATATCACTCTCCCCTCTGGTGATTAAAACTCATCTATCTCCAACTAGAAAGTTGCACCAGTAATGAACATTCATCTTGCCAGTATTCCACTACTAGGCAGAGTACACTTTAGGGATCTCTGGGTCTTTAAAAAGAGTCCACAAGGCTATTAGTGATTTCCTGAAATTTAATGTGAATGCTATTATTGGACTTGGAATCAGGGGAAGGTTGAACAAGCATTTATTAAGCCCCTACTATGTGACTGTTTTACAGAGAACTCACACAAGGCAAGCACTCAATTGGAAGTCAGAAGAAATGATACAAAGACACCCCCAAAGAGAACCCCCAGTTCTCTTTGAAGAACTTTGGAATTGATTGGGAGGCACGGAAGACACTGGCACAGGACCCCCCAGTATGGCATGGCCTCATCAAAGAAGGTGCTGTACTCTATGAGCAAAGCAGAATTGTAGTAGCTCAAAAGAAATATGAGATGCACAGATTTAGAGCCATCTCCACTCCAAATGTTCACATGAACTATTTGTGCCCAACCTGTGGTAGAGCATTCCAAGCTTGTATTTGTCTCATCGCCACAGTCAGAGACATCATAACTTGACTCTAACATAGTGATGTCATTTTGTCCTCTTTAAGGACAAGGGACAAACAAATGAACAACCAGAGGGGAAGTGACGAAGGCAGGATTTGAACATTTCTTTTGAATATGCTAGACCTGTGAACCTCACACATATGTCTTGTAAATAATTTGTAACCTTCCCAACAGAACACAGTATATAGATCTGATTAGCTACCAAAGCATCATGTGGAGGTACATCCGGTCCTCAGAAGTCTGTGAGTTCATTTTAATAGGATTCCTTATGGTAAAGTTGTTGAAAAAAGATTCACCAATTGTCCCCCTAGAGGGACAATTCTAGTCCCTTCTACTCTCCATTAACCCTATTTACATCAGTTGATTAGTCAGCAGTAAGGCACTTGTTATATGCCAGGGATTGTAAACTTTGGGGATATAAAAAAGGTAAGAACTCAAGAAGCTCACATTCTAATAAGGGAGACAACTTCAAATAATGATGTCAATATAGCCAGATGTTAAGGCTTGAGATTCTCTTGGTCATGGGAACTACTTGTGAATCAGTCCAGATTACAACCCATCTATACCCTATAGATTTAGAGAGCTGCCTGAGGGTTCAGAAAGGTTAAATTAACTTGCTCAATATCTCACAGCTACTAAGTGGCAGAGGCAGGATTTGGACCTCATTCTTCCTGACTTCCATTCTATTCACTAAACACATTGCCCCTCACAATCCCATCTGCCTGAACTTATACATCCGTCATTCAAACTCATTCTCAAAGTTTAATTTGTGTTCTGTGAACAACAGGATTCACTTATCCCAAAAACAGAAATCTGTGATAAATATTTGCATAATGGAGACATTGGAAAGATCCCATCTGTTCATATAAATTAATAGTCGGGTGTGTGTGTGTGTGTGTGTGTGTGTGTGTGTGTGTGTGTGTGTGTGTGTGTGTGTGTATTGCAAGGTTTAATTACAAACTATTGGTGGAAAGAGCTTGGAAGCTAATTTATCTGCTATCATTCTAAAATGTTTAGTTGTCTAAAACTAAAATTGATCTTTAATATTATAAAAATATTAAAGAAACAAGTATATTCATTTTATTGAGGGGAAAGTAATAGGGTTAAGTAATTGCTCCATAAAATTACAAATGGCAAAGGATACAAAGAAAGGTGGAAAGACTTATGAAATGATAAGGCGGAAGGATTGAGAAATCTGAATTACATTGTACATACTGACCAGTGCTATTTTTTAAAAGTATCAGTGAAGCAATAAACATTTATTAAGGTCTTGCCATGTGCTAGGCATTATGCTAAGCATCAAAGATACAAAAAGGAAAAATTACAATGATGTCTGATATATACAGACAGAGAGAAGGTTACAAAGTGACTAAGACTGTTATTATTGTTGTGTTAAAGGTCATATCTATATAGATACTTTATATTCCTTTTAGCAAACTGTAAACTACACATTGTTTAGTATTGATGACTTCATGCAGAAAATAGAACCATCAGAATTAGGAGTACGTAAGCTCCTTGAGGACAGGGACTGTTTCATTTTTGTCTCTATATCCTCACTGAGCCTGGAACATAAAAGTGACTTTTCCTTTTGAGATTGAGTCTTCCTACTCGCTCTGGGACTGGAAGTGAACAAGGGCTGTGTGATCTTGGGCAAATCATCTTTCAGTGCCTCTGGCAACTCTGTAAGATCCTGAGTTGTAGAGAAAGTGCTGATCTACTTGTGAGGTTTTGTTTGCTTTGGTTTGGATTTTGTTTCTTATGCCTTTCTGGGCATCTCCAGCACTTAGCACAGAGCTCACTGACTAGCTTATTATCCTGATCTCTAAAAAGTAATGTTAAGTGGATAGTGGTGACCTTGAGTTTATAGGTCTAACTCAGAGTAAATATTGGCAAAAAGAGTTTTTTCAACAACTCTACCCTAAGGAATCCTATTGAAATGAACTCACAGACTTTTCTGAGGACAGGATGTACCTCCACATGATGCTTTGGTAGCTAATCAGATCTATATACTGTGTTCCGTTGAGAAGATTACAAATTATTTACAAGACGTATGTGTGAGGTCCACAGGTCTAACATATTCAAAAGAAATGTTCAAATCCTGCCTTCATCTCTTCCCCTCTGGTTGTTCATTTGTTTGTCCATTGTCCTTAAAGAGGACAAAAATGACATCACCATGTTAGAGTCAAGTTATGATGTCTCTGACTGTGGCGATGAGACAAATACAAGCTTGGAATGCTCTACCACAGGTTGGGCACAAATAGTTCATGTGAACATTTGGAGTGGAGATGGCTCTAAATTTGTGCATCTCATATTGGTGAATAGGCTGGTATTATTTATGGTAAAGTAATTATGGAAAAGGGGTGCTTTCCAGCTCTTTTGATTTAATTAAAAAACATTGATGAAGTATGTAGTTCTCCACTGCACATATTCTTTATAGTTGCCCTTCAGTGCATTGGTACTTTGACTTTGAGCTCACTCTCCTCAGGGACCATGTGTAGAACCCCTAGTTTTTTGAGGGGTTGTACTAACTTCTTGGTAAATCACTTTTGTAAAAGCCAATAGAATTCAACCGAATCTGTGTAACAAAAGGCAAGCCACAACAGCTTTACCAGCTGATATAACCCTGGTATCCCCACTCCCCTTCCAGATTCCTTTTATATGCTGTCTTCCCCTATTAGATTGTAAGTTCCTTGAGGGTGGCGACTTTTTCTTTTTTCTATCTTCAGAATTTACCAAAATTTCTGGCATATGGTAGGCACTTAATAAATGTTTGTTGAATTGAATTAATTTAAGCAACTTTTCCAAAATCACGCATACAATATGTGCCTGATGTGGAAATCTCTGCTTCCCCATTTGTAAGATGGAAATAATTATATCTGTCACAAACGAGGTCATTTGTGCCTTGCAAAATTTAAAGCACATTATATATGTCAGCTTTATTAATGAGTGGGTAATTTGTGCCTTGCACAATTGTTCTAGGGCTGGAGGCCTGAGTACCAAACTCCTCCCAATGCCATCCTTTACAGAGGGTAGAAACTGGTTTCTCAACTACTTCAAATCTGCAGCTCTATCTGATTTCAGCTCCAAGGAACAAGATGCCCCTGAGCCAGGTACATGCTGGTCTCCTCCCACCCCACTCTCCTGTCTCCTTTTGTGTGTTCCCCCCCTTTTAGATTATAAGCTCCTTGAGGGCAGGGACTGTCTTTTATTAATTGTATCCCCAGTGCTTACTGTAGTACCTGATATATAATAGGTGCTTAATAAATGTTTATTAGATTAGATTGGATTGCATATTGAAAATACTCAAAAATGTTCATTTCTTTTATACCATGAATTGCATTAACTATGGTTACTTCTTTTTTTTTCTTTTCCTTCTCCTCTTCCTCCTCCTTCTTCTTGTTCCCTGGCCAGACGTGTTCTTCTTTCCACTTGGGGTATTGTGCCACTACATGTGTGTAATCTGTCCAAAAGAATATAACTTTAATCATTTATATTTTGAAAGCTATCAAATTTCTATTTAATATTTTTTTCAAAAAGCTAGGATAATTTACTCTTTGTCCTGCACTGTTTTCATTTATGGTTCCTTGAAACATAGCTCTGAAAATATGTAATATAAAAAAAGTCCATTGTGATTCAAATGAATCTACTTGGTTACCTTTAAACTCAAATCATTCTGTCATTGAATAGCCAACAGTAGGTCCCAGTCCAAGCCTCTGTTGTCCATGGTTTGGATCTTGAGGGTTTAGAATTAGTGCAAATATAATTGTTTTCTGTTCTGTCCAGAAACGTGCAGGTTCTTCCCTTAACCAGAATGTTACTTTTGTGATGGTAAACTAGACTATCTTTTGTCTCAATTCTTACCTACCCTTCCATAGTCATTGACAAATGACTCAGACAAACTGAGACCTAGGAAAGACTTTAATTACAAAGGTCAAGGTCACCCACTGCATCCTAGGCCATCACCAGTCCTTTTGACCTTCGTCTTGCCATTGAACTCTGATGACTATGGAGGAGAGAGTAAGCCTGATGACTTTGTACAGTTCTGCCTCACTTAAATCCAATTCATCTGCAATTCAAGACATCACCCTTATGATGTCATTGGTTTTCTTTAAAGCCAAACAACAGCAAGTGCTCCACAGCACCTGCTTCAGCCACCTTCATGGCCATTGAAACAAACTGTTCTCCCCTGCTAACTCACCAACAGGTTTGAGGCCTGCTGGTTACCCTGAACCTGGTTGAGGATGTTCAGGGAGGATTGGCACCTCTGCTGTGAGGGCTGCTGAGCCCTTTTCAGGGCTGCTCATCCACTTTTGGTGTCTATTTGGCACCAAGCTCTCATCTGTGCTCCAAGAAGTTGTAGCACAGGCAGTGGCCAGACCCCAGGAAACCCATCTTTGCAGCCAGGCTAAATCAGGTCCAAGAAGCTTAGCCACAAAAGGGAGGAGCTATGGGATAATAGCTACCAGGGATGGATGAGTCAAATGAGGGTTTTTTTGGGGACAGAGGAGACATGAAGACAAGGAAGAGATTAAAGATAGGGGAAAGAATAGGGATGACAGAGGGGGCAATTTGCTGGAAAAGACAGGATTGGATGGGATGGGATGGGACGGATCATTTGTGAATGTAGAGAAGTTACTTTGGGCAAGAAGGGTCACTTCATTATGGGGTGAAGGAGGAGATAGTGGTAGAATCCATCTTGGTCATGTAAGACGAGAATGAGGGGAGAAGAGGGAACTCTCAATGAGTGGCCTCAGTTTTTTCAGTAAAATATGAGGCAAGGGGCAGCTAGGTAGTTCAGGGGATGGAGCAGCAGCCCTGAAGTCAGGAGGACCTGAGTTCAAGTGTGACCACAGACACTTAATAGCTGTGTGACTCTGGGCAAGGCATTTAACCCTGATTGTTTCTTTCCCTCCCTTTCTTTCTCTGTGTGTATGGCAAGGTTTTCAGTTGAGAGGGTCTACTTTCCATGTTTGAACTCAGTGGAAAATGATGCCCCACACAGCAGAAGCTGATTGCCTGAAATCTCATCTTCATGCTTTTCATCTTAGCTTTGGATATATAACTTTCCCACCTCCCTCAGTTTCCTTTCACCCCTCTGATTGGAAGGCTGGAGGGTAGAACGATAAACTCCTCCCAAAGCCTTCCTTTATAGAGGGCTAGAATCTGGGCTTCTCAACTAACTCTCACTTTCTATCTGCAGCTTTTCTTAGTTTCAGCTCTAAGGAATACATGCCTCCAATGCCTCTGAGCCGGCTGACCCCCTGCCCCATCTCTATCCCCCCTCCCTTTCCAGATTCCTTTTGTGTATTGTAAACTCCATCAGATTGTAAGCTCCTTGAGGGCAAAGACTCTTTATTTTTCTTATTTGTATCCCCAGCTCTCAGCACAGTTCCTGGTACATTGTAGGCACTTAATGAAAGTTCATTGAATTGAATGAATTAAGTAACTTGTCCAGGGTCATATATGCAGTACGTGTCTGATATGGAAGTTGAACCTTGTATTGGCTGATAGTGGCTCCTAATCCATTTCCTATGACTCTCTTTTTGTCTCCCTACCCATTGTTGGCCCTAACCACAATAATACCTGAGCCCTTGATGTGCTTAGAGAGTTTAAAGTAACTTTCTTTTTCAAAATTTAAATAAAAATTCTATAGTGGGATTATTTGGGGAGGAAACAAATGCTAAGGATACTGATATTACTTGTAACACACGCACACATATATAATATGTAAATATATAATAACTAGCATTATAAAATGCTTACTATGTGCCAGGCACTGTGCTAAATGCTTTACAAATATTCTCATTTAACCTTCACAGCTCTGGGAGTTAGGTGCTATTATTATCCCCATTTTACAGTTGAGAAAACTGTGGCAAGACAAAGGTGAAATGTTTTGCCTAGGGTCACACAGCTAGTAAATGTCTGAGGTTAGACTTGAACTCAGGTCTCCCTGACTCCAGGCTCAATACTCTATTCACTGTCTTAATCATATTTTTAAAACATTCTCTCTATATGAAGCAACATCTTTCCTTTTGTTGAGATAAAACTTTGAGTTATATATTAATATTAGCTAACATTTATATAGCTATATGCCAGGCAGTGTGCTAAGTGCTTTGCAATTACTAGTTTGTTTGACTCACACAAAAACCCTGGGAGGTTGGTGTTACTGTTATCCTCCTTTTAGTAACTTGCCTAGGGTCATATAGCTAACAAGTATCTCAGGCTAGATTTGAACTCGTTTCTTCCCCACTCCAGGCCTAGAAGGAACCTATCATATTTTTAAAACTCTTTCTATGAAGCATCATCTTGCCTTTTGACTGTGATAAAGGTTTTAACTAGATGTCCACTTGGTGGCTTAAGCCAATTAGATGATGTTAACCCTATGAAATTAGTCTCAGATCCAGGAGGAAAAACAAGGACAAAGAAGCTATGGAAAGATTTAAACCTGATTCTCTGTTCAACGGAATGAGACAGAAGAAATTAGAAAGTGGCTACTTAAACTAAATCAATCCTAGGCCAATCACAGTGACCATTGTAAGGACCAGCCAGAATCCAGTAAAGCACCTCAGAACCAGCAGAGTCTTTAGGACCCTGAGAAAACAAGGTTCTAAAGGATGCTCTCCAGTATGGGAACAAATGATAGAGACTATATGGAAAGAAAGAAAGGAAGGAAGGAAGAAAAAGGAGGGAAGGAAATAAAGAAAGAAAGAAGGGAGGGAGAAAGGGAATAAGAAAAGGAAGAGAAGGAAAGAAGAGAAGGAAGGAAAGAAAAGAAAAGACAAATCATTAAAATGACCAAAACACTTTTTTTGCATGTCAAGGCCATTCAGACCCCTTTAGAAAGTGAAAAGAAATACAAATAACCAAGAAGCATGGAAGATTTTTAACCATCAAAAGCCTTGAAACAGATGGATAGCCTCCCTTTGTATTAAGGAGTTTTTCAGAACCAGTATTTATTTTAAATCAGAAATGCTTACAAAAAGTACCAGTTTGCAAATTGTGTTTCATGTTCAATCCTAGAGATGACCTCTACTATGCTATGTTGAATTTAGATAGTATTTTTAATAGAAAAATAAAAGAGAGATCTCTTTAATCAGCTTAAAAAACATTGTGAATAGACACTCCTCTTATTTAAAAGTTTAACTTTACATTCATCAATTTATAATCAGAGTTCCTCTGGTATGTTTGATTCCTGACAAACAAGGATAAAAGTCTTGTGCCCCCATTGCTAATGAGATGATAAAACAGCAGGGGCCAAGTTTTTAATTACTACGGGCTATGCACTGGAGAGGTAGCAATGATATTTTCTATTGCATGTCTAAGTTGTAACTTCAGGCTTATGACAGCCCTGCTGTGCTTCTGCGCCTTTGATGATCACTCATCTTTGTCTCCTGAGAACATACAAAAATTTCTGAGCTAGAATCCTGGGGGGCTTGTAATTATTGGCGTAACCTGGTGCAGGTTCTACTCTTGAACCATCATTGCTCAGTCAGGATCTAGGACTGCAATGCATCCCATTATAACAAAAAAGAAATTGGATAGCCCAAGCATCTGGGAACTTTTTTACTCGAATGATACTGGTTCTTATACTAATAGAGTATGGACTTCCCCTTATAACAACTGGATACTTGATCAAAATGGAAGCCTTTGACGATTTGGTTTTTCAATTTCTTTTTATTCATGCCTGAAAAATGGAGTTCTGATAAAAATAAAATACCATCTCCAGACAATTTTATGGGCCCCTTACTACCTCCTTAAGCTCATCTGGTTAAAAATAAAAAAAAAAAAGTGTGGGAACATTAGCTTTGTCATTTTTTTTTTGTTGCTGCTGTTGATGATGGTTAGAACTTTGGGAGGAGCAGCTAGTGGATAGAATGCTGGGCTTGGGGGAACCTCAGACAAATCTAGCTTCCCTAGCTGTGTGACTCTGGCAAGCCACTTCACCCTGTTGGCCTCACTATCCTCATCTGCAAAATGAACTGGAGAAGGAAACAGCAAAACCATTACAGTATCTGCCGAGAAAATCCCAAATGGGGTCACGGAGAGTTGAACACAACTGAAAAACGACTAACAACGGCAACAAAGAATTTTTGGCTTTAAAAGGGACTCCAAATTTGGTTTTATTTACAAAATGTAAAGATCAGATGATATGAGCAGATGTTAGGAGAGCACTCACATACACTCTGATGTTCATAAGCATATTCTTCCCACAGAGACAAAGAATCTACCACCTAAGGAGCTAAAACGTCTCATTTAAAAAAAATCAGTAGTTAAAATAATAATGTACATTTGTAATAATGTACAATATTCACATACATTATTTTAATGTATTATAATACATCTGTATAACACTTTAGAATTCCAAAATAACATACCTTGTATGTACATAAGTGTTTACATGTTATCTCCCCAGAAAGGATGTAACTCCTTGGGGGATTGTGTTTTCCCTTTCTTTATATGCTAAGCACAGCACCTAGCATATAGTAAGCCTAAACAAATACGGAGTGATTGAATTACAAAGCCCTTTCCTATTTATTATCTCCCTCAAAACATCTTGTAAAGCAGAGATTATGGTAAAAATCATTCTCTAGATGATATCAACAATACTTAACAATAATAAACATTCCAGATACGCTCTCACCGATGCCTATATACCATTATTTGTATTCAGTTACATTGTTGCATTATTTTATTGTGTGTGTGTGTCTGCCCCTGCAACAGTATGCTGAACACTAAAAATAAAGGAAAAATTGTAGGAGAGTGACCTATTTCAATAGGATCATTTCGATCTGAATGAATACATGAATTGAAAAGCCTATATTAAACCCTTCTTCGATGTGCTAACCAATGGGATTAGAAAATAGCAATAGGAAAAAATACCAAGGCAAAAGCCCATAGATCCTGCCCTCAACAAGGTGAGTGGTGACCAGGGAGAGGAATTTTGTTTGGAAAGTCAGGTAAAGCCCACTGAACAAAATGTGAAGCGAGATAATACTAATTGTTCAAAGTTACATAGAACTTTAAGGCTTGAGAAATTTCCACAAATTGGCTCATTTGGTCCTCAAAAACACCTTGTGAGGTAAATGTTATCATCATCTCCATCTTACAGAGGAAGTGAAAGCTCTCGGTGGTTGAGAGATCTGCCCAAGATGGGGTAGCCATTGGTGTCTGAGGCAGTATACTCATCCAGGTATTTCTAATTCACTGTTATGACCATGGAAAGAACTCAAACTCTGAGGTCAGGAAAACCAGATTAAAATGTTGCCTCTGACACTGTTTGCATCTCTCTTAACCTTCCTGGGTCTCAACTTCCACATTTGTAAAATGAAAGTGTTAACTTCCAAGGTCCCGTCTGGCTCCAAGCCTATGATCCTAGATGGTCCCTTTTGCCTCTAGCTCTATGATCTTATCACTCCAATTTCAGTACTCTACGTGGCCTCTCTGATGAGGAAATGAGGGCCTAAGGAGGTAAACTGAGTTGTTCAAGTTTCCACAAGTAGTGTCAGAAGCAAGCCTAGAATTCTTAGTATTCTGACACCACATCAAATTCTTTTTCCACAGTGAGTGCCTGGCACAGAAACATGTAATTAATGCTTGTTGACTGGCTAACTGACCATACCACACTATTTCTCTCTTTGCCAGAGACAAAAGATGAGGGAATTCCTTTTAAGTTCATCAAATGCAGGGGCCAGAGAGAAACCCCAGGGTCTTTTCTACTCAGCATATTGATAATGCACGGATTAACTAAATATCCTTCCACTCACCACTAAGGGCCTCCCACAATAAACCTTAGATTTCCTGAGTTTTTAACTCATTCTTACTTTATCCATCCATTCTCATAACCTGACCCTTCTTTCCAATCATGGGGAAAGGGGTAAAGATCCCAAGGGTTAGAAATAGAGAAAAGCAAAGACTCAAATAAATACTACAGTGCATTAGGCCCTATGCATAGAAGAGGATCTTTACAATTCTTAAAAGAAACTATATAGTTTAAATTTTTACTTCTAACTCAGAATCTCAACTTAAGAAACTGGTTATGAAGCATCTGGGTATTTTTGTTTTTTTTTTTTTAATAGCAGTACTATAAATTTTATAGTCCTCATTTAAAAATAAACTCATTAGGAAACTCCTGATTTATTTTCTTAATATTGACTCCCCAAAGAGATATTTCAGTAACTCCAACACAAAATACTGTCTAGCTAAAAATACATTCCTAAATTTCAGATTGCTCAAATGAGTTTTCTCCCTTGATAAAACAAAATTCCCTAAAACTAGAGACTCTAAAAAATGTACGATTAATTCAAAGTAATTCATACCAGTGTATAAACAATATCAAGGGCATTTAATCTACTTTGAAACATGACATGTAGTGAAATTGACCATTAAATACTAGTAGCAGAAACTGCAGAAATCATTCTGGTTCTTTAATGTTCTGCTCTCTGAAAGAATTTAGCCTTTAAAAGGTTTAATAAATGTATATACAGAGAGAATAAATAACGCCTACTATCAGAGTATTACATCTTAAAATTAGTTTAGAGATCTGATAACATCAAGGACCACATTAATTTTAATTGGAGCATAGCTAATATTTTCTTAATTTTATTTAGTGTACTGTGGCTTAAACCCTTAAATTAACTCTTCATGATATTGGATAAATAATCGACTAGGGAATAGAAGATATTGAAAGTATAACAATGAGTCAGGTATGATGGCCCAGGCCTGTGATCCCTACTACTGGGAAAGCTGAGGCTGGTGGATTGCTTGAGCTCTGAAGTTTTAAGCTGCAGTAGGGCTAAAATCAATCGGTGTCCTTATTAAGAATGGCACCAATATGGTGAACTTCCCAAAAGTGGATGCCTAAAAAGGGGGGCATGGGGGGTGAGGTGGTAGAGACTGGTACAAAAATGGAGCATATTAAAATATTTATGCCAATTACTCATAAAAGACTGCTGTGTTTCCAGCCTGGCCAAGATAGAGAGAGCCAGGCTCAAAAAAAAAAGAAAAGAAAAGAAAGAAAAACAAAAGAGTGGGGTAGGATAACAGTGATAGACTATATGATACTGCAGTGGTCCAGGAGACACAAGAGATGCTGGCACAGGACTGCCCAGCATGGCGTGCCCACATCAAAGAACCGACTGTGTTCCATGAGTGAAGCAGAATTGCAGTAGCTCAGAAGAAATGTGAGATGCACAAATTTAGACATCTCCCTCCCACGTGTTCATGTGAACTATTTGTGCCCGACCTGTGGTAGAACCTTCTGAGCTCGTATTGATTTGATGAGCCAGAGTTGGATGCACTGTACCTTAACTCCAACATAATGAGGTCATTTTAGTCATCTTCAAGAACCAGAAGGGAAGGCACACTGAAGCAAGTCAAAAACCCTCTTCCCCATGGCCTTTTCATCCTAGGTAATTCTTATCTATCTCCCTCAACACAGTATTCATCCAAAGTACTAAAATCTCTCCTCTTTTATCCTGTCTTCATATGGGATCTCCAGCTATTATTTCTCATGCTTGCTACATGACCAGACAACTTCATTTTCTACTCCTGTGCAGAACGTCCCCAAAATCTATCAGCTATTAAAGCTTCAAACTACCCTAAGACTTTTGGGATAGCCTGCATGTCTCTGATGATATCCAGGTATATGTTAAACTCCCTGGGAGTAGGGGTTGTTTCATTTATGTCCTCAGAACCTAGCAGATAGTAGATACTTGGTAAATGTTTGTTGAGTTACATTAGCTTGTCTTTTTTTTTTGTAACAAATATCTCACTGTGTGACTCCCCTACTCAACATCGTTGGCTCCCTATGAAGCTCGAAGATAAAATATAAACTCCATTGTTAAGGTTCCTAAGTCCTCTGCAAACTGTGCTAGCCTATCTTTCAAGCCTTGCTGGAATTAACTTCCCTTCCTGCTCTCTCTGCTATCTCATTAAACTGACCTTCTCTCTGTTCCTCTTATATTACACTCCTCATCTCCACACCTCTGTATTGGGTATTCCCATTCTGTTTAATAGAACCCCTCTCTTCCCATAGGATCCCATCTTCTGCATGAAGCCTTTCCTGATCCCTCTGAGTGTTAATACCCTCATCCCCAACAACTCTGTAAAAATTTGTATTCATTAATTTTTCTTTTACATATCTGTACAGGTACTTATTTCTCCCATTGGAATTTAAGCTCCTTGTAAGTAGAGACTGTTTCATGTTCTTAAAGTCTGACACAATGTTTAATGTGACTGATTGGTTGATTTTTTCATTGCTTATCTCATGTATCAGTGGTAATATGCTGAAGGCTACCTATGGGTATTAAGTACTATTCTGTAGCTTTTTGGATTACTTGTGTAATGGGAAGGATGGCCAAAGATGGTCTTGTCTTTAAGGCATGCACAGGTATTTCCTGCTTGGCTCTAAGCCAATACATAGGAACTCTGGGAAATCAGTTTTCAGATATGAACGATTAAGGCATTGATACAGTGCAGTGATGAAAAGACTTCTAATTGACTGTGAAGCTAGAGACATAGGAGGCATAGAGGTGGAATGGAGTTCACATATAAAAGGAATGACACTGATCCCTCGGTCTCTTTTCCTTCCTGGCTCCAAGTGAGGCAAGGACTCCTGGGAGCTATATCTATGAGCACCTGGTATTTCTGTTTCTTTTGTGTTTGCTCATCCCTAATCATAGATGAACAAGTATCTGAAAATGGAATTGATTCTATGAACTTTGAGAGGTTGGAAGATCCATCACAAGTTCCTCTTGTAACTGTCAGTAGTAAAATTCATGGATTTTAAGTTAAAATTCACGCTACCATAGAGTAGCAATTCCTGATAACAGAGGAAGCGCATGCAAATGGTTATGGAAATCCAGGCACCCGAATATGGTGGTGGTTTCAGAGAATGGGATCCTTGAAAAAGAGTCACGTATGAACTCTAGAAAGATGCTGATCCGGAACCCAAGAGAAAGCCATAGTTAAGGAAAAGTTCTTGAGGACTTCATCATGGAGAGAGAACAGGACTCCCAGGAATAGGAGACTTACTCTGGGTTACATATGTTCTCTACACATATATGTGACTACTTTTGTACTTAAATTTGAGTTCATTCTCATAAGGGACTTCCTTTATGTCTCAGCTAAAATTCTGTCTTTTACAAGCCTTTCCCAACCCCTCTCAATTCTAGTGACTTCACTCTATTAATTATTTGCTATGTATCTAGTATATAGCTTTTGAGGATACATTTGTTTGCATGCTGTTTCCTCTATTATATTTGAGCTCCTTGAGGTCAGAGATTGTCTTTTGCCTCTTTTTGTAACCCCAGCCCAGGGCTTGACACGTAGTAGACACTTCATATTTATTAATGGTTTATTGATTATGAGCAAGGGGAGAGTATGTCTCTGGTTAGAGGGGTTAGGGTAAATTTTTTTTCTGACTAATGTTTTTGGTATACCTTCTTATAAAATCCCTTTTCTAAAATCCAATAGAATTCTACTGCCAATTGATAATGGCAAATATACTGAATGAGGGCTCATAAACTACTGTACTAGAAATCTAATCCTACAGGGTTACCCTTAGAACTCTAAGGGTACCAGTAGATATTGCCCTCTAGGGCCCTGGTCCCCAAATGGAAGTAGGATTTAGGAAAGGAGCTCCAGAGAAGATACTACACTTATAATTTTGATTCTTCCAAGATTATGGTATTCCTTAGTTCCTAGCCATGAAGCCTCCCTGGTAGAATGATAGTGATAAACAACTACTATGCTTTTGTGGTAATAAGTAGATTGGGATTATTGAAAGTAAAATATTCCCCAGCTTGGATCCAGCCTGATCAGCCATTTAATTCGGGATCTAGCTCATTGTTAATCTATACATCCCTTTATAAGATACACACAGATACATATACACAGAGGCACAGGGAGCATAGATACATGATCATATGGCATGTACATGTAAATATGTAAGGATCTCCAATTTCATTAGCATGGGGGATTTCCAGTGTTGGGACTGCTTTTCATCAGTGAAGATTGCAACCCATCTACAATAAATACTAAAATAAATAAATCCTGTGAATGTTTCTTATTGGCCTTGAATATTCAATTAAAAACAAACTCATTCATGTACCTCTGCAGGGAGAACTTCTAAGCTACCTTCCCCTTTAACTTGTTATTGTCTTCCAGTTTCATTTACTATGAGAATTCAAGTTTGATATGATTTTGTTTCTCCAGGAATATATCAACTCCTCCAAGAATATGTTATAATTAGACAAGGATGTCTCATTTAGAGTATGCATTGCTAAATTCATAGCTGTAGATAGTCTAAATTTCTCATCCTTTGTGGTTACTCAACTGTGGTCACTGCATGAGGAGAGGGGGCACCAAGCAAAACTGAATGTCTTTTTCTACTTTCGGTTTATTTGTTTCACTGGTTGCCACAGCTAAAGAATTCATTACCAAGTGTCCAGTCTCCTGATGAGGAGCCTTTCTTCTTAGCTAGGCTGCTTATCAGAAATCAGGCATGGTCTGCTGCCAGGATGATCCTCAAAGCTTTTCAAGCATGGTAGACCTTGCCAAAAATCTGCCATAGCCAAGAATACAGGGTCACTTCCACACTACCATGAGGCACTGGACTAGGAATGTACATGGGTAGACTAATACAATGGGGTGCTATGGAAATCTTTGCTGTCATTGGTGTATGTTTCTTGCATGACTATGGTTTATCCACAGGTCCCAGGATGCCTGGTGTCTGATGTGAAGATGGTATCAGCATCTGTTTAAAGACCTCCAGTGAAAAAACTCACCACCTCCTGAGTTAGCCCATTCAACATTAAGGTAATTCTAATTGTTACGGGAAAAATTTTTTCCTGACATTAAGCCTAAAATTGCCTCTGTAGCTTCCACCTATTATTCCTAGCTCTGCCCTCTGGGGCCAAACAGAACAAATCTAATTCCTCTTTCATCTGACAAACTTTGAAATATTTGATGACAGCTAAATATTTCTAGTTCTTTCTTCTATAGCATGAACTTGAGGGCCCTTCACTATTCTTCCAATGAAAGTTCTATGTCTCAACATTCTGTTTCACTACTACTCTACAAACAGAAAGGATGGGACTAAGTTAGCATGGGACTGAGCGTCAACTAATTTGATCAACTTCTTTCATAACTAATTTCTTGAAAATGTGCCTTATATGAAATAAATGTTTCATGTACATAGAGAAACATATAGGTGTATATATGTGTATACACACAAATCTTTCTTTAAAAAGTACAAAGAAAGTGTTGTGAGAGCTCTAAGATGGGAAAATCTTTCAAATACTTAGGGGAGAGAAGATCAAGGATGACTTCTTAGAGTCATTTGAAATAGGATTTAAAGGAAGGGAATTCAGTAGTTGAAAATAGTAGACAAGAATTCTAAACACAAGGAAGATCACAAGAATGGGAAATAGAAATGGGAAAATATGTGGGAACTGGATAATGTGAGTCCAGTCATTAGAGAAGGAGCAGTAGGCTCAACCTGGTATTAACTCACATGGAAGCTTGGTAAATCTACTTACAGAAATTCATGACAGAGGAACTCTTTCTCTCCGTACTCCAGATATCTTGCCTATTGATTTATGTGAAGATCAAAAGTCTCATAAATGGCTGCTAAGCTGAAATAAATTTTCATTTGGTGGCAATCAAGGCAAGGATTGCTATGGACCTCCAGATGTGAGAGGAGATTCAGATCCTCTTTCCCCACTCAGCTGCCATATGACTGTGAATAAATGGACACCTCTATTTCTGTTGGTCAGAAACCAGATAAGAGAAGTGATCTGATGGACCCAGCCTATCCATGAATCACCCTGGTAACCAAAACTAGTAAGCCATGATGTGTTCATGAGCTATGCTACACCTAAAAGTGACCTTGGTGGGGATAATAGTTGGCAGCAACCCCTTTGAGTTTGAGATCACTCTTCCCAGTGGCCAAGATGGTAGAGGAGAGTATCCTACCAATTTGGGAGGTTGTTGTATTTCCACTGATATCTTTTAGGTAAATGTCCCTTTGTAAAACGAATTTGATGTTAACTCATTAAATGATGTGGAGAAATATTAACTGCAAATTGGTATTAGAGGAAACATACCAGATGATTTTACTAAGGGGAAAAATAGTCTTTCAAGGTTACCCCTACTATTCTGAGATACTCTGGGGTATGCTGGTCCAAATGGGGGTTGAATGAATGGATAACCTATACTACTCATGTGATGAGTATGGGGGAGAGCAAGTGATACAGTTTGGTTAGACTATGGCACATGTGGAGAAAAAGCAGAATTAGATAAACTTGGAAAGATAGAATCATTTCCCTGGATCTAAGCTCTCCCAGTTTCAATCCATCCTCCACACAGCTATCAAAATAATTTCCTTAAGTCACAGCTTTGACCATTTCACTTTTCTACTCAAAAAACCTTCAATGTCCTTAAGATAAAACCCATTTTCTCTGAGATAAATAACTCCTCAGCATAGCATTTAAAGCCCTCAACGATGTGGCTCCAAACTACTTTTCCAGGCTTTCATAATAGTCCAGTTACATAGAATAGCTGCTCCCTAAGCTCAGCATTGCAGGTCTTGTAACTTTGAACATACAGTTGGCCACCAAGCCAAGGGCACATTCTCCACTTGTAACTCTTACCATCCCTTGCTTCTTTCAAGGTGTAGCTAATATGACCTACTCAAAACCTTTCTAATCCTTCTCATTTGATCTCTCTCTCCCCTATTTGCCTCATCCTTCCTTATACTCAAAAGTTAGCTGCTCTTGACCTATGCATTTATAATAAATAGCTATGTGATATAATAATTATGTGTAAATTAGCTATGGATTTAATTATCTGTGCCCATTTATTCTCCTCCAACCCAGGTCCAGCAGGATATAAGCTTTTGAAAGACATGGACTGTTTCTTTTTGTCTTTATGTTCTCAGTGTCTCTCATATCTTTCTTGACTTCATTGGTGTAGGAAAATCCCACTGAGGAGACTCCTGTACTGCTATACATCAACAAGTACTCTCTAACTAAGAGTTTTAAAGAGTTCTCTCAGGTGTTGAAAAGATAAGTTAGGTTTCCCAGGGTCACACAGCCAAGAAGAGTCAGAGATGGCATTTGAGTCTGGGTAGGTCTCCTGACATTTAGGCCAGTTCTCTATCCATGATGCCAAGCTGCCTCCTACCTAGAGGCTACTCAATAAATATTTTCTGAAATTGGAACTAAATTAGTGCTAGACTACAGAGGTCCTTGGATGCCAGGCTCAAGAATTAGAACCACTCTATTCAGTATGCAATAGGAAACCATTGTAAGATTGTTGTTCAGTGGTTTTCTGTCGTGTCTGACTCTCTGACCCCCCCCATTTAGGGTTTTCTTGGTAAAGATACTGGAGCGGTTTACTATTTCCTTTTCGAGCTCATTTTATAGATGAGGAAAACAGGGTCACTCTGCTAGTGTCTGAGACTGGTTTTGAACTCAGCAAGATGAGTCTTCCTGACTCCAGGCCTGGCACTTGATCCAGATACAGTGTTTTAACCAGCCAAACTGATTCCATTGATATTTACTGATCAACTGATATCTCACATATAAAGTTTCCCTTTATTCAAATGTTGCTCTTGTTTTCTGGTCATCTCCTTCACCAATCACTTCAGAGGAGAAAATGATGACTGCATTTGAAATCATTAAAAGACCTAGATACAGCTATTTCTCTGGTCAGGACCTGGACTGGACAATAAATAAAAAATCTGAAAAGATAAAAAATATTTAAAATTCAAATCATCTCCTTTTATTTTCAACTTTCAGAGATGTAAGGGGAATCGTATAAAGCACTCAGAACCTTGGACTTGATAATAGGCACTTACCTGAAGAGCTTTTTTTTAAATCTTGGAAATTAGGAAGACCCAAAAAAGGTTGGATTATTACTCATGTTTTACCAAGATGAGATATCTCAATGTTCCATTTCTACTAAAACCCATTACTGTATTCTGATGGTCCTCAATATATTTCATATAGCTATTGTAAGAACTAAGTCCTCTCTTCTCCAAGCTAAATATCTCCAGTTCCGTCAACCAGTTTTTATAGAGCATGATGCTAAGAGTCACCATTATCCTTGCTGCCCTTTTCTGAATGATCTTCAGAGAGGTGCTATGGAGAATTGGACTCAGGAAGACCTGAATTCAAATTTAGCCTCAGACACTTACCGGCTGCTGTGACTCCAGGCAAGTCACTTAACCTCTCTCTACTTCAGTTTCCTCATCTATAAAATAGGGATAATAATAGAATTTTCCTCCTAAAGTTGTTGTGAGAATAAAATAAGACAACATTTGTAAAGCACTTTTCAAACTTGAAAAAGCTATATAAATGGTTATTTCTGTTGTTGTTCCTATAAGTACCCTTTCTAAAATATGGTGCTTCATATGAACATAATATTCCAAGAGCTGAGAACAAGAGAAGGAATGGAAATAATATATACAATTATTCTCTGAGGAGGCAGTCTGACCACTTGAGACTTGAGTGATTCGTTGATTTCACTGATGTGGGCACTCCTTTCACCAACACAAATACCAACCCCTAAATATCTTCTTATTCCTTTTTTCTTTTTTTAAAAAATTCATTTTTATTTTATTTTTATCTCCAAATTATCTTCCTCCACCCTTCTCCTCCACTCTTCATTCAAGAAGCAAGAAAAACAACACCTATTACATATATATATAATATTTTATATATAATATATATATATATTCAAGCAAAACAAGTTCTTCCATTAACCATGACTCCCACCCCAAATGTGCCTAATTCTGCACTAAGTCATCCCCTCTCTATCTGGAGGCTGATAGCATATTTCTTCTTTAGTTCTCTGGAATTGGAGCTGGTCATTGTATTGATCCAAGTCCCCAAGTCGTTCAAAATCTTTTATCTTTACATTATTATAGTATAAACTGTTCTCCTAATTCCTCCCACTGTATCAGGAAGGATGCATATAAGTCTTCCCAGAAATCATCTGTTTCACTGTTTCTTTTTTTTTAATATAAATTTATTTATTTAACTTTTTACATTCATTTTCACAAAATTTTCGGTTCCAAATTTTCTCCCCTTTTCTCCCCTCCCCCCACCCCAATACACCAAGCATTCTAATTTTGCCTATCACCAATCTGCCCTCTCTTCTATCATCCCTCCCTTCTCTTGTCCCCATCTTCTCTTTTGTCCTGTAGGGCCAGATGACTTTCTATTCCCCATTAACTGTATTTCTTATTTCCTAGTAGCAAGAACAATACTCAACAGTTGTTCCTAAAACTTTGAGTTCCAAATTCTCCCCATCCCTCCCTCCCCACCCATTCCCTTTGGGAAGGCAGGCAATTCAATATAGGCCCTATCTGTGTAGTTTTGCAAATGACTTCGATAATAGTCGTGTTGTGTAAGACTAACTGTATTTCCCTCCATCCTATCCTGCCCCCCATTGTTTCTATTCTGTCTTTTGATCCTGTCCCTCCCTGAGTGTTGACTTCAAATTGCTCCCTCCTCCCATTGCCCTCCCTTCCATCATCCCCCCCCACCTTGCTTATCTCCTTCTCCCCCACTTTCCTGTATTGTAAGATAGGTTTTCATACCAAAATGAATGTGCATTTTATTCCTTCCTTTAGTCGAATGTGATGAGGGTAAACTTCTTGTTTTTTTCTCAGCTCTCCTCTTTAGCCCTCCACTAAAAAGTCTACTTGCCTCTTGAATGAGATATAATTTACCCCATTCCATTTCACCCTCTTTCCTCCCACTACATTTCTCTCTCACCATTTACCTTAATTTCTTTTAAGATATGGTCCCATCCTATTCAATTCACTCTGTGCTCTCTGTCTCTGTATGTGTGTGCATGTGTGTATGTGCATGTGCATGCATGCGTGTACATGTGTGTGTGTGTGTATGTGTGTGTGTGGTCCCACCAACTACCCAGATACTGAAAAGTTTTAAGAGTTACAAATATTGTCTTTCCATGTAGGAATGTAAACAGCTCACTTTTGGTAAGTCCCTTATGACTTCTCCTTGCTGTTTACTTTTTCATGTTTCTTCTCATTCTTGTTTTTGAAAGTCAGATTTTCTTTTCAGCTCTGGTCTTTTCATCAAGAATGCTTGAAAGTCCTCTGTTTCATTGAAAGACCATATTTTCCCCTGAAGTATTATACTCAGTTTTCTGGGTAGGTGATTCTTGGTTTGAGTCCTAGTTCCTTTGACTTCTGGAATATCCTATTCTACGCCCTTTGATCCCTTAATGTAGAAGCTGCTAGACCTTGTGTTATCCTGATTTTATTTCCACAATACTGGAATTGTTTCTTTCTAGCTGCTTGCAAGATTTTCTCCTTGAGCTGGGAATTCTGGAATTTGGCCACAATGTTCCTAGGAGTTTCTCTTTTTGGATCTCTTTCAGGTGGTGATCGATGGATTCTTTCAATACTTATTTTGCCCTCTGGTTGTAGAACATCAGGGCAGTTTTCCTTGATAATTTCATGGAAGATGATGTCTAGGCTTTCTTTTTGATCATGACTTTCAGGTAGTCCCATAATTTTTAAATTGTCTCTCCTGGATGTATTTTCCAGGTCAGTTGTTTTTCCCATGAGATATTTCACATTCTCTTCCATTTTTTCATTCTTTTGGTTTTGTTTGGTGATTTCTTGGTTTCTCAGAAAGTCATTAGACTCCATCTGTTCCATTCTAATCTTGAAGAACTATTTTCTTCTGTGAGCTTTTGAACCTCTTTTTCCATTTGGCTAATTCTGCTTTTGAAAGCATTCTTCTCCTCATTGGCTTTTTGAACCTCTGTTGCCAATTGAGTGAGCCTATTCTTCAAGGTGTTATTTTCTTCAGCATTTTTTTGGGTCTCCTTTAGCAAGGTATTGGCCTGTTTTTCATGCTTTTCTTGCATCTCTCTCATTTCTCTTCCCAGTTTTTCCTCCACCTGTCTAACTTGCTTTTCAAAATCCTTTTTAAGCTCTTCCATAGCCCGAGCCCACTGGACATCCACCTTGGATGTCTGGGATACAGAGGCCTCAACCTCCACGTCTTTCCCTGATGGTAAGAATATTTCCTCGTCATCAGAATTGAAAGGGGGGAACATCTGTACCCCCTCATAGTAGCTTTCTATAGTCTTATTTTTCTTCCCTTTTCTGGGCATTTTCCCAGCCAGTTACTTGACTTCTGAGATTCCTGTCCACCCCCGCCTAGATCCGCCCAGCTAGTGCTTGGGGTATGAGATTCAAATGGGCTTTCCTGTGGCAGGCTGGGCTGCTATTCAATGTGAGCTTAAGTTCTGGTGCTTGGGTGGGGGCAGGGCTGCCTCCCAGGCTCAGTTCCCTCAGGGGCTTTATGCAGAGACCTTCAGTAATGGAGCAGGTGGGGGCAGGGTCATCTCCCAAGCTCAGTTCCCTCAGGGGGTTTATGCAGAGACCTTTGGTAATCGCCCTGAACTTCTGCCTGCTTGGGGAGTCCCGGGCCACCACTGCTGCCTCTGCCGCTGCCTCCCAAGGGGGTCTGAGTCATGGAAACACCCCGCTCCCCTCTCGACCAGCCCAGAAGTCTCTCTCACTGACCTGTAGCATCTGTGGGCGGAGGAACCTTCCTGGCCGCCAGAGATTCCGTCCCTGAAGCCTACTCGGGTCTGTTCCTCTGGGGCCGCGTGGCCAGGGCAGCACAGGGGTGGACTCCGCTGTCCGGAGTGTGACGGACCTTTGGGGATGGCTCTCCAGGGCTCTCTGGAACGGAGATCTTATCCACTGTGTTTCTGCATGCCTTGCAGTGCTCCAGAATTTGTGGGGAGTTCTTTTTGCAGGAAATATATGGGATGTGGGTTCGGAGCTAGCATACCTACTCCGCCATCTTGGCTCCTCCCCTCTGTTTCACTGTTTCTTGAAGCGCAGTTGTATTCCATCATATTCATATACCACATAACATAACTTGTTCAGGCATTTGCCAATTGATAGTAATTCTCTGCACTGTGATTCTTGATTTGCCTTTATCTTTTAATGGTGGAGAGAGCTTTAAAGGTGATATGTGTGTGTATGCACACACATATAATGTATGTGTGTATGACATAGGTCTATAGTATATACACATGTTATGTATATGTGTGTATACATACACATATAATACATATTATGTATGGTTATAGATATATAATATATATGCACGTGTATGTATATATGTGTGTATATACATACATATATATCTAGTCCATGCACTCCACAGTTTAAGACTTCCTAAAAACAATAGGACAAAATATAGGAGTTAACTTTGAAAGATGCTCGCTCAAACATGTTCCATGCTTATCTGTATTTTTTCCTAAGTCCTCTCTAGAGAATCTTCTTAAAGTTCTGGAAGTTATATTTTAGGGTTTTTTTTAATATCTCAGGTATCCTACCATAACATTTGAACTGTGAATCTAGTCTCTCATTTTCATTACATGATTATGATAATGCTAGAATTTATGTATGCTATGGTTGCAAAGCACTGCATATGTGTGTGTATACACATGTAATTTATATATGTCATTTGGCCACATAACTCACTCAGTTCTATTTCTCAGTCTAACATGTTCTCCATAGTTGAATTGTTGTTGTTTCTCATGGTCCTTCTTGGATAGAAGTGAAGTCCAATATGGTACCCAACACACTCATGTTAACAGCAGAACTTGAACGTGGTGTCTGCTGTGGCACCTGTACCAGCAGCTCTCTCTCTCCAGACTGCCTTACTCACCCAAATCTGTCCTTATAATGACAAGTCAGGGATTTCTCCAAGGAATATGGTGATGACTGGTGATATGCATGCAGCTACAACTCAAGTCTTTCAGGTTCCATTCCTACTGCTTGCATCACTAGTACCTGAAATCCCATTGGTTTTTTCCCAATTAAGCAAAATAAGTTGCAATAATTTCCCTAGCCCTTAAAAATGAAACATTTACTAAAAGAAAACAAAAGCAGGGATAAGCAAAATATATCCATCCATCCATAAAACTGGGTCACACTCTCCAACCCATGTACACAATGTCTGTGGGGGAGAATGTGAATACACAGAAACCTAAAATGGAGATACATGAATGGGGAAACTTGTGTACCAATGGAAATAGACCACAACCCTTCCACACTTTAATATATGGTTTTATGACTTGCTGTTTTCTAAAGTAAGATTTGGCACACCACAGCCCAAGGGTCAAGCTGAACCTATTCCTGACTTTTGCACTGCTTGAGAGCAAACAATGGCTCCATTTGGGTTCTGCGCTGGGTTTCTTCCACATCATTGATGAACTCCTTTGGAAAGTCCATTTGTCCCACCCCACCCCTGCTTTTAATCCTTGATACAATGATCAAAGTGACATTGGACAAGCTAATCTCTGTTACTTCTCCAAAATGGTTAAATGGCATCATGGATAATGTTGAACTCAGTGGCAAGAAGGTCTGAGTTCATATCCTGCTTCAGACACTTAATAACTACGTAGTTCTGAGCCTCTCAAACTCAGTTTCCCCATCGTAAAATGGGGATAATCATAGCACCTATTTCACAGAATTGTTGTGAGCATCAAATGAGATAATATTATATAAAATGCTCTGTAAACCTTGAAGTGCTATATAAATGTTAGCTTTTGTTATTGTTATTATTATATTTCAGTGAGTCATGTATAATTTTAACGTCTGCATGGGAAAGACCTTTCTGGATAGCCTGCAAGGCAGAGGTTCTTGACCTGGGTCTGTGAACTTGTTTTTTAAAGAATATTTTGGCAAATCTATTTCAATATAATTGCTTTTCTTTCTAACACTAGGTATTTTATGTTATTCGTTCATAATATTATTTGGAGAAGGGGATCATAAGCTTCAACAAACTATCAAAGGGAATCCAGGACATATGCAAAATAGTTAAGAACCTTTGCTCTAAGGTGATGTTGATTAATGAGGCTAATTGAATTTTTTTTAATAGTCAATTTTGTATTCTCTACATCTTTCAGTCAACTACATAATAATGAAGATAAAGATATTGTAAAATGTAATTTGAGAAAACCTATCTTATCCTATCTAGTACCTCTTTCAGGATGTCTTTGATGCATGGGATGCCAGTTTTCAATGTTCTCACAGTCATGGTATAAAGGAGGTCTTCCAAGAAATGCACATCAGTAAAGAAGATGGGCTCCCTATGTGATGAGAGAAAGGGATAACTGGCAGGTCATTTGGTCTAGTTCAGGAATATTCCGTCACATTCATGTCCCTCTATGGTTGATACTTAACCTAATGATAAACAACCTTTAAATGTGGTACCTACTGTGTGCAAGCTCCTATTCTAAGAAATATTTGCATATATTTCCAAAGATAACTCTTTCTATGGAAAATCAGATGTTCATGAATGAGTTTAAAAAGTATTAATTTTTTAAGCACACTCAAATTGGAAAATTATGTGAAGACCTTTAAATTACATATACTACATATATAATATAAATACATATAACCTACATAAATGATTACAAAATGTATCAAGTAATTTGTATTGCTTTGAAGATCTATTTTTCCCATAACTGTCACAGCATATATAATGTTTGTATATTTTAATGTTCAAAACATGTTTTGGGGTGCAGTTTTTCTTCTTTTCTTTAAAAAAATCCTTAAGTGATTTTTCATTCCCCATCATCATTACCAAAAGCCATACAGAAAATGCATCCCATATTCCAAATAACTTGAAAGAAGGATGAAGAAAGTAGAAAGAACTCACATGAAATTGTAGTCATTCTGATGAACTAAATTAATGAAATGCAGAATGATTCAACTTGAAACAAAGCAGCAAAGAAATAATTCGCTGAAAAGTGAATTTAATTTCTGCAACCTAAAATGCAACGAGGCACAGGGGATGAGAAGCCGCAGGGTAACAGGGTCAGTGGGGGTGGGGGGCAGGAAAGCCTATGACATATATGGTGGCAAACATTTTGACTTCACTTGAAGGCCTGACCTGACCTTGATTTGCTCGGCATAAAGACATTAATTCCCAATAGCCGTAAAAGTAACAAGAAAACAGTACTCTCTGGGGATCAGGAGGCCCTATATTAGGGACAGATAAAAGCAATCACTGTTACCAGTTGTGATGCAGTTTTAACAAAGCCACACTCCTACAGCACGCACACACACACACACACACACACACACACACACACACAAGTGTTGAGGAGACAAATGTGAAACCATATCATTTTTTTTCTCCTGCTATGTTAAAAACGAATATTCCTTCACCCCACCCCAAGCCCAGTCCGATTAAAGAGGGAGTATCTGTTTTAAGTCCCTCTTTTATGAAAATTACTGAGCTTCCTCAGTGTGCTTATCTTTTAATTTCAAAATTCTTTGTAGCAATAACTTAAGATAATAACCAACCATATTTCTGTCCCCTTTAGAAAAAAAGACAGAGAGAAGAAGGAGAAGAAGAAAAGAAAGAACCATTTTGAGCTTTGAACTCCCTTTTCTAATCCCCTCCCCCGCTTTGGGTCTGATTTGAAAGGGCCCCCTCATTTGCGTTTAAAATGGATGTTTCATACCGGTTGATTAGTGTTAGTATGGGATACCAGCCGCTCGGAGCCTAAGGCTCAGCTTGAGATTCTCGGATTATTCATCAATTTCCCCGGCAGGGGGGATCCACTTCTCACTTTCACTGCTCTGCACCAAAGGGCTCAGCTTTCCTTTTTAAGCATTTTCTTTCTTTCCTCCCCTCCCCCCTTCACAAAGTTTTCACCCCTTCCCTCCCTCTGAAGGGGGTTACTTCAGTGTACATGACACGAGATCACTTTTTAATACCCAAATCTTTCCCCCTGCCACAGCCTTTCTGTTTTGAGTGGCATATAATATTTAGGGTCTTATTTACCATTTGTGTTTCTGATTTAAACTGTTTTTTAAGGGTGATGTTATCTCGAGGTATCATCAGGGATTTGGAAAAGGGAAAACTTCATATTTTTATGCTATATTTCTGTGCTCCCTCCTCAGGGCACCTTTCCTTTTCTTCCCCACGCATTTATTCACTAGAGAAACACATAAAAGGAATCTACTCAGGTAGGAACCTACTACCTACTAAGAAAATCAGCTGCCAAAGTAATATGGTTAACTGCAGCCTATGTGATTAGAGCAGAGAATGGAAAAACACGAAGTCTTTAGTCTGGTCCCTTGCTCTGTTACTGGCTAGGGGAGTGATCCTTTAACCAAGATGGATACTTAATTTCTGCTCACCTGAAAAGGTAGATGATGACATTTTCAAAATGCTGTAAAGTCAGTGAAATTCAGAGATTGCTCAAGAACCATTTTTTTTTTCACTTTTGTTTTACATTTTAGAGGTGCATAGTGCCTGATACACAGTAGGCACTTCGTAAATGTTTATCGACTGACAACTGAAACAGGAAAGCATGGAATAAATGATCATTTCTTATCCAGCCAAACCTTTACAAAGACACAAAGAATTCATTTGAAGCCCCCGGTCAGTCAAATCAACAAGTCAGTCATTAAGTGTTAATTAAGAACTTGACTGTGCTAAAATGGATAGTTAATGCCTCAATTTCTGATCACCTGAAAAAGGAGGATCATGACATTTTCAGAATGCTCTAAAGTCAGGTAAAGACGAAGATGGATGAAAACCCAACATTTTTCACTTGTGTTTTATAATTTAGGGGTACACACTACTGACAAGTTGAAATAGGCAAATATGGAATAAATGATAACCTGTTCTCTAGCCCAATCTTTATAAAGATAGAAAGCAGTTGGCTTATTGTTTCATATGAAACCCCGGTCACTCAAATCAATCATTCAGTCAATAAGGTACCAGATTTAGGATCATACCTGGGCACGTGGAAAGTGCTTAATAAACTCTAGTCATTTAGCAAGCTAAGAATAAAGACAGGCAAAAACAGTCCTTGCCCCCACAGGGCTTCTACATTCTAAAAGGGAAAACAAACATTAAAATAACTTGGTAGATACAGGATATCTGTGGATTAGATGAGCAGTAATCTCAAAGGGAAGGCATTATTTCTGTTTCATTATTTTAGTCTTTTCCAATAAATGCCCACATCAGAGGATTCCCATTAACACCTACCTGTAAGAGTTATTGTGAACATAAAATGAGATCATATTTACAAAGTGCTTAGAACACTCTATAAATGTTATCTATTATTGTTAACTAGATATTATCAGGGTAACTCCCCACTCACTCACTATTCAAGAGTCCATAATATAATATACAATTTCATCTTACTGTTTCCCTCTATCTCCTCCGTGCTGCTTTCTACTATAGTCATTGACTTTGACTTTGCATCCTCAGTGGGGATAGAGTATCAAAATTTAACATGTCTGCTAAGAGCTATCAATGTACATAACCATTTTTAATAGAACAGGACAGGATAATAAAACTGATGGTAAAAAAAAAAATGGCATCTACCTGTGGATTTCAGCGGCACAAATTTTCTCTTTTGTGCATTAGTTACTACAGAACAAAAAGTAATTGCCATCAGAGTTCAAAAGAGGGAAGAGATCCAACTCCAGGTCTACCATCCTGTAATTCTCATTACTTCAGGGAAGGAGGCAGAGAACAGAGGAGGGGGGATTTTAGCAGAACTTAGAAATGTGACTAGGAATTCAATAGGCAGAAGGAGCTGGGAAAGCCTGCTAGGGAGAGAACAGCATAAGCAAAGGCAGGAACGAATTAACTGCTCTTACTGGTTAGAAAGTACTCGACAAATGCTGGCTGTTCACCATTTCATGGACTTTCCAGTAAGGTTTTTGTTCTATCTCCCTGTAGGGGGGATGAGTTATACTATTCTTAGGTGGGCATGAACCTGCATGAAGGACTACCCTCAAATGGTGGTCATCCTTAAATAAATCTGATAAGGGGTATAGAATCCAAGATGATGGAGTAATAGGAAAAAGTATAGACAAAACATGGAAATATATTTTGCACGATTTCATATGTATAACGCATATCATATCTCTTGCCTTCCCAGTAGCTGAGAGATGGGTTGGAGGGAGGGTGACAATATGGAACTGAAAATAAAAATAAAATATATTTTTTAAAAGTATAATCAAGCACACACACACACAACTCCTCTGACCAAATCTAGAAAATACATCAGACTGAATCCTAATAGGGAAATCCAAGGGAAAAAAAATCACAAGTTGTTTTTCCAGCCCAGGTCAGCACAGAGAGAGAAGCTGAGAGGTCTGTGGATACTGGAAACAGAGTCTGGCCAGAAGCATTCCAAAGACTGTGCCTAAGAGTAAGACAAGGTCCAATACCCATGTTTGTGGGGTTGTGGGAACAGATATCAACAGAAATAACCCAGCTGTTGTTCACTACCCAGTCCCAAGTCACAGATTCAAGGTGGACTGAAGATGCAACATGTGCACAGGGATGGAATTCTAGAAATGGTTAGGAATAGTTGTGGGTCCTTTCCTACATATTCAAACAAGGAGAAAGATCAGAAGTAAGCCTCAGTGGTTTGGTTCAGACCCCCAAAATCAGAACAGTGTCTCAGTTCCAGCTTGTAGCCCAGTATAAAGCCTAGGACAGGAATCCCAGATCAAAGGGAAGCATGTCTGAATTAGCATGGTTTTCCAGGTGGCTGATAGGGACTGAGTCCAGCAGCACTCTACTATAGCTTAGACTTATGAACAGGTCAGGAAATTACAGAACTCAGGCTCAGGCAGGGATGGAGAACCTGTGACCTTGAGGACATATGGGGCTCTCTATGTCCTCAAGTGAGGTTCTTGGACTGAATCCAAATTTCACATTTGTTCTGTGAAGTTTGGATTCAGTCAAAAATCTTCACTTGAGGACCCTGAGGGTCCCATGTGGTCTCAAGGGCACAAGTTCCCCACCTCTGCACTAGGTGAAGTAATGATCAGACTTTGTCCTGCATTAGACCATTTTGGGAGTACTTGATGCTTTCTGGTCTCCAGCCTGAGTTGTCACCAAGAGCCTGGAATAATATAACACATAATAGCACTCCACCACTCTCCACCCTTAAGAAATCAGAAGAAAGGTCAGCCCAGACTTTCCCTCTGGAAATTCATAGAGCCTGGACCTAACATGGTCAACATCAGAACTAAGTTGTAAAAATGAACAATCAAAAAAAAAATGAATTCTACAATTAAAAGCCACATTGGTGACAGGGATTTTCAAAACACACAACCTGAAGGAGAGAATGACTCCAAAATATTTAGAAGCAAAACCTGTAAGAAAAACACAGTTGAGGTGCAAATTCAGCTAGAATTCCTGGAAGAGATGAGGCAACATTTTTTTTTAAGAATTAGAAAATGTTTTCATAAATGAAATGAGAGTACCAGAAGAAAAAAATGGAAAAGAAATGAAAGGGAGAAAAGCGGGGAAAAAGAGACAGAAAGGGAATTGGTACAAAAGGTACAAAACTTTGCCCAAACAACAAACTTCCTAAAAATTGGAATGGACCAAATAGAAACCAATATAGAATTCCATGCGATGACAAGAAATATTCAAACCAAGTGTAAAGACTGAAAATGCAAAGAGGAAAAGTCTCATAAGGTATCTCATAGCTAAAACAATTAACTTGGAAAGTAGATTGAGGAGAGAAAACTGGAAAGTCCTAGCAAAAATAAAAACACTATATTTCAAGAAATCTTAAAAGAAAACTCTCAGATCTTTTAGAACTAAAGGACAAAGTAGAAATAGACAGTCTACTGATTGCCTCTTGAAAGAAAAAGCAAAATGAAAATCCCCAGGAACATTATAGCCAAAATCTAGAACTTCCAGGTCAAAGAAAAAAATTACTGCAGGCAATCAGGGAGAAAAGAATTCAAGGCTTGAGAATGCCTAGTTCTAATATGAAGCTAGCCTTCCAGGTCTTTTGAGCATGTCCAGTTTGCTTAGCATGGAACTTGCTGCATCCCCTCTAAATTGGGTGGGGTAGTCTTTAATTGGCTCCCAGTGTGTATACGTTTTACTGCTGTTCAACCAGTTCAGTCTTATCCAACTCTTCATGGTCCCATGCGGGGTTTTCTTAGAAAACATACTGGAGTGGTTTGCCATTTCTTCCTCCAGCTCATTTTACAAATGAGGAAAATGAGACAAACAGGATTGAATGATTTGCCTCAGGTCATAGTAAGTGTCCTAGGCTGGATTTGAACTCAGGTCTTCCTAACTCCAGACCTGGAGTGTTAATCACTGCAGTACCTAACTGCCAAGACTAATACTTTGCAAAACATGGCTCAATCTGTATGGGTAGAAGGAGCATTTCTATCTTTATATTAATGAAATCACATTATTACGTGATTGCCTATCCCTAACCCCAATACCGTTATTAGGATACAGGCATTGTAATTCACTGCTCCAAGAGCTGCACAATTCATAGCTACACAAGCTATGCAAATGAATTCCTCTCTAACATGGACTTTTATTGTTTTTAACTCTCCTTGCTAGTTTGAAATGATATTTCAGAAATATTAATTTGCATATCTCTGCTTATTATTTTCAACATTTTTCAGGTGATTATTAAAACTCTCTGTTTCTCCCTTTGGGAATTATTGCTTCCTACCTTTTGATCATACATCCATTGGAGAATGGATTTTACTATTGTATCAGTTTCTTTTTTAGATTGTGTGTAAGAATTTTATCAGAAATACTTGCGGAAGGAGGACTGTTTACTAGAATCCTTGGCTATGATGGCTGTTTTCTTTAAAAGGTATGGAAACTGTAATAAAGATTTGTTTGGCTCAGGGGCTAGGGGATCATGTTATGGACATAGTTTCTTAGTCACTTTAGTAGAAAAAGGGATAAAGTCAAGACTTTTGACCAGAGGTAATCCTGAGATTGCAAGAGAGTGGTGCTCAGATGAATAAAGGCCATATCCTTTCCATGCTACTAATGTCTTTTCCCCTGCTATGACTACTTCAGTCTCTTTGTGTTAACTGTTAGATGGACTTGGAGCATCTCACTTCATTTCACTCTTGAACCTGAAGTACCAACCCAAGACTGAGGCAGGTCTGGCTTTGTACATATATAACAGAATTTTGGACTGACTTCTAAATTGAGGCTATCCCCTCAGGATTCCAGGGGTACTACTCTTCAGTGTCAAAGTGTTTTCATTAGTGTCACTGTCTGAAGCCTCCATTCTGATGTGTCCCCCGCCCCAGCTATTTCCCAGAAGGAAATAGAGCCTGGTTCCATTGAACCAATTACCATCAACAAGCTTTTACAAAGTAATATTTACTGAGAAGATATAGTGACAATAGAAGTACAAATATTTCCCCCAACATGGGAGGGTACAATCTCCCCTATACAACCTCCCCACAGCTCCATAGCTAGTCTTTGTCTCTACTACCAATGCACTGTGTCCCTCAGGCCATACCACAGAGCGTCAAAGATGCTTGACTGATTGGTGGCAAAACCCAGCAAAACCAAGTCCCAGATCTCTTCATGGCTCATTCTCCTGATCTTTTAAAGCTTACAAGCTTGTAGCCACATCTAATCTCCTTTACTTAATATTAGAAAAGAATGCACCCAGCAGAAACAAAAGCAATAGTAATGTGTTCTCAGCTTCATGTCATAACCTCTCCAAGCCCCTCCCCAATCTAGAGACCCAAAGAAGTTCAACCTATTTTCCCAACATCAGCCAGTTTGGGTAGAACCAAGGCTTAGCATCAAATGTACCTCAAATCTAATGACAGTCAATCAATACCTCCAATAACTCCCTATGATCTTCAGGATGAAATAAAAAATCCTTTTTGGCTTTTATAGCTCTTCATAAACAGATGCCTTCCTACCTTTCTCTACCTGATATACCTTATTCTCTTTCACATAATCAGCCACCCGTCTTCTTCTTGTTCTTTGCACAAGAGACTCCATCTCGAAATTCTATATTTTTACTGGCTGTCCTCCACTCCTGAAATGCCTCCCTTCCTTGTATCTGCTCCCTGGTTTCCCTAATTTCTTCAAGTCTCAGCTAAAATCCTATCTCAAGACTTCTATGAGAAGTTTTTCCCATTCTCCTTAATGCCAGGGCTTTCCCTTAGAGATTATCTCCAGTTTATCCTGTATACATTTTGTTTGTACATAGTTATTTGCAAATTGTACTCCTCCCCTACTAGATTATGGACACCTTGAGGGAAATGCCTAGCACATAGTAGGTACTTAATACATGCTTGTTGACTTGAACCTTTGCCTGACCATGCTTTACTTGCCTGACCATGCTCAGAATCATGGAGCAGGACACTTTCATTCCATGTCATAAACTGGGAGCAGGTTTCCCAGCTTCTTCCACATGAAAACAAAAAAATAAAATTAAAAAGTACCTCCAATCATGTGTCAAATGCTTTACAAATATTATCTCATTTGATCCTCATAACAACTCTGGGAGTTAAATGCTATGGTTATCTCCTTGTAACACTTGAGGAAACTGAGACAGACATCCAGGGTTACCCAGCTAGTACGTGTCTGAGGCAGGACTTAAAACTCAAGTCTTCCTGAGTGCTTTCCAGTATTCTATCCACTGTGCCATTGAGCTGCCTCAGCAGAAACTGAGTAGTAAAAATGATTTGTGTGCCAAAATGGTGTAAAAGATACCTGTAAGGTTGTTGTCTTTCATCTTTGAAGAAGACCAAAATGACATCACCATGATGAAGTGAAATTTCAGTGTGTCCACTGTGGCTGAGCTCAGAATGCTCTACCACAGGTTGGGCACAGATAGTTCATGTGAATACATGGGGTGGATATCCCAAATTTGCTCAACCTACGCTTACTTTGTGCTGTCTCAATTCTGATTTGTTCAAAGAGCACAGCACCCTTTCTGATGTGGGCATGCCATGCTGAGTGGTCCTGTGCCAGTGTCTCCTGTGTCCCACAATCAAATGCAAAGTTCTTGAGAGAGACCTTGAGAGTGTCATTGTTTCGTTTCTTCTGGCCACCATGTGATCGCCTGCCCCATGTCAGTTCTCCATAAAATAATCTTTTTGGCAAGTGTACATTTTGCATTCAAACCACATGGCCAGCCCATCAGAGTTGTGCTCTCCAAAACATAGTTTGAATACTTGGCAGTTCAGCTCAAGCAAGGACTTCAGTACCTTATCCTGCCAGGAGATCTTTAGAATCTTCCTTAGACAGTTCAAATGGAAGTGATTCAGTTTCCTGGAATGGTAGACTGTCCATGTTTCATAACCATATAACAATGAGGTCAGCACAATGGCTTTCAATGCACTGAGTAGATCCCTCTTTCAAATATAATCTCCTTGAGGGCAGGGACTGTTTTGTTTTTGTCTCCATGTTCCTACGTCTACAAGAGTGCTTGATATACAGTAGGTACTTGATAAATGCTTATTGGCTTTTGATTGATTTTTTATAGAAAGTTTATAGCTGCTTTTATGTGTTGTCTTCTTCCTTTGGAATATAAGCTTCTTGATATCAGGGGCTAGCTAACTTGCTTACCTGTACTTATATACTTAATGTTTAGCACTGTGACTGGCACACAGTAAGTGCTTAATAAATACTTTTCCATCCATCCATTTACTTATTTCAGAATCATCTTTTGGTAAGAATAATTAAACCCATGAATTGATGAAGCCACCAAGAAAAAATATGAGGAAAAAGGAAAGAAAAAAGGGTCCAAGAGACAGCCTTCAAGAATATCCAAGCTTTTGAGGTCAATAGGTGAATAATGAACCCAAGAAACTGAAAACGAGCAGTGAGATAACAGGAGGACAGGGAGAGAGTAATATCTACAAACCTGTATCACAGAAGCCAAGGGGAGAGAAAGTATCTTGGAGGAGGGGGTTACTAACATTGTCAAGAGCCATAGGAAGAAAAAGAATGAGAACTACGAAAAATAGATTTTAGCAGTTGAGAGATGTAGTAGTAAGGTTGACAAAGGCAGTTCCAACGAAGAGGTTGTCAGAAGACTAATTACAGGAACTTGGGAACCAAGTGAGTAATAAGGAAGTAGGCAGAGAAGAAGTAGCAGCCTGCCAGCAGAAGTGAACAGTGGTACAAGTCAATGGCTTAAGGGAATGGCTGGGTCAACAGAGATGTTTTCCAGGTCAAGAGAGATGTTTTCCAGATCCCCCCCCACCCAAGTTTGGCCAGGAAGACTTGAGTATGCTTGTTAGCAATAGGGAAGGTGTTAGCAGAAAAGAAAAAAACTAAAGATGAAAGGAGGGAATGACTGGTGGGAGATGTTCCCCAAGGTAGTAGGAGGGAATACATGTAGAGGGTTTGGCCTTGACAAGAAGGATCCCTACTACTTCTTCAGAGTCTGGAGAAAATGATAAGAAGAGATTTAAAAGCTCTTTAGGAGTTTTGAGGTGTGAGGAAGGGGAGATAAAGGAGATTATCACCAATACCCTACAAATTCTCAATAAAATTGGGGGTTGGGAGTCATCTGTTGAGAATGGGGTGGAGGCTTCAGAAAAGAGACTAAAGCTTGGGACAGCTGCTTCTGGGAGTGTGATAGAGTTAAGGAAAAAATAAAAGGACTAAATAAAAGGAATAAAAGCATAAAAGGGTAGCACGGATAAGGTTCAGTTAAGATTAGATGACATGAATGTTTAGAGGACTTAGCTGGCACCCTTGTGACTCCCTCCAGCAGATTTCAGTAGAATGGGATTATTAACAGAAAGGTGGATATTGGTGGTTATTAAGGAAAAGCAGTAGAGAAAGGCATGAAGGAGTTTTTGATGTGTATAGTTAGAGGGAATACCTATACTAATGAGATGATAGATCCATTGAAGTATATAGCAAATTTTTTTCTCATTTTCTTTTCATTTTTACTCTCCTGTATGTTGAATTTTCTACTTGGCATGTGTTGCTTTACCTGGTCTTTACTCCAAGGTATAAGATGCCCCTCCTAGGATAAGCTCATCATTTCCAAATTCATTACCATGTGACTAATTCAAACCTTGACTGACACCATTTCCCTAAGCCTCCTCTCCCCTCTGACTAAAGGGCTGTAGGGTAGAGTACTAAACTTTTCCTAATGCTTCCTTTCTAGAGGGCAGAAACTAGACTTCATGGCTCACTCTATTCCCTATCTACTGCTCTTCTGGTTTCACTTCAAGAGAGTAAGAGTGCTGGTTATCCCTTGGTTTGGCCACTGCTTTCCTGCCTTCCTTTGTGTGTTGTCCCTCCCCCTCCCCCACTTAGATTACATAATGGGTGTTGTCCTTCATCTTCCAAGAGAACCAAAATGACATCGCCATGATAAAGTGAAATTTCACTATGTCCAACTATAGCTAATCAGACCAATACGAGCTCAGAATGTTCTACCACAGGTTGGGCACAGATAGTCCATGTGAATATTTGGAGTGGATACCCCAAATTTGTGAAACCTATGTTTACTTTGTGCTGTCTCAGTTCTACTTTGCTCAAAGAGCATAGCACCCTTTCTGATAAATCCAAGGACAGCTGTGTGGTACAGTAGACGGAGCTCCAGTACTGGAATCAGGTGACCTTGACTTCAGATCTAGCCTCATGACCCTGGGTAAGTCACTTCACCTTGTTTGCCTCAGTTCCTCACCTATAAAACAAGCTGGAGAAGGAAATGGAAAATCACTCCAGTGCCTTTGCCAAGAAAACCTCAAATGGGTTCAGTCAGACACAATTGAAAAATGACTGAACTGACGGTGAAATCTAGGTAGGCCATCCATTGTGACCATAACATCCTCCTGATTAAGAACTATCAATGGATTTCTGATTTCTTCTAGCCTAAAATAAAAACTCTTTTGTCACAATCTGACTCCAATATATCTGACTATTCTGACATTACTTCCCCTACTTCCCTCTCCAATCTATGTCAAGGATTCTCAACCTGGGGGTCCACTGACCTTTAAAAAATTTTTACTATATTTCAATCTAATTGGCTTCCTATGCATTTTATGTGATGAATTTTTAAAAATAATTCTGAGTCCATAGATTTTATCAGTCTGCCAAAGAACTACTGTTCTACATTCTAGTCAAACCAGTGTTTTAGGCTCTCTTATGGTAGAAATAGTATTTATTTTATATGGGTCATCTTCATCACTTGGATGATCTGGAAGGCTTGGGGAAAACCCAGCCTATTTGGGGTCAGGGTTTTAGAGGTTTTCACAGAATTCCCATTGCTCTGAGGAAATGCCTTTTTTCTTTAAAGCCTAGGTTGCTGAATGCTGGTAGTAAATATAGAGGCAAGGAAAGTAGGTTTCATTTGAATTTAAGCAAGAGTTGTATGCCTTTTAGTTTTATCAGTGAAGTTCTTACATTTTATGATCTGTTAGGATTTCAAATCATTTTAACCCTGGCCCGAATTACTAGATTGACCTAATTAGTCTTGTCCTATAATATTTGGCACAGCTTAACAAAGGTTGAATGCAAAGAAGTTATGGTTAATTTCATTTTTGAAGTAGTGAGGGAAGGAAGGTTGGTATAGAAGAAATAGAATCTCAAGTGATTGACCAACACAGATGTCCCATGACTAATTTTAGGACTACATGCATGGAGAACCCTTTCATGAGTTACAAGGATACTGTAGGATTGGTTCAATGAGTATTTAAGAATCTTGATGGGAAAGACAGAAAAATGACAAGATTGCCCATTGTCTGGATAAGTTTTTAGAAAAGTCGTGTTGCCAAGTAAAGAAAATGAAAATAAGTTGTCTTTGCATATTTAGCAGTTAGAGACAGGGTTGAGTGGGCATTTGATTTTTAAAGACCATGACTTGAAGCCAAAGAAACTGTTTAGGGATCTAGTAACAGCACAGGTGAAGAGATCAATGCTAATGGAGGTGGAGACTGTAGGAAAAGAAACAGGATCTCTGACCCCAGAGGTTTTGCTGGAGAATGTGTTAAACCCTAATGAGATTAGTGTTATAAAGTAAAAGAATAGGAGCAGGAGTGAGAAAAAGGGTTGAAAACTGGAACTGGGGAGGAAATAACTCCAAAGTTGTATTTTAAGCTCAAATGAGATAACATATGTAAAGTACCTTGCAGATTTTAAAACATGTATAAATTCTAGCTTTTTTAAAAAAAAATTATTTTTATCCCATTACTATCTCTCTAGTAGTGACTTCTTCCATACAAGGAAGGGTGATTAGGTGGGCTTTCATCATCAAGGAATTTGAGAGGTTGCAAGAGAAACTTAAACATCAAGCTAATAAATTATTAGAACAAATGGCTAATGAGAGTGTGATGGAAGGGGGGAGAGACTGGAGGCAGAAAGACCCATTAGGAGTTTATTGAAATAGCTCAGGCAAGAAATAATGAGGTCCCAAACCAGGGAGAAGGTATGCCTATGGGGAGGAAATAGATATTAAGAGATGTTTCGAAAGTAGAAGGAGGCAACTAGGTGGTTCAGTGGATAGAGCACTATGCCAGGAAGACCTAAGTACAAACCCGGCCTCATACTCTTACTAACTGGGTGACCATAGTCAAGTCACTTAACCTCTATTTGCCTTAAACCATTGGAAGAGGAAATGGCAAACCACTCCAGTACCTTTCTCAAGAAAACTGAAGGGACAATATGGTCCCCAAGGTCATGAAAGAACTAGACAACAAAGGAGGTAGAACTAATGAGACTTAGCAACTGACTGAATGTAGGGATTGAGAAAAAGAGAAAAGTCCAAGATGATTCTTATGTGGTAAGCCTGGGGAAAGATGATGAAGATCCAAATAAAAACAGGACTGTGAAAGAAGAGTAGGCTTGGAGGAAAATATGGTTTTTGTATTAGATATGTTGAATTTGAGATACTTATAGGACAGTCAAATGGGATGTCAAGAAGGCAGATGTCCAGAAGGGGTCAGAGTTCAGATGAGAGATTAGGGTTGGATCTACGGACCTGAGAGTCATCTGCTAAAGATGATAATTGAATCCACTGGATCTGACAATCTCATTAAGAGAAAGGTTTCAGAGAGAGAAGAAAGGACCCAGAGTAGTCTTAGGGGATACCTATATTTAGATGGTAGGAGGAAGATGACTCAGTAAACAATTGAGGAGTGGTCAAACAAAAGGTTGAGGACCAAGAATAGAAAACTGAATATAATAGGATATAATGTAACAGGATAAAAAATTGTTCTTTAATTAAATATAGTACTTCCAAAGCATTTCTGATAAAAATATCAGAGTTGAGTAGAAATTGTGAAATGTTTGTTCAGGAATCAACAGAAAGATAAAATGATAAGTATATGTGAGCAATTCGAAGAGACTATACCAAGGTTAAGTGTTTATTTTCTGATAGGGAGAGATAAAGTAAGAGACCTCCTAGAACCCTAATGTCATTAAGGGTGATAAAGAGTGATAAATAAGATAAAGACTTTGGAGCTAGTTTTGTTGTATTTGGTGATCTCAAAATAAGAAAGAAAATGGACAAAGAAAAAGGAAAATATTAGGGATAAAAGGGGAAAAAGAAGGTAGATTTACCATTACACATGAATGGGATATGTAGCTAGAAGATTTTGCAAACTGAGAGTAAGGGATGGAGGAATAGATATTATCTGGACCTCACTTTCATCTGAATCAGTCAAAGGATCATAAAACATACAAAGAGTCTGGGGTAGAAATATATTCAGTTCCACAGAGAAACAAAAGGAAACTAGTAGATGGGAATGGGAATAAGAAGGAAGGTAGATTCAGGAAGGTGGTAACCAGGTGGCAGAGTTGATACAGTGCTAGACCTGGAGTCAGGAAGAATCATCTTCCTGAGTTCAGATCTGGCCTCAGGCACTTACTAGCTGTGTGACCCTGGGTGAGTCACTTAATCCTGTTTGCCTCAATTTCCTCATCAAATGGCAAACCACTCTCCTATCTTCACCAAGAAAATTCCAAATGGGGTCACAAAGAGTCAGACATGACTGAAAAATGACTGAACAGCACATCAACCAAGTTTCAGGGAGATATTAATCATAAGCAAAATAAACTCTAATCTCATAGGGTGGATCAGGAAGAGGTATTTAAAAGGCAATAAAGTACAAGAATATGTCATTGGAGTCTAGCTGAGGTGAAAAAAGAAGGGTTGGGAACAGAAGACTGTATCAAGCATAAATCACCAGTGTTGAGCATATGTCTCACTAGTCATTCTCTTCTTATAAATAGGATGGAGGGAAATACACAATTTACAATCACGTTTGTGAAAGTGAATGGGATGAACTCACTCCTAAAACAAGAAAACAGCAACATTGATTGAAAGCAGAGTCCAACAATATGTTGTTTACAAAAAAATATACCTGGCATAAAGATTCACAAAGTTTAAATAAAAGACTGGAAAAAAATCTATCATACTTAACCTTGACTCAAAAATGTAGAGGTAGCAACATGATCTTAGACAAAGTAGCACAAAAAGATAGACAGAAGATAGATAGATGAAGCATTTATTAAAAAAAAAAAATTATGACATGCCAGGCACTGTCCTATGTACTGGACATATAAGTTCAGCCAAGCAGGATAATGCCTGTCTTAAAGAAACTTACACTGTAAGTGTGTGAAGACAACACATAAAAAGCTGATAAAATGTAGATGGAGGGGGAATATTAAAGAAGGAGAAGACAGTATTTCCTAAGAAGCATAGTGAAGGTATGCCTAGGAAATATTGTGGAGACCTGAGCCCTGGAAAGCTATGGCAAAAGTTCACTTCTTAGAGCTAGGAGACTCGAGGATGGAATCCAGGTTTCTAATGGGTTGGAGAAGGTCAGAGATAGGACCATGGTGAGGATATGGATTGGAAGTAATAGTGTTCTAGGAACTGAAAAGGAATGAGTTAATTTCCTATCCTTTCATAACACCTAACTGGGTAGCTGGGAGTGTTGTAAATAGGAAAGTTCTGGTACAGAGCAGGAGCAGTTTGGGTTAATTTTGCCCCAAGTAGATTGATCTGGGCCTCAATTGGGAGTTTCTTTGGACAAGAGGAATATAGAAGCAATTTTTATAACATTGGTGGGTAATTTCTGAGATCCCAGAGAACTTTCTTGTGCTTACTTTTTTCTTTCTTACTCCAACTTTAATCTATTTTTTTTATTTTTAAGAAACACTTTTAAGTGCCTTGGGAATTGCTTTTACCTGTGGGCATTGGAATATGTTTTTAGTTAAAAAAAAACACTGAACCCTTGAGTTCCAAGGAATCCACTGCACTAGTGATAGAATAGCAACCAGTAGAGGTAGACTTGATTTAAAAACAACAATAAGGAAACTATATTATTCATAAAAGCACTTTCAACAATGAGCTAATAGTAGTACATAATACATATGCACCAAATGGCATAGTATCAAAAATAAAGGGAAAGTCAAATGAATTACAGGAAGAAGTAGACAATAAAAAGTAGCCAATACAAAATAGTTGAGGGTTTCATTGTCTCCTTTTCAGACATAGACAAATCGAACAACAAAATGAAACAAAAAAAAAATAAAGAAGTAAGGACATGAATAGAGTTTTAGAAGAGTTAGATATTAAAATAATCCATGTATTATAAATTGTTGGCTTTCACTAGATGGAAACGTACACTAGATGGAATATATATACTGATTAGCTGTAAGTGGCACCTTTACAAAAACTGACCTTGCATTAAGGCATAAAAAGTTCACAAATACACACAGAAAACACATCCTTTATAGACAAATAGGTAGCATAGTGAATAGAACACTGGGCAGGGAGGCAGACCTGAGTTCAAATCTGACCTCAGACATAAACTATGTGACCCTGCCCAAGTCACTTAACCTTTGTCTGCCTCAATTTCCTCATCTATGAGGATGGATGGTTACTATGGAGATAGTAACCTCTTGAGCTTTTGTGAAGATAAACTGAGATACTACCTAAAAGTATTTTGAAAACCTTTCATTATTATTATTGACCATAATACAGTAAAATATAATAAAGGACCATTAAAGAGTTATAAATTAATTGGAGACTAAATAAAATTCCTAAAGAACTGTTGAGTTAAAAGACAAATCACGAGAAAAATCACAGATAATTTCATAAAAGAAAATGACAATGGGGAGACAATATGCCACAATTTTTGGTATGCAGCCAAAGTAATCCCGAGGGGAAAAGTTTGTATCTCTAAACACTTTCATCAATAAAAGACAAGGAATAGGTCAATGAAATAGATATGTAACTAAAAATAAAAATCTAGAAAATTGAATGTAAATATGCACTTATTGTTGCTATATCCAGAGAGAACCCAAGAAGAAACAGATTTAAAGTTGAAATATGTGGTTTTTGTTAGGTATCAGAGAATTTTTTAACCAGAAGAGTGATTAAAACATTCTAACAGGAAAGGTACTAGATGAAATTGTGGAATCTGCAACCTTACAAATCTTTAAAGAACAGGTAGCCAACCATCTGGTTTGCATGGTTTGTCTTACTGAAGTCAGGGGACTGGACTAGACGGCTTCCTGCAGCCTCTGACTGATGGCAAGTTTGGGAGCATTGCTACTTATATTTCTCTTATATTTGATCCTTTTGCAAATGGACAGCTCAGATCCACAAAGTAAAAACAAAGACTACAAGTTTTTGCTGGGGTTTTTTAAAAGTAAAATAAATGTGTTCAGCTGCTGAGGTGTATTATTCTGTCTCCTTTATGTGTATAAACAAAGAAACAGATCTGTACTCTCACACCGGAGTCTGCAGCTGATGCTAAACATCAGCCCACTTCCTCATGCTGGTCCATTCTGTTTCCATGGTGCTAAAGCATTGTGTGAGCTTTCAGATTGGAGCAAACTAATTTTTTTTTAAAGCTTTCTTTTAAACCACTATCGTTCATTTGTTGAGGGTGATGCCAGGGCTGGCAAGTTGAATTAAAGCAGAGGGTCCGAATACATTTTTCTCAGCACACATTTTCTGAGAGGTATGACTTAAAACAAAACAAAAAAACTCTTGAAAAATGCATAAAAATCTTTTAAATTCAGACATAGGGGAAATTCTCCATATCATCTCATTTCTAAAGAATGACCAATTAAGGATTAAATGGTCTATTGATTGTTTTGTTTCAGTTTATAGCTTAGTTATAAATGGCTGATGGGAAATGATGACAAACCTTCTATTGTAACCCTCTGGGAGTTCATTAGGTCATTTCTGAGAATGTTGGATAGAGTCATCTGTTGCCCCCAGGTGCTGGATAGCGGCTTTCCTCTTGGGAAAGAAATTTAACAAAGGAGTGTATTTCAAAGAAGGCACTCTGTGTTTTCCACCCTTTTTCTGAAGTGTTTTCAAACACACTCTAAGCTAAAAATTCTTAGAAGTGAAAAAAGGAGGTATATATCAGACGACCCCTGAAGCCACTGACAATTCCAGGGAGCAGAAGTTAGGGTCAGATTCTAGATGCTTGAATCCCAAATACATTTTCTCTGTAGGAGGGCCTGATTTATTTTTGCCCCACCCACTGGGTCCAAACTTTGAAATGCTCAGTACAAAAGCTTTGGACTAATGCCCTACTTGCATGTCTTATCCTAGTGAAATGTGACATGTCTTATTTCGATCTTATTCCAAAACCAATGGGCAGTTTCTTTGTTGCCAAAAGATGTTTCATTTGTCTAAGCTCATGCATCTCCCTATTTTAATAAAGATATAGCATTTTTATAAATAAATTTATGAGTCAGTATAAGGGTAGATATCATGAGGAATTAGTTAAATGGGTTCATGTGGACAGATATATTAATGCTGTAAAAGAAATATTGATGACAGGAATAGTGTAAAGAAATCATTTCAATTAAAATTTCAGCATGAAAGGTCAATTGTGACTTAAACATCATCGATCATTAATTATCATTGTGTTAGGTTCTGTACAAAACATAGATCTCTGTGTTTTTTATTAGACTTCATTCTAACATATTTTTCTGTTCTTTAAATGGAACATTAGCTATTTTTATTAAAAGGATATTATTATATTTAAAGAACATTCAGTTCTTTATATTGCATTAAATAGTACATTCAGTAATGTTTTCTGCCTTTTCACTAATGACCATTTTGTAAATGAAAGCTGAATCTCTTTAGAATTTATTTCTTTTAGAATACCATTTAAAATGCCTATAACAAAAGAGGATTGCCACGGCCAGCATTTAAGTATATACTCTCTGAGGATTACCAAACAATTCTTCAATATATTTTTAAAGAGTTACCATAGAGAAACTATATTCAATGTGATATTACTGATGACATCAAAAAAAAAGTTATACTCAAATTTTTAGAATAAAATTTAATCTATTACTACTATCAGTGCTTCTATTTGCCAATACAGGTCAGTCATTTCCAGATTTTCTAAATAGTTGTGTCTAAAGAAAATTAGAAATGTTTATAAAGTCATAGATTTAGAGCTGGAAGGAGCATTAGATGTAATCTAAAGAAATTTTTTTCACTTTTCAAATGATGAAAGCAGGCATAAAACAGTTAAGTTACATGTTCATGGTAATACAGATAGTAAGGGTCTTTGGTAGGATTTGAACCCAAGTCTTCTCATCTCCTAATCCAGCACCATTATACACATTGAATTTTTATTTTTTTCTTTGCTGATAAAAATATCTAGCATAATCAAAAAATAAGGTTATTGAATCTTGAAATTATTTTTCATTGAATTTCTTAAGTGTCTTTAAAGTTATTAACCCAGGTCATCACAGTAGAATGTTGGAGCTCCATGTATATTGTGATTTGATGGGTTATCTGTTCACAGACTCACCACAGTTTCTCAGACTCTTGATATCATCATCATTCATTTGGGCTGAAGGTTTTTAAAAGGCCTGTTATTTTTAGCAAATATAAAGGAGAATATTAATGCCTTACCATGCAAGATGGTAGCATGGATTGGTATATATCAATTCCCTTCTCCTTCAATATGAACAAGAATTACATTAGAATAGACTAATTATCTGACCTAATGGAAAGATCACCAGATCTTGATCCAGGGGACCTTTGCTATTTTAATTACTAAATCCAATGGGGCTCACTCTCCCCACCAAAAAAACTGAGGGATTTGGCCTAAATTAACTCCACAAGTGGATGGGAAGTGGAGGGTACCAAAAAGAGAAATACCAGCAGGAGTTAAGACCAAATTTAAATCAAGTTAAGATATCTTATTCTCTAGAAAAGTTTTCATAAGTAAATGTACTTATTTCATGCATCAAGATAAATTCCAAACAGGCATATGACTTAGACATAAAATATGACATCGGAAGAAAATCAAAGGAGCAAGGAAGAAATTATTTTTCATGGTTATATACAAGAGAAGAGCTCATGCTTAAACGAGTAATAGAAGATCATAGAAAATAAAACAGAAATTCTGATTATATAAAATAGACCAAGTTTTTCTAAAAACAAGTCTAAAGCAGTTAACATTAGAAGGAAAATTGGTAACTGGGGGAAAATCTTTTCAGTAAATATCTCTGACAAAGATTTCATAGTCAAGATATATAAGATTTTATTCAAATTATAAGATAAAATAAAGCCATTCCCCAATGGATAAATAAATGGTCAAATGGTATGAACAGAGTGTTTTCAAAGGAAGCTATACAAACTTTCAATAATCATGAAAAAAATGCTCCAAAGCATTAACATTTAGAGAAATACAAATTAAAACAAGTCTGAGGCTTCTCCTTATATACTGGCAAAGTTGGCAAAAGAAGAAAATACAAATGTTGGAAGAGTTATGGGAAAATAGGAACATTTCTGTACTGTTGGTAAAACTGAATTAGTCTAGCTAGTCTGGAGAAAGTTGAATTACACCCCCCAAATTACTAAAGTGTATCTATCCTTTGACCCAGCAATACCTCTACTAAACCTCAATCCCACAGAGATCAAAGAAAGAAGGAAAGAACCCAGATGTACAAAAATATTCATAGTAGTTCCTTTTATAGTAGCAATAGAAATTAAGGGGGTGACCAGCCATTAAGGAATAGATAAACAAAACGTAAAAAAATGGTGCAAATATAAAAATTGGGAAGAGCACTATGAACTGATGTAAAGTAAGCCGAACAAGATGAAGAATTTATACATTATAGAGAAAAATAACTTTAAAAGACTTTAGAACTGATTCATATAATCGTACACCACTAGTCAAAAGGCCTAGAGATGAACTATATCACCACCTCTTGCTAAAGAAGGTAGTGAGTAGACTTAAAATCCAGAATGTGGTGTGCATTTATGGACATGGTAAAGGTAAGAATTTGTTTTCCTCAACTGGTTATCCTTTGTAAGGGCTCTGATTTTGTCCTTCATTGTTTCACTGAAGGCAAGAAGGGGAGGAAAGAAATAAATTACCTTAAATTTTTAAAAAGCAATCACAAAAGGAGTTTTTAAAAGTGAAGTATTATGTTTTGCTTTCTAGCAGATGACTCTAGACCTCTTTATAATCAACTGGCCAACAATTCAGCCTTTATTAAGTGACTATTATATATATGCCAGGTACTTTTCTACGTGCTGGGACTGCAAAGACAACCACGAAACAGTTCCTGCCTTCAGAGAGCTTATATTCTTTTAGGCAAAAGTCATGCACACATGATTGTGTAAAATAAATACAAGATAATGTGGGGTGGCACTAGCAGCTATGGCAGGGGATAGTGTCAAGGAAACGCCTCACCTAGGGGGTGGCATTAGAGTTGAGGATTGAAGGAAGGATTCTATGAGAAAAAATTAAGAAATACATGCCACATGTGAAAGGAATATATGCCTATTTAAAGGCAAAAAAATAAAGAGATGTAAGATGAAGTGGAATAGGTAGGTATGGCTCTACTATAGAGTACCTGAAGGAGAGTGATACGTAATAAGCCTGGAAAGGTAAGTTGCATCCAATAAACTCAAGAGACAGTGGGAAGCCACTGCATTTTCTTGAGCAGAAGAGTGATGTGTTCAGACCTGAGGTTTAAAATATCACTTTGGCAGCTGCGCATAAGATGGATTGGAGCAAGGAGGGACTTGAGGCAGAGAACACAATTAGAATACTATGGTAATAAATAGTTAAGGGAAGAGTGATGAGGAGCTGAACCAGGATGTTGTGCAGATAAGTTGCATTTTATAAGTACCTACTATGTGCCAGGCTCTTTGCTAAGCATTTTAAAAATATTATCTCATTGTATCTTTAAACCACCCCTACAAAGTAGATGCTTATTATCCCCATTTTACAGTTGAGAAAATTGAGGCAGAAAGAGGTTAAGTGACTTACCCAGGATCAGCTAAGTGTCTGAAACTAGATTTGAACTCAGATCTTCTGAACTCCAGGTTCAGTAGTCTACTGCACCACAAAGACATCTCTACATTAATCCATGCCAACAGAATATGAATGACAAGTTATGCCAATCAAACTAAGATGTTATTTTATGCAACTATAAAACAACATAAAACTCATTTAGAGAAACAAAAAAATATAGAATCTCAAAACAAGTAAGGAAAATAATGCAAGAATGAAAGAAGTGGAGTACTACCAGGTTGCAAACATTATAAATATTGTATTGAAAAATAAATTAATTACAAATTAATTAAACATTATAAACATATTGTGATACAATAATACTCCAATTATTTTGTACTTATTAAAAATAAGAGAGTAAATGAGTGAAACAAACCAGATGTAGAGGAATCAGAAATAACCAAATTTAATGAGCCAGGGCTCAATAAACCTTAGAAGATAAAATGCTCAGGAAGAACTCTCTATATGACACAGGCTTCTGGGAAAACTGAGTATCAGTTTGATGGAAATTAGGTTTAGACCAACATCTTGCAACATATGGTACAATAAGCTCAAAATTGATGTGATACCTGAATATAAAAAGTCACCACAGAATATTGGAAAAGAAAGAGATCAGATATAGCATGGTTACTACTGAGAGGAGAATGGTGAACCTCAAACAAGGGATAAAGTCAATCACAAAGGATGAAAGAAATGAATGTGACTACATGAAGCTGAAAAGCTTTTGTACTAACAAAATCAACCCAGCTATGAATAAAAGGGGAAAGTACTGATTGAGAAAAGCAATCTGCAATTAAATAATTCTAGTAACAGTCTAATATCCAATATGCATGGGAAATTCACACAAATAATTAAGACAAAGAGCCATTGTGTAATGAATATGGATAAGAATAAACTGTTTAGACTATTAGCAACTGTGAGAAAGGTGGTTTCAAATCATTAATAACAAAAGAAAAGCTCATAACAACTCTGAGATTGCACCTCATATCCAGCAAATTGAAAAAGATGACAAAAGATAGAAATAGAGTTGGAAGGTCTGAGGAAATTCAGGCACCTCAATGTATGGTTGGGTTGAACTATTTATCAGGCCAATCAATCTGGAAAGCAAGCTAGCCAAATGCTCCACTTTGCATCTGCTGCGCTGACTTGTTTCAATTCCATGGTACAGGATGGTGGTCCTCCCCAGTGTCCTATCCCCTTTTCTTGCCATCTTTTGTGTATTGTCTTCCCCCTTTCAATTATAAGCTCCTTCAAGGAAAGGACTATCTTTCTTTTTATTAATTATATCCCCAGGATTTAGCACAGTGACCAGCATACAGTATTCACTTAATAAATGTTTATTGGATTGAATAATGCTTTGAAATGACTAAAAAGTCCACATCCTTTGATTCAGAGGTGATTACTGCTGTTCAGTTGTGTCCATAGATCATAGCATGTCAATACTAGACATGGGGTTTTCTTAGCAAAGATACTGGGGTGGTTTGGCATTTCCTTCTCCAGTGGATTAAGGCAAACAGAGGTTAAGTGACTTGCGTATGGTCATACAATTAGTGAGTGTCTGAGGATGGATTTGAACTCAGGTGTTCTTACTCCAGATCCAATACTCTATCCACTGAGCCACCGCACTGGTTCCTCAGAGATCATATAGACCCAAAGAGATCATAGACAGGAAGAAATACAGCACAAAACGCTATATACTATATACACCACAATACACCATATGGTGTATATTATATAATAATATATAAACCACAATATCCATATTTTTGTCATAGTAAAGAACTAGAAACCAAGTAGATACCCATCATCTGAGGAATCACCTAAGCAAATTGTGGCATACAAATGTAATAGATTATTGTGCTGTAAGAAATAGTGAATATGAAGAATTCTGAGAAACACGAAAAGATGTTTATGAACTGATGCAGAAGAAAGTAAACAGAATCAAGAAAAGCATACATAATAGCTACAGCAATGTAATGGAGAAAAAAAAAACAGTAAAATGAAACCAAATGCTATAGAATGAAAAACTTAACTCCAGAGGAGAATCTGGAAAATGTACTTCTTTTTCTTCATTGGAGGAGTGGGAGAATATGATTGCTGAATATTTATATATATATTATCAGATAGAGCTGGTGTATTGGTTGATTTTACTGAACTTTTTCTTCCCTTTTTCCTTCTTAATTAAAAGAATGTTGTGTTTGTCCTTCATTCTCAACGAGGACCATGACTTCAAGATGATGACATGATTTGTAACTGACTTTAATTTGAGTAAGAGAGGGCTATGCAGGGTCACCAGTCTCACTTTCTTCTCCTGAGCCATCTGGGTCCAGTGGCCTAGAATGGCTCTCTGGATGGTGGATGGAGTAGAAACATATTGATAAATGAAGATGATGTTAAAGAGTATCAATATAAGTAAAATTCTTTCATAAAATAAACACATTTCAAGAAGAAAAGTATCAATCTTTCAAAAAATTATTCTACAATACAAATGCACATTGGCAATAGTTGAGGTTTCATACCATCACTCCCATCAAATTAGCAAATCAGCAAACCCAGAAATTGTCAATAGCAGAGGGGTTTGTGGGAAGATGGGCACACTGATGCACTGTTTGGTGAAGCTATGAACTGATCCAAACATTGTGGCAATCAATGTATAATTTTGCAAGAGAAATTACAAAACTTTTCATACCCTTTGACCCAGAAATCCTCATATAGATAAATAACAGGAAAAAAATAGCTCCTCTGTCTTGGACTGCCTGTCTGTTCGTCTGTCTCTCTCCATATATACATATACATACACACATATAGGTGTGTATATATGCATGTGTATATGTAAATATTCATAGCAGCACCTTCAAAGGTGCCTGTTATTGGGGAATCGTTAACAAATCATGGAGGCACAAGTTGGATAAATGAAAAGACATGGGAAGACTTCTATGACTGAAGAAAGTTGAAGCAAGAGATAACTATATACAATGACCAAAAAATGTAAGCAATAATAACACCAAAAGCAGTATAACTCAAAATCATAACCAATCTCAGTTCTGGAAAACTGTTAAGGAGATATACCACCCTTTCTTTCATGAGTTAGGACCTACAGATATTAAATGCAAGATTGTTGTGAAAATGAAGACTTATAAATGCTCAATGATTTGACTAGGGTCTCATAACTAGTCTGTGTCAAAATAAATGACAATGAAAAGAATTGTTGATATTGCTGTCATTTAGTCAGTGAGTCATATCAGACTCTTCATGACCCCATGAATCTTACTGTCCATTGACTTTTTTTGGAAAAGATACTAGAGTGGTTTGCCATTTCCTTCTACAGTGAATTAAATCAGAGTCACACAGCTAATGCAATATACACAGTCAGATTCAGTGGTTGGTTTTAATGAAAAATTGTTCTTGGAGGGTGGAACAAAATGAAGGAATGAAGCAGGAATTTACCTGAATTCTCTCAAATTCACCTCCATACAGCTATAAAATAATATCTCAAAACAAATCCTAGAATGGCAGAACCAACAAAAAGATGAGGTGAAACAATTTTCCAGCCCAAGTCAACTTAGAAGGTCGGCAAGAAAGGTTGGTCTGATTCAGGTAAAAGGAGAGCACAGTCCAATACAGGTGACAAACCTCTAGTTTGCTGCATCCCAGCAAGCCAGTGGTGAGGTCTAAGTCCCAACACAAGTCAGTGGCAGGGCACTATGCTCCCAGAAAACTGAGAAAAAAAATGTACAGCAAGTACCTCTGACAAAGTTCTCATTTCTCAATATATAGGGAACTGAGTCAAATTTATAAGAATACAAGTCACACAATTTATGCTAAATTGTGTTGTCATTCAGTTGTGTCTGACTCTTCCTGGCCCCATTTAGGATTTTCTTGGCAAAAATACTGGAATAGTTTGCCATTTCCTTCTCCAGATCATTTTTACAGATGAGGAACTGAGGCAAACTGGGCTAAGTGACATGCCCAGGGTTATCCACTGAGTTAAGTGTCAGACACTAGATCCTGAAAATGAATCTTTCTAATTCCAAGTCTAGTGCTCTGTTCTTTATGGCGCCACCTAGCAGCCATCTTAAGTTGTAATAATCATTTATATAATAGCAATATTGAAGTTTAGTATAATGGTCACCATCCCATAACTTGGACCCATTTCTCATTCTAAATTTCTAGTAGTTTTCCTAATAAAAAAGACATGACTGCCCCTGTGAGGACAATTACCGTTCATTTGAAACCCAATATTCAAATAGTCAATAAACATGTATTAAACTACTCTATGCCAGGTATTATGCTAAGCCCTGGGTGAAGAGGTTATTGGTAAAGGGTGGACCCCAAAATACGGACAGTCCGGGTCATGCTCGAATGAATTTGACTCAAGCCTTTTTAAAGCCAAACAAAACAAAGTTTATTAAGGATTCACCTAATTGGGTTGCCTTTTAAGGAGCCTAAGTATTTGTAATGCTTGTATTCACAAGCGGGCCAGATAGAATCCAACTAGACAGAGTCTGAGCTGGATTGCATCTGAGCAGCTTCATGGAGGCAAGGTGGGACTTAAATACAGAAAAGAGTACAGGAGGAATCTGGGGGGGGGGGGGGGGTCTGGTAGTCCAGGGTGATGGGAGGAGGGGTTTAGGAAGGGTCTTGAGGAGAAGTCCAAGGAGGGTCAAAGGCTGGAAACACCTGGAGGGTATCACAAGACAGACTAGGAGGCAGACTAGGGGGCGCCTAGGTGGGAAGCAGGTAGGGCAATCCAGAGATCTTGATAGGGGCAGTATGGAAATAGATCCTGATGGGAGTGGTCAGCAGCCTGGGGAATGGGGTTTTGATGGGATCAAGGGTGGGGAGTGCAACAGAGACTTGAAATGATAATAAAAAGCCCCTGGGCTTCCTGACTGCCTGAACATACGGGAAGATTAGATTTGAAAGACCACATTAAGTGGGAAGATTCAAGGGGAGCTCAAGGAGGCTCCCAGAGTCTGAACCCCATCATTGGGATTCAAAAGACAGTCTGTTCTCAAGAAGCTCACAGTCGTGGGCGGCGGGGGGGGGAGGCAATAAGAAAATGAGTCTATACAAGCATACTATATATGAGATAAATTGGTGATAATCAACAGAGGAAAGGAACTAGATATTCAGCCTTTGGAAGAGAGCAGCAATATTATTTCGTTCTGCTGAAATGTCTGGTGCAAGGATTGTGTGCTGGCAATACGGCTCATGACAATACAGGTCATACTCAAAGGGAAAATGAAGTAATAACATTTCAAGATGTAATAAAGAGTTAGAGCATCTTTAGGGTTCGAAAGCCAACTCTTTGTGAAGAAAGCAAGCTCAATGAACAATTAGCAAGGGTTCAATTTTTTGGATGGGGGCATTTTGGAAACAGTATTTATGTCCTAATTATCCTCCAGTGATTGGGGGGGTGGAGCTGCAAGTGCAGAATATATCTATCCTATGCAATCACTGAGAACATTGTCTCATTGCAGCTATTAGAGCTTGTCTGTCAAATTCCACCCTCACTTCACGACTAATTGAATCTGCAGGGAAATCTTATTTGATCTCAAACACCCTCTATTGTAAAAGGGCTAGCTAGCATTTCCAACAGAACCAATCCAAAGACTACAGAGAAAATCGGAAAGAGAAGGCGTGTACCATTCAACATGAATCACTGGAATAAAGCATTTTCTCCCCTTTAATACAACTCTAAAGAAGACAAATGCACTTGGTCAAAATTTGACAAAGAGGATTTTGTAATTCTTGAAGATACTCAGGAGTGAACTATTTATAGTAGCAACATATAATAGAAGCTGAGAAAATTAACTCATTTTGTGAAAAAGTCTCCCACCTGCAAATGCCTTTAATTATTTTGGGGAGAAGGGGGAGGAAAGAAGGTGTGACTGTTTTCTTCAATATGGTGGCAGCGTGAACTCTTGGCTAACTGTTCACTGAACCTGCCTTCTTCACAAGGAGTTAACTTTTGAACCCTAAAGACAGTCTACCTGTGAATCTTGAAATGGGATTATTGCATTTTCCCTTTGAGCATGACCTATTTTGTCATGAGACATGTTATTGACACACAATCCTTGTTCCAGACATTTCAGCTGTCAGGGGCTTTAGAGACCATCTAGATTGACTCCCACATTTTACAAATGAGGAAATGAAGATTTGGAGAGTTGAAGTGACTTACCCCAAGGTCACAAAGATGGTAAGTAGCAGACATGGGATTTGAACTCATGACTCCAAATCCATTGCTCTTTTCACTGTATCACATTGCCTCTTCTGTTATAGCACTTTCCTCATTTGTAGAATATCAATGGTAACAGTCTGGGGTGAGGGAGGACTTCAGCAGAAACAAAGGCTGATGGCATGGTCTTCTTTGGCAATGAAGGACAAACACACACACTATCCAGTCAACAAGCATTTATTAAGCACTTTACCAGGCACCATGCTAAGTTCTGGGAATATTTTGTTGTTTAGTGGTTTCAGTCGCATCTGACTTTTTGTGACCCTATTTAGGGTTTTCTTGGCAGAGATTCTGGAGTGGTTTCCCATTTTCTTCTCCAGCTCATTTGACAGGTGAGGAAATTGAGGCAAACCAGGTTAAGTGACTTGCCCAGGATCACACAGCTAGTAAGTATCTGAGGTTGGATTTGAACTCATGAAAATGAATCTTCCTGACGAAGCCTGGTGCTCTATTCATTGCACCATCCTGCTGTCCTATATTTATATTTGGGGATACAAAGAAAGGAAAAAAAAAAACAAACTAGTCCCAGCTCCCAACAAGCTTACAGGCTATTCTTTTGCCTCTTAGTTTCTCTGGTTTCCTAAGAGACTCACTAAAATTCCACCTTCTGCAGAAGGAAATTCCTGGCTTTTCCCTCTCACCCCAGCTCCAAAACTTCAAGTGCCTTTACCTTGGAAATCACCTCCCATTTATTCTATACATATCCTGTAAGTACTCAGTTATTCACATGTTGATTCCCCCATTAGAATGGGAACTCCTTGAGGACAGGGTATTTTTCTCCCACACATTTTGTATTCCACCACCACCCTCCCCACCCCACAGCACTTAGCACATTGACTGGCGCATAGTTGGAACCTAGTAAATGCTCATTTACTATATTGAAATTTTTCCATTTCATAGGATTACACGATTTTGAGCTGGAATTACAGGTGGGCTGATAAGTATTTAACAACCAACTCTCTAGGGTAGGGAAATACAAGCATAACACACTTTTAACTTTAATCGACACCATTAACATTTTCTCCAGCATTTCTTATGTGTAGATAATCAACCAAACAATAAATCAAGTCCTGATTTGTAGTGTTTGCAGATTCCCATAGGTATAAATGACCACACCGGAAATTTAACAATTGGCTCTTCATTAACACCGCTCTCCTTCCATTCCTCCTTGATTTTCTACATGAGGAAGCTGATTTGAAAGCTAATAAGTAGCAGAGCTGGGATTTGAGTTCCCCATCATCTGGACTCCAAACTGGTGTCCTTTCCCCTATGTCTGGTGTCTATGACCTCTAAACCCAAAGACATTCTCAAGTTGTTTGGCATTTTGTTTACAAACAAAATGATTGTTTACAAACAATGCCTGTAAGTAAGCCTCATTGAGAGGTATACCTTTGGACAACCTAGTCTTTAAAAGTCTTCTACTCCTAGGGAGACTACTTGCCATTCAAACAAGGTTTATGGCACTTGAAGTATTTTTGTTCTTAATCCATTTGAGACAGGAAAGAAATAGCTCCTGGAGGTGATGGATAGTCTTTTTTTTGTATACACAACACTAGAGATCAAGTCATATCTATTATACAATGCTCCACTATATAGTATATTAACCTGATTGATTCATTCTAAATTAGAGATATTAAATAAAGATTTACTATAAAGGAGAGGTAGAAAGCTAGAGAATCTTATATGCCAAGAGGTAAAAGTGATTTATATCAGCAACCTATTGCATAATAGTAATAAAGAAAGGCTAATAAGATGCTAGTTCCATTAGCAGGGGCATAGTAAACAAAAACAAGTGTACCAAAACCATTCATTTATAAAGAATTTGCTGAATCCACACTGGAGTTGATGAGGTGTTCTGGGTGATCAGGACCCCAAAATACGGACAAGTCCAGGTCATGCTCGAATGAATTCGACTCAAGCCTTCTTAAAGTCGAAGAAAACAAAGTTTATTAAGGATTTGCCTAATTGGGTTGCCTCTTACAGAGCCTAAGCATTTGTAACACTTGTATTCACAAGCAGGCCAGATAGAATCCCAGCTAGACAGAGTCTGAGCTGGATTGAATCTGAGCGCCTTCATGGAGGCAGGATGGAACTTAAATACAGAAAAGAGTATAGGAAGGGTCTGGGGGTGGGGGGGTCTGGTAGTCCACTATGATGGGAGGAGGGGTTTAGGAAGGGTCTAGAGGAGAAATCCAAGGAGGGTCAAAGGCTGGAAATAGCTGGAGGCTATCAGGAGATATCAGACAATGGAGGGTTTGGATGGGAAGCAGTTGGGGCAATCCAGAGATCTTGATAGGGGCAGAATGGGAATGGATACAGATCTTGATGCGAGTGGTCAGCAGCCAGGGGAATGGGGTTTTGATGGGATCAAGGGTGGGGAGTGCAAGAGACCTGAAATGATAATGAAAAGCCCATGGGCTTCCTGAGACTGCCGGAACAAATGGGAAGATTAGATTTGAGTAAGAAAGGCCAGATTAAGGGGGAAGATTCAAAGAGGCTCCCAGAGTCTGAACCTCATCAGAGTTACAGGAGGAGCTCAGAGCACCATAGTAACAATTAAATGGACAAATGAAAAAGCACTTAGTATGTACCAGTCACTATGCTAAATACTAGGGATACAACTATAGGTAAGTAAGACAATCCTTACTCTCAAGGAGTTTACATTCTAATATGGGACCTAGATGTATGCGCTGGCAGGGGGAAGCAGGTATCCACATGGTATCCATATGGTGCCATGATTTAGAAATGTCAGGTGCATGATGTGGAGATTTGGTTCATGGAAAGAAAGGGTGAAAATTCACCTATCAGGTTCAGGGTCCAAAGGTCAGAATCTGAATTCTGGTGGGAGGAAGATAAAGAGGATGGCAAAAGTGTAGGTGGTCAGGTTTGGAAATCATAGAATTTCAAAGGTGTAAAAGATCTCAGTAGTTCCAAACTCTATTTGAAAATGAATCTCTGTTTCAACATATCCAGTAAGTGATCATTCAATCCGTGCTAGGAGTCAATCCAATGTTCTTTTGGACAGCTCAAGTTATTAGGGAGGGCAGCTAGGTGGCTCAGTGGACAGAGCCCTAGGCCTGGAGTCAGAAGACCTGAGTTCAAATTTGGCCTCAGACACTTACTAGCTGTGACCCTGGGCAAGTCACTTAGCCCTGTATGCCTTGTAAAAGGAGATGGAAATGGCAAACCACTTCGGTATTTTTCCCAAGGAAAACCCCAAATGGGGTCACAAAAAGTCAGAAATGATTGAACAGCAGCAAAATTTATTATGGAGTTGTGTTTTGTTCCCTGTCATCTAGCCTAAATCTTCCTCTTTGCAACTTCTATCCAGTGCTTCCAATTCTGCCTCTAGAGCCAAAGGCAAAAAGTCTAATGACCCTCTTTCACATGAGAGTCTTTCATATATTTGGAGGTTGTTGAGCTCCTTCTTTAACCTCTTCTCCAGGTTAAACATCCCCAGTTCTCTTACCTGATTCTTATGAGGCATGAACTTGAGGCTCTTCACCACCCCCATCCTCCTTTCCTAGACAATTTCAAAATTATTAAGGTCTTTTCCCAAATATGGTGTCAAGAATTGTGCACAACATTTCAGGTGTCTGACCAGGGCACAGGTAAGTCACTAGGAGTCTGAAAATTATAGAAAAGCCCCAGATATGGCAATAAAAATGGCCCCAGGTGAGAAAAATCTAAATTAAAAAATGAACAGTCTGATTTGACTTTTTCTTCTTGGAAACACCAAATCCTGCAGATGATTTTAGACACTTTCGAAAATCCTGGGAAAACAGGCATCCTTATATGACATTGATAGACTGTGAATTAATAAGTCCAGACAGCCTGGAAAGCAGTTTGGAACTTTGCCAAAAAGTTATTAAATTGTGCATATTCTTTGACCCAGTGATACCACTACTAGGCCTATATGCCAAATAGATAGAAAGAAAAGGATCTAAATATACCAAAAACACTTCTACCAGCTCTTTTCATGATGGCAGAGAACTGAAAATTAAGGAGGTGGCCACCAATTTTGGAATGGCAGAGCAGATTAGGGTAAACAAAAAAAATGGACTTTTCTTGTGCCATAAGAAATGATGAAAGGGATGATTTCAGGGAAACCTGTGAAGACTTGTATGGCTTGGTTCAGAGAGAAGTGAATAGAAAGGGGAATAATTTATATTTTAACAACATTGTTAAAAGAAACTTTGAAAGCTTTAAGAACACTGCTCAACCAATGGCAAATATGATGCTCCCTACCTCCTGCCAGGTGATGGCAAAACGAGACCCACATTTTTGTACTTAGCTAATGGGGAGATTTGTTTTAGTCGGCTACGTTATCACAAGGGTGTTTTTCCTCCAAATGTGGAGAAGTGGAAGGGACAGAAAATAAATGCCTATTAACTGATTAAAATGAAAAAAGGAAAAAAAATCCTCTTGGAGCAATGTGGTGGTCTGAATACTAATATTGAAAGCCTGAAGACCATCTTGAGGGAGAAAAGTTGCATTCTCACTAGGCAAGTAGATTTATTGTCATCCAAACCTGACCAACTAGTTTTAGTCAATTCCTGTTTGGGATAATAGATGGCATCACATATGTTACTCCTCTTTCTTAGATAGATCCTGCATCCTGTTAATTAGCAGTGGCAAAATTTGTTGATTTCTGCACCCATCCGGCCATCCAGAACAAAGGTAGGAAGGAACCAGTCTCTTTCTCCTCCTGGGCTTATAGACCATTGCACATGCCAAATACTGACCTAATATGGAGTTGCTTTGGAGAATATGGAGTTTCCCTCACCACTGCAAGGAGTGGTCTGAATTAAAAGCTGCTGCCCTCTGCTGCACATTTCTTCTGCTAGTGAGACAATAATAAAGCAATTAAGGGGAGACTGGGTCTCCCAACTCTGCTCCATTGTTTCAGAGGGGATCAAGCCCCTCTAGGTGGGATGAATCCTGCTAAATACTCCAAAATGGAATTCCAACATTTCTCTCTTTTTCCTCCTATCTCATTAAATTGATTTAGCTCGTAAATGTTTCCATTGCCAATCTATGGAGAACCTGATCAGCTGGACCTGTATGAACCAAGATACTAATAATAATATCTACCATTTAGATAGCATTTACTGTGTGTCAGGCAATGTGTAAAGGCTTTACAATTATTATCTCATTTGATTTTTGCATCAACTCTCAGAGGCAGGTGCTATTATTATCTCCATTTTACGGATGAGGAAACTGAAGTAAACAGAGGTTAAGTGATTTACCCAAGGTCACAGAGCTAGTATGTTTCTGAAGCTGAATTTGAACTCAACTATTCCTGACTCTAGACCCACCAATCTATGCACCGCACCACTTAGCTGCCATGAGATAGGTGAATGATTTGCAGAGTTGGCGAAATATGTATGTTTTTGTTAAATACATATATATCTAAGTAGGTATTAATCTCCACTTGAAAACAAGAGAAAGAACAAACAGAATTTGCTCTGCTTGCAAAGACAGAAACATTTCAAAATCCTTTCATTTATTCAGTAACTACTTATTAAGCATATATTATGTGCAAAGCATTATTCCAGGGAGAATACAAATAGAATTATGACAGTCCCTTGTAGCAGATCCTCCTTCTCCCCTGAAGTTGTAGAAATATGGCTTTAGTCTGTGCAGCTGCAGAGAGACACGTTTCAGCATGCCTTGTCCACCTGGCTGCGGCTGCACATCCATCCTGTCTTCGCAGCCCTTTGGGATGGGGAAGAGAGGAGCTTCTCAAGACCATCCCAGAGCCAGGAGAACATCTGGCTTTATTCTCAGAGAAGAGGCAAAGCAGATATTGTGAAGAAACAAAAAGGTGGCAATGCAATTCAATCAGCGACAGGCATATGGAATGCATTTAATATAGGTACACGGAAGGGACTAGTTAAAAAAAATCCTGCTATTTAAAACACATCCATAGAGCTGACTGAAAGTGGAATGGGCTGCCTTCAGAGACAGTCAGTTTCCTATCACTGTGGGACTTCAGATAGAGACTGGATGATCAGTTACGCATGAATGGTGCTTTGCAAACTTTACGGCCTCATATAAGTGTCAGCTGCAATTATCATCACTTATCTTTCAGAATAGGTGACTGCCATTATATTATGTATTAAGAGCCTTACTTTGAATTAATGTTTGGAATAAAGAGAAAGAGCAAGACTAATTCAGGGAAATATATATGCATATGTATATACATATACATGCATATATGTTGTATGTATATATACATATATGTTATATATATACACATATATGTTGTATGTATATACACACATGGGTTCAAATCTCTTTTTTCCAAACTATTTATTTATTTTTAAATTCAAAATTCTATTAGGTTACTGAGGAAAGAAAATATTCTAAATGAAAAAAGGAAGAAAAAAAGCAAATGGGGAAGAAAAGAAATTCTTTTATTAGGTTAGCTGAGTTAGATAGGAGCAAAAGATTTGTCAGCTTCAAATATTTTCAGAGCTTTGACCATTATACTAAAAGCTAGTATTTATATAGTGTTTTAAGGTTTACAAAACAATTAACAGATATCATTTCATTTGATCGTCACAGCCACCCTGGAAGGTAAGTACTATTGTTATCATTCTCATCTTACAGATGAGGAAACCGAGGCAGACAGAGATTAAATGACATGGTCAGCATCACACAGCTAGCTATTCTTGACTCCAGGGCCAGCTCTCTATTCACAGAGCTACTTAGACACTATAATGTTCACATTAACCCTCTTACCTACAAGCCTGTTGTGGTTTTACTCAAAAAGCAGTGTAATATCTCAGATTTGGAATCCGGAGACCTGTTTTCCAATCCTGGCTCCCACACACCCCAGCTGTATGACCCAGGGAAGTCCCAAGGTTTCAGAGTCCAAGATCTCTAATTTGCAGAACAGTGATAATAGTATTGGCACTAAGCTACCACTTCTCAGGACTGTCATGAAAAAAAAGCTTTGTCAATCTCAGTACACTAAAGAAAGGAGAGCTATTACAATTCCTCCGTGAAGCTGATAGCGATCTTTTTTTTTACCTGCTGGGGTCCTTTTCTAATCTCAGGGAAAATCTAAGGCAAATGGACAAAACTGGATTTGAGTCAATACTCTAGTAACGCTTATAAATTAAAGGGAAAACTGGGGAGATGTGAGGCAGAAAAGCCTAATCAAGTGTCCTTTGGTTGGTCTATTTCCCTTGGGTCTCCGCTAGCCTATAAAATGTGTTCCATGCTACTTTTCTTCCTCCTATTAACCAATATCACTTCGTGTCATGTCTGATAATATTCCGCTAACATGCCAATCTTGCAAACGGTTACATTCACTGTTACTTTATGCCAGACTCATTGTGACAAGAAAGGGGGAAAGGGCCATATGTTACTGGTTAAGAAGCCTGGCCAGACGAGATATGTGCATGCCAAATCTGTGAAAGACTGATTTGTTCCTGAAGGGAGGGGAAAAAAAATCTCATATTTATTACCACATATGGGACTCAGACAAGAAGATAACCTAAGCTGCATTAACAGTCTGCTGGATGCAAGTTTCTGACAGACAAGTCCTTTAAGAAAGACATAAAGAAAGACGAAAGAAACCAGAAGGAGTCTTTTAAATATTTGATTTTTATGTTGCCAATTTAAAGCTTAGTTGCATATTTTCATTAAGCTAACTGGCTAAATGATCATTGTCTGCAGCTTTATGCCTACATGCAAATCAAATGTCTTAGACAAATATACCTTAAAAACCTCCCTCAAAACTAGTGATTTGAGTGTTTGGATCAATTTAAATCCAATTATACATTTTGAGGTCGGGAGGAGGAAGTATCTGGACGAAATCCGGTGGGTAGAAATAAAGATGCTGTGAAACTGTACACACATGTAACCTACCTCATTTTAAGTAAAACCAATTAATTTTTTAATGAAAACCTCTTAGATTTCCATAAGCAAACAGCATAATAGAGACAGACATGCAGAGCGGCCTGCAGACAAACAGATGGCACTTATTATATGCCAGACATTGTGCAAAGCAGTCAGGATATAAATACAAAGGGGTCCCTGCCCCAACGGGGAGCTTACATATTAAAGGAGGAAGACAACATATAAAGGCAAACTGGGAGGGATGGTTGGTGTCAAGATCACAGCATAGCCTGGAAGTAGAGTTAGAGGTTTGGATCCTGGTGAGACAAGGCCAAAAAATGACCTATCAGATATTAGGGGTTCTAGAGGCACAGTCCAAAGTTCAAGTGATAGAACATGGACATACTGCCAAAGTGTGGAAGTTTAAAATGAGATTTTTTTTTTTGTGGTTTCATATTGTGTATGTATAAAATATATACCTACATATGTGTGTACATATAAACATGAATATATGTAGATATTTATCGAGATAGGTATACACACATAATCTCTACACATATGTTTAATATGGTAATACATATATGTTTATATGTATAGATATAGACATATGTGTATCTTTATCAATAGATGCTTTAGTTTTCTTGTAATGGGAATACCTCACCCATCTTGGATTCAGATAGCTGACAACCTTTCCTTTTTGGTACATAGTTGAGATCCAAGAAAGAAGCATAAAAAGGTATCTAACTCTCCCCCTCCCAGACAAAAAACTGTTTAGATCCATGCATGAGCATGCTGGTCAGGGGCTCATGGGAGTTTAACTCTAATTTCACTCAAAATTTCAAGAAGTTTGGTGATCTCATTTCCAAGCCCACAGTCCTAATTGACTAAATAAATACATAAGTAAGTAAGGAGGGGTAGGGGCTTCTCTAGGGAGATATACTGATAGTGGGAGGGGAGGGGGAGAACTAACCCTCTGATAACCCAAAAGCAAAGTGAGAGCCCACAGAAACTATAAAATACCAGACATAAAATTAATAAGAGCAGTCTGGAGTCCTTTTGTGCATGAACAAAGAGTGCCGCCCCCCCCCCACCCCCCATCAATAAGTCCTAAGGAGATCCTTCTTTTAGTCACTGATGTTTAAGGTAGAGATTATTAGTTATCAAGATAAGGTTAAGTATGTTGGTGTGGAAGAGATCTTGACTTCTCAAAATCTATACTAAGTTAGTATAAGTAAACCCTGGAAGATCCAAAGAAAATGTTTCCAGGATGAGATTATAGGGAAAGGCTGTCTGTCATCTGAGGATGAGCTGAGCTCTGCTCTTCTAAAGAGGAGCAGTGTGGTGATCTGTACTTGCTGTGGTAGCACCCAGACCAATGATTTCTGAAGGAAAAAACCCCCCAGCATATTCTATTAAAGAAATCATATATTCTACATTCATAAAAATTTTTTCTTTATTGCTGAAAATAAAACTTTTTTACTTGAATGGGTAAATCTTTGGATAATTCTCTAAACTTGATGTGGCATTAAGAGTTCATAAGGATTTAAGATTACAGATTGTAAGCCGCTTGACCATCCCATAGTTGTCTATATCCAGCGCAACTTCATGCACACAATAGGCACTTAATAAATGTTTTGAAGGAATACCACATTTCCAGGTATAACCTTTGTATTTTCCTCCTTTTCCCTCTAGAACCGTCTCACATATTACAGGAAAAAGATACTTAAGAAAGTGTTATAGATTCAGTCTTGAAATAGTGTGTGTTTGTCCTTCGTTGCCAAAGAAGACCATGCCATCAGAGAAATGATGACATGACTTGCAGTTGACTTTGTTTTGAGTGAGGGAAGGCGGTGCAGGTCTCCAGCCTCACTTCTTCTCCAGAGACATCTGAATCCAGTGAGCATATATTCATCAGGATGACTGGAGATGACCCAGGATTGGGCAACTGGGGCTAAGTGACTTGCCCAAGGTCACACAGCTAGTGAGTGTCAAGTGTCTGAGGTGAGATTTGAACTCAGGTCCTCCTGAACTCCTGCACTGGTGCTCTATCCACTGCACCACCTAGCTACCCCCTTGATTCTGACTCAGTAAATGAATGAGGGTCCAGAATGCTAGGAGAATGGGGTATTCTGGTGAATTTTAGTTTTCTAGTTTTGCTAGTTAAAACCCTCATAAATTTCTTCATAGATTCATCTACCATCTTACCTGGTCAGCTTTATTTAACCTTTGTTAATGTTTGAAGGGTCTCTAAGTGCCTGGGGTGAATCCTCATAGTGAATATCCATTACCCCAGGACAGAGCTAGAGATATACCATAGAGAGTAGCGGAGAATGGTTTGAAGCTAGTGATGTCAGTTTTAGCTATTACAGTTTATCTCCAGTTTAAGCTTAGGTAGTAGGAATAATGGAGTGAGTCAAGTGACTTGTCTGCCAGTTTTGGTTTTCTGCCTTTTGACTCAGCTGTCTGAACTTCTTATGCCTATCTTTTCACCTGTAAAATGGAGTTGAACTAGATGGTTCCAGCTTAAAAGTTTTATGACTGAATATTTACAAAGGACACATCACTGATGCTCCTTAACCCTGTTGTAGAGGACATAGCACAAAAATGTCAATATTGATAAAATTCTGTTTTCCACATTTTTCAATCTGGGGTCCACAGATCATCTACCCATTTGTGGATAGACTTCATAGGGATCTGTGTACTTGGATAGGAAGAAATTATATCTTTATTTAAATACATTTGCTTTCCTGTGTAACCCTAATTGTTTTACTTCATATATTTAAAAACATTCTGAGAAAGATTCCATAGGCTATACCAAACTGCCAAAGAGGTCTAAGACACAAAAAAATGTTTAGTCTAGTAGAATGGTCTAGTAGAATGTCAACAACAGAACCCGAGAAAGAACTCTCAGAATTAAAAAGAATATCAGAAGACATTCAGTCCAATTCATACTCCACCGTTCTGTTCTTTCCCCCATATTAACCTAGAAAATCACATATTAACATTATCTATGCTCTTTTACATTTTTATTTATTTTGTCAAATATTTTCCAATTACATTTTAATTTGGTTCTATGACCAAGGGGAACATTTTAACTCAGGGGACCTGTTTAACATCTCTGCTCTACAATGTATCTGACTTGTATTCGGCTTATCTTTGCTTGAAAAGAGCAGAGAACCCACTTACTCCCAAGGTAATCCTTTCCACTTCTAGATAACTAATTACCAGGAAATGTTCCCTTACATCAAATCTAAATTTCCTTCTGTTCAGTTTCCAGTCCATTGCTCCCAGTTCTGTCTTCTGGGACTGAGCAGAACAAGTCTGATCCCTTTTCCACAAGGCAGATTTTCAAATGCTGGCTGGCTAATGGACAAGGATCTCACATTTAGAGTAACAGTAGTTAAGTCTATGTTTGAAACCTGTCGTTCCTAGAGCTCTCTGCTACCCTTTCCACTACTCTACTACTAGATCTGCAAGACCAGGTAGAGGATCATTTCCTTTGATTCCCAAGCTGCCACTGCCAAGAAATAAATCACCTTGTGGGAAACTGGCTGATGATAAGTCTTTCTGAACTAAGCTGGGTTGGTCCTCAGAGTATATAGAGTTTGTCACTAGGACTATACTTGAAGTTGTTTCAACATGGTGGGACCTGCCAGAGAGTCCATTTATGCTCTGGAAAGGAGAGAATTCTTGTTGGTATTTCTAGAGATTGACTCTTCGCAGCAGCTTGGGGGTGTCACTAAAATGCCACACTGTTTTTTCAAAAGTAGCCCATTCCAATATCTTCTTCCTATTTCAATATAGGCCCAGAGCACAGTCCATCAGCAATGCCTATCCAGGATAATGATACAGCTATCAACAAGCTGCCCATACACAAACAATACTTATAAAAATTCTAAGACTAGTAGCAAATAGGAGAATATTTAAATGACCATGGTGCTGAGGTGGATGGGTAGAGACATAATGCTTACCTGTAGTTAGTGAGGTATAGTGGAGAAAGCATTGCCTCTGTAGTCAGAGGACTTGGGTTCCAATACCACCTTAATAATAATAATAGCTAAAATGTATATAGTATTTTGAGATAATAACTAGCATTTATATAGCACTTTAAGTTTGCAAAGTGCTTTATAAATATCTCCTTTTGTCCTCTCAACAACCATGGGAGATACACGTGCAAAGTACTATATCTATATCTATATAGATATATCTATATCTATAATTAATTTGTCATCCTAATTTTGCTGAGTAGGAAATCAAGGCAAACAGAACTTAAAAGACTTGCCCAGGGTCATCTAGCTAGTAAGTGTCACCTGGTTGCTTCTATAATAGTAGTAGGAGTTCATGTTTGAGAAGGGGTCATTGAAGACATATTCACACAACGGACGATCCATCTGAAATTTCCCTATGGAACAGTCTTCAGAGCTAGATTTGGGCATGTAAATCAGCCTAAGATTTAAATCATACTCTTCTTTCCCCTTGACAGTGAGATGGTACAAAAAGCAGATCTAATATATAGACCACAGATTAATCCTGGCCTCTAAAGCCATAGTTTCTCAAGCACAAGTCTGACTGAGAATTAAAAGCAATCACTTCAAAAAATGATTCTGTAGCTTAAGAAAACATACCCCAACAATGACTATTTCCTTTTCCATGTAACCAAATTCACTGTACATTACAACTTTAAAGCTAGGATCTAAGGTTCAGCTCAACTCTTTAATCCCAACTGTGGCTTTGGGTACTTCCTGGTATTAATGAGCATGCCCCAGGCCTGCAGCTGGGCTTTGAACAACAACTAAAAAAAGAAAAACATAATGAATTTAGTTGACTGGGAACAAAGTTTTAGAGTATTAAAAAGGTTAAGTTATGGCACTGGAAAATCTGATGCTTCAAGAGTCTGTAATTCAATGATACAACAAAATCTTTGTGTATCTTCAGAGTGCTCCAGGTCAAATTAAATAATTTACTTTGACTAGAATGGAGTAAGAATGACATCTTATCTTTACCTGAATAACTTAAAAAAAACACATTCAGAGCCTTGAGTATCTGAAACTTCCTTTTAGAGCTATTGCTGCACTTTTCTTAAACTGGTATCTGACATTGGGTGCCATATGTAATGAGTATCAATTATTTAGATATTCATATACACACATATACACATATATTGGGCTGGTTTCATAATTTATCTACACACCTACACATAAAAATAAATATGTAAAATATAATGTGAAAAAGGCATCTAGGTGGTGCACTGGATAGAGTACCATCCCGGGAGTCAAGAAGACTTATCTTCCTGAGTTCAAATTGACTTACAGACACTAGCTAAGTGACTCTAGACAAGTCACTTAACTCTGTTTGCCTCAGTTCCTTATCTTTAAAATGAGTTGGAGAAGGAAATGGGGAAGCTTGTCACCATGGATAGGTTGTTGGGCTTGGAGTCAAGAAGTTCCATTTTCTTGAATTCAAATCTAACCTAAGATACTTAATAGCTGTGTGACCCTGAGCAAGTCACTTAGTCCTGTTTGCCTCAGTTTCCTCAGGTGTAAACTGAGCTGGAGAAGGAAATGGCAAGCCACTCCAGTATCTCTGCCAAGGAAAATCCCAAATGGACTCATGAAGAATTGGACATGACTGAAAAGCAACTGAACAATAAGTAATATAAATTATGTACATCATATATATAATATAAATACAAATAGCTAAAAATATATACTGTGCTATACACGTACTATGTATATAAATATAAATAGATATACATATATGTATGTATTGCTGTGTATGTGTGTGTATATATATATATATATACTTACTTACCTACATACCTACTTACTTAGAAGGCAGATGAAATTCAGTTTTATGCTGATATTAACAAATCCAAAATGCTTTTATGATTCCCTGAAGGATATTTATGGACCAAAAACCTATGGTTCATCACAACTACTCAGTGATGATGGAGCCACATAGATTAGTGATTAGGACATGATCCTAGAGAGATGGGCTGAACATTTCCATAGTGTTCTCAACAGATCATCATGAATCAATGCTGAAGCCATTGACTGTTTACCTCAGGTTGAAGTCAATCCCTCTTTAGCTGAACTTCCAACTGAAGAAGAGGTTTTGTGGGCCATTAGGCTCCTTTCCATGTGACAAAGCACCTGGTGCTGATTGTATTCCAGATGAGATTTACAAGGTAGGGGGACCATTGCTCATACAAAAGCTGACTGAAATTTTCCAGGTTATATGGCAAGAGGATATCCCCCAGGAGTTCAAGGATACCTCCATTGTCCATTTCTATAAGGGTAAAGGGAATAGGTTGTCCTGCAACAGTTACAAGGAGATCCCTCTCTTAGTCATTGCTGGCAAAATTCTTGCTAGAGTCCTCCTTAATAGACTAATCCTTCACCTGGAAGATGGTCATATACCTGAGAGCTAGTGTGTCTTCACAAAGGGCCAAGGAACAGTCAATATGGTGTTTGCTGCCTGACAACTCCAGAAGAAATAGCAGGAGCAGAACAGAGGTCTGTACACAACATTTGTGGATCTGACCAAGGCCTTTGACACTGTTAGTTGTGAGGGCTTATGGAAAATTATGTCAAAATTTGGTTGTCCAGAGAAGTTCGTCAATATTGTATGTCAGTTTCATGATGGCATGTTTGCCCAGGTTCTGGATAGTGGACAATGCTCTTGTGCCTTCTCAATCACCAGTGGAGTGAAATCAGGCTGTGTGCTTGCTCCCATGCTTTTTAGCACGATGTTTTCAGCCATGTTGTCAAATGCTTTCAGTCGGGATGAACAAGACATCAAGGTCAACTACCATGCTGATGGTAAGTTCTTCAGTTTGAAAAGGCTACAAGTCAAGACCAAAGTGGAGGAGTGTTGGTGCATGATTTTCTGTTTGCAGATGATTGTGCACTCAGTGTAGCCTCTGAAGCTGAGATGCAACAAAATATGGATCAATTCTCTGATGTCTGTGCTAATTTTGGCCTAATAATTAACACCTAGAAAACACAGGTGCTCCATCAGCCACACCATCCATACGTGGAGCCATCGGTTACAACAAATGGAGAAGTTTTGAATGCTGTGGATAAGTTCACTTACCTTGGTAGTGTACTTTCCAGGGATGTACACGTTGACAATGAGGTTGATGCACGCATTGCCAGAGCTAGCTCAGTGTTTGGGAGACTCCAAAGAAAAGTTTGGGAGAGAAGAAGTATTAGACTGACTACCAAACTGAAGGTCTACAGAGCTGTTGTGCTGACCTCATTGTTATATGCTTGTGAAACATGGACAGTCCATCAACACCATGCCAGGAAACTGAATCACTTCCATTTGAGCTGTCTTAGGAAGATTCTGAGGATTACCTGGCAGGATAAGGTATCACACACTGAAGTCCTTGCTTGAGCTGAACTGCCAAGTATTCAAACTATGCTTCAGAGAGCACAGCTCCAATGGGCTAGCCACGTTGTTCAAATGCAGAACGTGCACTTGCCAAAAAGACTATTTTATGGTGAACTCACATAGGGCAGGCGATCACATGGTGGCCAAAAGAAGCAATACAAGAAGACACTCTCAAGGTTTCCCTCAAGAATTTTGGATTTGACTGTACAACATGGGAAATACTGGCACAGGGTTGCTCAGCATGGAGTGCACACATCAGAAAGTGTGCTGTGCTCTATGAGCACAGCAGAACTGAGACAGTACAAAGTAAACGCAGGATGCACAAATTTGGGATATCCACCTGAAATATTCACATGGACGATCTGTGCCCAACCTGTGGTAGAACATTCTGAGCTCATATTAGTCTGATCAGCCACAGCTGGACACACTGAAATTTCACTTTATCCTGGCGATGTCATTTTGGTTCTCTTCAAAGATGAATGACAACAACCAATTATATACATACATACTTACAAAGATATACACACACAGATACCTACAGGTTCTTTCCTTGTTCTTTGCCTCAAAGAGTCAGCATCTCCCATTGCATCCTGGGCCATCTCCAGTCCATCCTGAAGAATATCTGACCATTGGACCCAGATGGCTCTGGAGCTCTGGAGGAGTAAGGCTGGTGACCTTGCATAGCCCTCCCTCACTCAAATTAAAGTCAACTGTATGTCAAGTCATCATTTCCCTGATGTCAGGGTCCTCTTCGAAAACAAAGGACAAATACAACCTGTGTGTAGACCAAGCTGCCTGAGTGGGGACCCAGCCAGTTGGGTAACTCTGCTTGTCCTCTCTCTCCATCTCCTCCTTTTCTCCAAAGGAAGGTAAATTGCCCAGTTAACTTGGGGTTTACTGGCTAGATTTCTTTCTTTTCTCTTTCTGTCTTTTTCAAATCAGTTTGGCTGGCCTGTTGTTTCAAAGGCCAAGACACCTTAAGTTGTTCTCAATTTCTATAGTGCTTCCTAGAAAAACCTAAAAAGGCCATTGTCAAGCTAGGAAAAAAATACCGCGTGCGTCTCAGTACAATTTTTGTCAGTACTCCTCTTCCTTCTGCATGTTCTAGTAGCCCCCTAAATGCCTCACCCAGAATTACATATTTACTTTGTCCTAGACAAGGTGCCAGGTATTGCCCATAGGAATATCCCACCCTCAAGGAGCTCAGATTCTGCTAGAGTCATCCAGCATGTTCACAGATGAGTAAATATAAGATCTCTCTGAATTTGCCTGTCTCACTCAGCGATAGGAGGGAGAAGGGCATGCTCTAAGAGCTCTGGGTATCAGGAAAGATCATGTGAAGGGGTGGCAAGTTGAGTCATGGGTTACAAGAGATGGAGGTAAGGAGACAGAACATTTTGGGCATAGGGGAACAGTCCATGGAAAGGCATCCAGATGGGAAATGGAATGTTACATATAGGAAGCAGCAGGTTGGCCACTTTGACTGGCGCATCAAACACATGCCGTCATTAGTCTGGAGAGATAGACTGGAGCCACACTGTGGATGGCCTTAAATGTCATAAAGAAGACTATGCATTTTATTTTAATGACAATGGGGTGCTGCTGAACTGTCCTGAACATGGAGAGGAGTGATGTGGTCAGAATGGTGCTCAAGAATATCAGTCTGGCAGGTGTGTGAAGAAAGGGCTGGAGAGAAGTCTTTATATGAAGACTACATCTTACTTGTAAAAATTAAATGGAGAAGTGAATAACTCAAAGAGTGCTTCAAGCCTCTTTGCTTTTGCTGGTATAAATGAAGCTTTTTAAAGAGCAGCAGAAGACAAGCAAGAAATCCTAATTCCAGGCCCCACTGCCAATTCCTATATACCCTCCTATTTGTAAATTTTGTAAACTCCCTTATTATTCTATCTCCAAAAGTGCTACTAACAACATGAATTCCCAGCTTCCCACTGAAGCAATTCCGGGCTCCACAGGCATCTTTTTCCTGTTTATACTCATACATCAAATGGGTCTTTGGAAAATTCCCTGATTTCTTTTGTCCTGTTTTCTTTGTTCTATTTCCATGCAGTCCCTTTCCCTTTAGAGGTGACATGGATGGGAAATGGCTTATTGCCGCAACAGGAGGCCACAGGCAAGAGGCCCACGTCATGGGAAAAACAAACATCCAAGCAGAGGCCATGCCCAGGAATCACAAAACATGCACATGCTTTGGTTGGCTCAAATATACCTACCTTTGACAATTTGCTACAGAAGAAAGAAAAATTAGGACAAATTTTCCTAAAGCTTCCAATTTCCAAAACGCACAAATAATACAATTTCTTCTTATAGATACAGCAGCTTATGTATCTGGTTGCACCTGCTGTCTACTTCTTACCTTTGATCAAAAGATGCTCATTACAGAGGTATGTTTGTCTATTGGACTATTGCTGGTGATAAATGTGGCATTGTGGCACAGAACCAGCCAGATCATGTTATGAGTCAAATATTTAAGGAGCACTGGGATCAAGGAGCACTGGGACTCGTTTTATGGACTTTTGTTTTCAAATGAGCTACTAATTGTGATGCACTTAGCACAGTGCCTAGCACATAGTAAGATCTATATAAATATTAGCTATTATTATTATTTGAAGCATCAAAAGGGAGAAATACTTTAAGAAGGCCAGATACTAATTACTTCAGCAACTTTTACCAATTCCTGGCTAAAAATAATTGGTGTCTGAGAATATAACATTGGCAAGTTGACAAGATTTGGAAAAATCAATATCTAAATGTTAAGTACTGGTGTTTACAGGTTTGATTTGGATTGCAATCATGATTTCCCCCACCCCTGCCTCCAGTGGCTTAAAGATTGTGATGAAGCTTTTCTAATCCTCTCCTCTATCTTGCTAACAATGCTGAGCTCCAATGATCTACATGGCAGGTTTGGAGGTTAGGAAACTGTTAAGCAATGAAATGGTACTTTTTGCTCTTGGAATCCATTAAGTCCTTACAGATGTGACCCTGAATTTTTGGAGACTAAGCTATATCACTATGCCACTGCCAAGATTTAACTGACCCTGCCACACTGGAAGGATTTTACTTTGGAAACTTAATGACATTAACTTGACCAACTTGGCTCAATTTAGAGATTTTACCTGACCTATAGAATAGATCTGCAGGCCAAGTAATAACATTCTCCATGGTGGGTAAAGAGGGCAGGGAAGCACAGTACTGATCATTCTTCCTAAAAGCAGTCAACATGCATAACTGTGCTGCTAGCTTTGTTAAATATTTATCTACACGGATAATGAAGCGATGAAAAATTCTATGGTGAAAAGGACTGTGACCTTCTTAGTAACCTCAGGCTTCCCATCTTAAATTGAAATTGCACAGTGGATTTAGTTCCTGTCATTTAGGATGACAATAAACAAAATTAAACTTGAGGCTAACCAGAACTAAAGCAAGCAAAGTACTTTGTGGGTTTTAATGCCAATGATCTGTGAACATTTTCTTTACCTGGATCTAAATAAGTGACCATCTATTATTCTAAAAGTGAATTAAGTAATGACAGAGTTAACCAGTCTTCAAGTTAATTGATCATAGGTTACTTTGTGCAACTCTGTCTCACCTAAATCCAATTCATGAGCAATTCAAGACATCATCCCATGGTGTCTTTGATCCTCTTAGAAAGGAAAGATGGAACAACAATTGAATGATATTCCCCTGGCACAAGAAATTTTGAGACGCAGAAAACAACATAATTTTCAACTAAGAGGTATGTATAAGTATGGCTAAGAAAGTATAATTTAAAAACTACTTTATTTTTATGTCAAATTCATTTTGAAATATATCCCAATATTTAATAATCAATGAATTTAACTAACATTTAATATAATATAAAGTCATTTCTTTTTACAAATATTAAAAAAAGAAAGGGGGGAAAACGTAATTCAACAAAACTAGCGGAGACATTGACCATATACACTCTTCTCCTATAGTCATCCACCTCTACAAAGAAGGAAGGGAGACACTTCTCTCAACTTTTCTCTAGAGCCAAGGTTGGTCAATAAAGTCATGGTGTAGTTCAGCTTTTTTTTTTTACTCTGTTTGATATAAATCAAGATTAGGAAATCACTCTGTTGACACAAGCTCTTAAACTACTGGTTTTCTTCTTTATTAGTCTATTTTACTATCAAAGGGGAGTTAAACCAATACATCAGTCTCTGGGACAAAGGAGTAAACAAAAACCACAGTTTATCAGTTAACCAGGAAATATTGACTTCAAAGACAGCTAATTTCATCAGGGGGGGCCTAGTCCTCCCTAAGCTCTAATATTCGTTCAAGTTCTAAAGAATAAAAACAAAAACAAATCCCTGTGTGGTGGCTAACCTTCTGGTGATCAAAATCTCTAAACTGAGCCAAGTTGGTCAAGTTAATGTCATTAAGTTTCCAAAGTAAAATCCTTCCACTGTGGCGGGGTCAGCAAAATCTTGGCAGTGGCATAGTGATATAGCTTAGTCTCCAAAAATTCAGGGTCACATCTATAAGGACTTTAATGGATGCCAAGAGTAAAAAGTAGCATTTCATTGCTAACAGCTTCCTAATGAAAAACAGAAGCTGTTAATTAAACCCCTAGACCAAGATACAGGCACCATTTATTAATTCGCTGATAGGACATATACATATGGGGCATACAGATACATATATACACAAAGTGTTATTACTGAAACTGTCATATTGGGACAGTCATAAAGAAAATAACCATTTTTCTTCTTAAGATATTAATTATAGATTAGAATGATGGAATTCAAATAAACTGATATGCATATAACACTTTAACATTCACTAAACTTCTTTTTTCTAAGTTACTTGAACGATATTGGATAATTTTTAGAAGCTCCAGGAAATAAAATGCAAATAACTTGCACTAATTCAAATGAAAGAGTTTAAATTAGGGGAAAATGCAAAACCTGAGTTCTTTTAAAATTTATTTTCTTTTTGTTTTCAAATACATACTACACTACTGCATTTCAACAAAGAATGGTAAACATGAAGATTATACAGAAATATGAAAAATTCTCTATGAAGTAAAACAAAGCTAATGTGAAATATTGTATACACCGATTTCATGTAAAGTAAACTTAAGCAGTCTTAAAGATTGAAAAAGATTATAGTGCTGATTAGTCTTCAGTTACTATTGCTGTTCAGTTGTATATGTTAAATTTTTAATTATAAATACAATTAAATACTAAACTTTTAAAACACAAATGTACACAAAAATGGAATCGACTGCTTTTTAAAAGTTTCGAGTATGAATTCAATTCCATTCTGCAACATTAAGTGCTTACTCTGAGTAAACTCTCTCTCCCTTGGCTAACTCTTTGAAAAGGCTGTCTCCAATAGGGTCCTCCACTTTCTTTCTTTCGACTACTTAACTCTCTATGGCTTTGCTTCTGACCTCATGATTTCATTCCAAAATTACCCACGATCTCTTAATTGCCTAATCTACAGTGTTTTCTCAGTCCTCACCCTACTTTACTTCTCTGAAATCTATGATACTGTCTGTTGATTGACCTTTTTTCTCAAATACTATCTCTCCTCTAGGTTTTTTAAGATACTGCTGCTCTTTTGGTTCTTGGATCCCCCTCAGTCTTCTTTGCTGGTTATTCTTCCAGGTCACTCCCACTAACTATAGGGATCCTCCAAGGCTCTGTCCTGGACCTTCTTTTCTTTTCCCTTTATGGGACTTCACTTAGTGATCTTTTCACCTTCCATGGACTTAATTATCTCTGTGTCTATGATTCTCAGATGTATTTGTCCTGTTCAAACCTCTCTCTTGATCTCTAGTCTCACATCTCACATCTCAGTCATTCCAGTCCTATCCAACTCTTTCTGATCCCATTTGGAGTTTTCTTGGCAAAAATACTGGTGTAGTTTGCCATTTCTTTCTCCAACTCATTTGACGGATGAGAAAATTGAGGCAAACAATGGTAAATGATTTGCCCATGGTCACCCAGCTAGTAAGTATCTGAGGTCAGGTTTGAACTGGAAGATGAGTCTTCTTGACTCCAGACTCAGCACTCTATCCATTGCAAAATGGAGCTGCCCGTTTGTCTATTAGACATGTAGAACTGTCCAAAACTAAACACCTTATCTTTTCCCTCACACCTTAGGGAATTACAAAATTCCCTAATACCATCCAAGGCAACATCAGCCTCCAGCTACCTGCACTCAAAAGCCTTGGTGCCATCCTCACCTCTTTTCTCATAGTTACTCCACATTTCCAATTTTTGTTAAGTCTTATCATTTCTAATTTCATAACATCGCTTGTACATGTTCCCTTCTCTTTAATCCCAACCACCAGTTTTGTGTAAGGTATTATTACTTCAAGTTTCAATGATTGCCATGGCTTCTAGATGGTCTCTCACTGTCTCTAGTGTCCCCTGACTCCAATCCCTTCTCCATTCAGCTGTCAGTTATTTTCCTTAAAGCATAGTTATAACCATGCCACCCACCTCCACACCCACTTTATCCAGGGGCTCTTTATCTCCTTCAGGATCAAATATATAAAACCCTCTCTTTGGCATTTAAACATCTTCTTTTATATCCAGAATGATTACATTTTACTTCTCGCCACACACTCTACTTGCTATTTCTCACAGATTTGAAGAAATGAAGATTGGTTAAAGAGTGATGAATGTTTCACTTAAAACAGTGTACACTATCTGCTAAGTCCAGAGGGGTTAAGATCCATGGCATTGAAGAAGGGACCAGAGAGGCTAGAATTGGGGGGAGAGAAAGAGAACTGTATTTTGGATCAGGAAGACTTGATCTGCTTCTTATAGTATATGAGTGATGATGGGTTACACGACCCCTCAGCCTCAGATTACGTATTTGTAAAACAGGGATAATAGAGCCATGAGAATAACAATGACAAACTACATGGGAAGTCCTTTGTAAAATTTATAGCTCTATTGAAAATGTCATTTACTGTCCTTATGATATAATATATTAAGAGAAATAAATGCAAAGTAACAATGATTTTACAATGACATCATGATAAGATGTCTTGATTTGCACATGAATTGGATTTAAGTGAGGCAGAGTTGCACAAAGTCATCTGTCTCACTTTCTTTTCCAAAGTCATTAAAGTCCACTGACAGGACAAAAGAAGACTGGCAATGCCCCAGGCTTCAGTGGATGACCTTGGCTTCTTCAGTACCTGATCAAACTCTAAGTGCTCCACAGCCTCCTTCATGGCCTTGAAGAAAATTGCTCTCATCAGCCCATTCTGACAGGGAAAATCTTCATATGCTTGGGGTAGACATCTCTCTAACTCACAGAAAAGTCTGAGGCTTTCTGGTTACCCTCAACCTGGTTTAGGCCATCTGCTCAGAAGGTTTTATGAGAGTGTGGCCCCTGCACATGCTACAGCTTCTTGGAGCCATAAGCAACAGTTGGGTGAAGGTGGACACCAAAGGTAGATGAGCAGCCCTGAAAAGTGATCAACAGCCATCCCACTAGCTGTGCTAGTCCTCCCTATGTACCCCATACACTCCTTGAAATAGGTAAAGAGGTGGGACACAACAAGGGATGCTTTTTCTGATAGCAGAAAATTCCACTTCCTTGGAATACTGATTCATTGTTGGTAGAACTGTGAGTTGATACAACCATTCTAGAAAACAATTTGAAACTATGCCCAAAGGGCTACAAAAATGTTTATACCCTTTGACCCAGCAATACTGCTTCTAGGGTTGTATCCTAAAGAGATTATAAAAATGGGAAAAGGACCCACATGTAAAAAAATATTTATAGCAGCTCTTTCTGTGGTGGCCAAGAACTGGAAATCGAGGGGATACCCATCAACTGGGGAATGGCTGAATAAGTTGTGGTATATGAATGTAATGGAATACTATTGTGCTATAAGTAATGATGAACAGGCAAACTTCAGAAAAACCTGGAAATATTTATATGAATTGATGCTGAGTGAAATGAGCAGAACCAGGAGAAAATTGTACATGGTAACAGCCACATTGTGAGATGACTGACTTTGACAGACTTAGCCCTCCTAAGTAATGCAAGGACCTAAAACAATTAAAAAAAGACTCATGATGGAAAACATCATTCACATTCAGAGAAAGAACTAGGGGGTCTGAATGCAGAGTGAGCATTTTCTTTTTTTATTTGTTTTGTTTTCTTTCTCATGGTTCCTCCCATTTATTCTAATTCTTCTGTACAACATGACTAATGTGAAAATGTTTAATAGGAATGTATATGTAGAGCCTATATCAGATTGCATGCTATCTTAGGGAGAGGGGAGAGAAGGGAGGGGGAGAAAATTTAAAACTCATGGAAGTGAATGTTGAAAACTAAAAATAAATAAATTGAAAAAAAAGAAAGAAAATTCTACTTTCTAGGAAACGGGTAAGTCCTTGCTTTTGTGACAAGCATTTCATCGAAAGCCTAAAGATTTCAGTGGCCAAGAACATGTACAGGTATAATGTTCAAGGTTTATCTAGAATGTACACATAGGATCATAAGATAAAGACTTGGATGGATTGGAGAGATCTCTAATCCAAGCCACAATCCTCTTCATGCTGTCCCCACTCCCCAGCAATAATCAGGGCTCCAGTTTAGAATCACTGAACTGTTAGAACTGGAAGGGGCCATTTGATTGGTTGGTTTTGTTGTTTAATCATGTCCTACTCTTCATGACCCCATGGACAGCAATGGTATCCATGGGCTGAGGTTTTGTTTTTTGTTTTTGTTTTTGGTTTGGTTTTTTATTTTTGGCAAAGATACAGGAGTGGTTTGGCATTTCCTTCTCCAGTGGGCTAAATCAGACAGAGGTTAAGTGACTTGCCCAGAGTCACACAGCTAGTGAGTATCTGAGGCTAGATTTGAACCCAGGTCTTTGTGACTCCAGGACTATCCATTGAGCCATCTAGCTGTCTCTAATTTTAAATCATCTACCTATTGATTTTATAAGTTAGACAGCTAAAGTGGTTTTGCATTTCAAATTCCTTCCATTTGTATAAGTGGTTCAGCTTCCATAGAAATGATCTCATTTGATTCCAGAGACAAGCCTGTGAGCTAGGGAAGGTATTATTTTCTCCATGTTACTGGTAAAGAAACTGAGAGGGGAAGTGATTTTTCCCAAGGTTAGTAAATAGAAATAAGGCCTAGAACTAAAACCCAGGTTTACTAAATCTTTGTCCAGTCCTCTATTAGTTTATAATAATATTTCTGAGACTACATCAGACATGAACATCATAGAGCCACTGAAGGAAATCCAGAGGTTGGTTCAGAGGAAAGAGCAGGGCATGTAAGGGCTGAGCTCAGATTCTGCCTCTGATACTGTATGTGGGTGTGGGACTTGGGATATCTTCCTCAACCTTCTGGGCCTAAAGTTTCCTCAAATGTAAAATAAAGGGGTTAGGCCATGTGACCTTCCAGCTTTCCATCCACACTTGTGCTTTTGGAAGGATTTCATCTCAAGATTTTTTTTCCCCAATAGTCAATTAGCATTTATTAAGCACTAACTACCCCTTAGGCAGGTTCTAAACTCTTTTACAAATAAGAAAGACAGTCCTAGACCTCAAGAAGCTTATAATGTAATCAGAGAAGAAAATACACAAAAGGAAACTGAAAAGAGAGTGGGAAGCAGGGCATGAAGTTCCCAAAGAGCAGGTGGTAGGAAATGAAGGAAAGGAGAATCAACTGGAAATTCTGAGATATCAATATGAAAGGAGGTTTTGGGAGGAGTTCATTGCTCCACCTTCCAATCAGAGGAGAGACATAACTGAGAGAACTGAGGTATTGAGTATCATTTGTTGTTCAGTTGTTTTTTCAGTCCCCTCCAACTCTTTGCGACGCCTTTGGGGTTTTCTTAGCAAAGATGCTTGAGTGGTTTGCCATTTCCTTCTCCAGCTCATATTACAGATGAGGAAACTAAGGTCAACAGGGTGAAGTGACTTGCCCAGGGTCACATGGTTACTAAGTGGCAGAGACCACTTTTGAACTCAGGAAGATGAGTGAATGTTCCTGACTCCAGGATGGGTGCTCTGTCCACTGCTCCACATAGCTGCCTGTTGAGTACCATAGCTGAAATCATCTCCATGATGAGATATCTGGTGATGAATTTTATTTATCCTAGGGGAAAAGCATGAGAATTGTTCACCTCTCTGGGAGTGGAAACCAAGCAGAGTTGATGGCAGGAAATGAAGAATTATCCATGCCAATCAGGTCTAAGATTTCAAAGAACAGGGGCAATGAAATACACTCAGTTGAGCTCCAGGGTTTATTCATAGCCAAACTGCAGGGACACACTCATTGACAGGAGAGTGGGAAAAGGAAGATATGAGCTCTACTTCTTTGGCATCTGGTCCCTGACTGTTTTTGAGTTGGGGAAATAAAAGTGCTCTCCTAACTGTTGCCAGGAATCAACCACCAAGCATTTATGAAGTGTCTACTAAATCCTGGGGATACAGGTCAGGTGGTCCAGAATAGAGTGTATGTGAAAAAGATAATATACAATGGATCTGTGAAATGGAGCTGGAAGAGGGAGACTCTGCAGCATTCTGAACAGGGTAGTGTGATGGTTAGATCTGCATTTTTGGAATATCATTTGGGCAGCTGTATAGAAGTGAGGAACTCAGTTAAGCGGTTTGACATTTTACAGAAATTGGATAGCCCGGAGCTGTTAGGGGCTATGTGGTTTTATATTAAGGTAGACAAAAGGGGATGGAGCCCTTTACAAATGCATGAGTCTAGAATAGATCAGAACACACTAAACACAGGGGTTAGTAGAATTCCTTTGGAGTCAGAGGTTGTCCTCATGGATATGAATTCATTCAAGGTCTGCCTCACTACGTGTCCCATTTCCCTTTCCTCTAGATTGTATAAAAGCCCAAGTACCATCATTTGAATATTTTGAAAATTAACACTAGCTTGTTTTTCAGTATACAATTATTTCATTTCATAATTAAATATCTGTAAGTCTGATAATGGGCAGACAGAAAACCCATACAGCATTTTTTTGTCTATAGATTAAGTCAGAAAACCTAGATTCAAGTTGTATGTCTGATACATATTGACCTATGTGACCCCAAGCTAATCACTTAAACTTGTAGTGCCCTACAGGAAACTCAATAAGACTAAGTTACAGATGAATTGTCAGTCTGCATCATTAGAGAAAGAGTCTCTAGATTTTTACATCACAGGTTTATACATAAATAGTACGTGTCTGAGGCCAGATATGAATGCAGGAAGATGAGGCTTACTGAATCCTGGCCCAGCACTCCATGCACTATGGTGTCACCTAGTGGCCCACCTAATTGGCATTAGACAGTATTTCAATCCATGCCTTCCTGATTCTACGGCTGATTCCATCTATATATACTACTCTTGCCTTTTATTACATAAAAATAGGGTATCGAAAAAGTATCCAATTTGCTTTGCTGTGATTATTTTAAAAACTAAAATACTGGAGATAAAATTCCAAGGGCATCATGATGTGAATAATTGGATTGTAATAGAGTTAAGGGTTATATAATTTTGCATATTATATCCATCCCTATTGATGATTCTGATGAATCTCTGCTACAGAAATCCATTATGGTACTCTCTGCTGGTAATAAATGCTTTTTGTTCCAGTGGTTCTTAACTCATATGAGAACTTCTTTTTAATGTAAAAAAAAAATTATATGGAAGCCCCACATGACAGTGCTTATTAGTATCCCCTGAGGAGAAGTAACTAGGTGGCACAGCGGATAAAGCCCCAGGCTTAAAATCAGGAAGACCTCAGGTCAAATTTGACTTTAGATACTATTTTTAATAGCTGTGTGATCCTGGGAAAGTCACAATCTGTTTACCTCAATTTCTCCAATTGTAGGATAACTGTGCCTACCTCAAAGGTTGTGAGCATCATGTAATATTTGTAAAATGTTTGTTTAGAAAGTACTTAGCATATAGTGTTATATAGATGCTTATTCCTTTCCCTTCTCATTGAGAACATACACTGCCAAAAGTTGTCAGGAATTCAATAAAGCCTGCAATTCAGTTTGTATTTTATTAATCACAACATGCATTTGAAAAATACCAATATACATGGGAAATACATTATTTATTCAGTCTGTTTGGCAGACATATTAATTCACAGAAGGAGCCCTTGCAATGACTGTGGTCCCATAGAATCTGTGACTTACAGGTTTGGAAACATTTCTTTATCCTAAAGAAAATAAATGAAGTTTTTTCAACTAGCTTAACTTTGGGAATATAATTCCTTTTCATATCATGTGAGTACACTAAATTTCATTTACCCTTGTATTTATCACAGTACGTAAGCACACTGATTGGAGTATAGCTAAATTATTTTTTAAAAATTATTATTATTATTATTATTTTTAGAAAAAACAGCAAGGTTTTAATCACAAAAGGAAAAGCTAGTGGAGTCCTCAGCCTCATTAGGGTGCGAAGGGAGGCTTGGGCTCCACTACTTGCCAGCAATGAGTAGGTTCCTGAGAACTGTGATGACTTAATTCGCTCTCAGGAACATCTTGGAAATGTGACGATCTTTGTTCACCGTTTGGACTTTTTCTTGCCTTTGCTGATTTTGGGCACCTGTGTCCACATCTCCTTCACGGTCTCCAAGACCATGTTGCAGTGCCTGTCAAAGGCTTTCACTCGGCCCAGAAACTTTTTGTCGTGGTGGCAGTTGATGAGGACCTGTATGTTGTTCTTCATTGACTGGGTGAACACCGACAGGGGCCCAATGTTGAACTCCTCTTCATGCTTCTGCAGCTCCTTAGGGGTCATCTCACTCTCGAGCTTGTTTAGGAGACTCATGGTAGTGGTGGTCCCTTGGTCCTTTGCAGTTCTGCCTTCCTCAAGCTGCAGTTGCCTCTGTACTCTGGCTCTGCTGTCTCTGCCGCCCCCTTAAAAATTATTTGGCACTTCCTATGTTCCAGGTACTGCGCTAAGCAAGGCAGCTAGGTGACACAGCATAGAGTGCTGGGCCTGGAGTCAGTAAAACAAGTTCAAATCTGACCTCAGACCCTTCCTACATGTATGACCCTAAGCAAGTCACTTAACCCTGTTTGCCTCAGTTTCCTCAAGAAGGAAATGGCAAACCACCCCATATCTTTGCCAAGAAAAACCCCCAATGGGGTCACAAAGAGTCGGATATGACAGAAGACAACTGTGTTAAGTGCTTTACAATTATTATCTCATTTAATTCTCACAACAACCCTGGGAGATATGTGCTGTTTTTATTCCCATTTTACAGATGAAGAAACTGAGGTACAGAGAAGTTAAATAACTTGCTTAGGATCACACAGCTAGGAAGTGTATGAAGCAGGATTTGAACTCAGGTCTTTCTGACTCCAGGTACAATACTCTTTTCACCGTGCCACTTACCTAACCTTGGGCAGCACTATTGCTGGAAGAGTGATGTACCCACATCAATGAAATAGATTATATATCCATTTTATTATTTTTATTATTGTGACCAGACTTGTGATCTCATTGATAGAAGGAATTCAGGAGGAAAAGCTCACTAATCACCAGCCTGTTCTTCAAAGTCTTTGAGTTTCTCAGAAAGTGGTCTCTGACATTGAGACATTGCCCAGGGTCACAGAGCCAGCACAAGTCAAGGGGCAGAACTTGAATGCAGATCTTCTTGACTGTATCCACCACATCATGCTTGCCTCATTCTTGTTCTCAGAAACTGACCAACACATCTTCCAAAATATCAAGGTGAATATAATTACCTTAAAAAAAAAATCTTCTCAGATTTAAACTTTTTCCTATATTCCTTCCTGCTGTGAATTCAGATTCACAGATTTTTAAATTAATTGAATTAAGATTCACTTAGATTTTTAAAATATATCCCTATTTCTGCTTGGGTCCAAGTTGCCGACAGGCAGATTTGGCTCAATACTGAAAAAAGCAGCCCAGCAAATAAAGATGCCTAACAGTGGGAGGGGCTGCCTTGGGGTTTGGAGTTACTTCTTACTAGAGGTTTTTTTGAGTGACTGGGGGTGATGTGGTCAGCACTTTTGAGGAAAGTTATGGGGATAGGGTAAGGGGATTCCTGATAAGGCATGGGTTGGACCAGACAACTCCTGAGTTTCCTTCTATTTCTGACCAACATCTTCTGCTGAAGGGCTTGATTCACACTGGGTCAATGTACAGCTGTGCTACACAGATCTGAATTGCATCCCTCCTCACTACTGTGGTATAATTCTTGTCATTTACTTTGTGTAATGAAGGGTAATGGCCCTTTTTAAGTCCACTCTTCACACACTTTTACTTAGTAGGGCCCCTAGGTAGGAGATGGAGAAGCATGGTAAGACTATGGCAAGAAACTAGAACACAGTCTCAGAGGTGGAAGGAATGTTAGAGGTCATGGAATCCAACCCTTTTATTTTACACATAAAAAAGCTGAAGCCCAGAAGGGTTAAGCTACTTGCCTAGTATCATATCATTAGTGTCTAAGGCAGGATTTGAATCTCCATATTCCTGACTCTAAGAGACTCCATATATTTCCTCCCCTACACTCTCTGCTTCTCATGGTGATCTACAGTAGCAGGAAAATATGTCTAATTTAAATTTGGGAGAAATCATATCAGTAATTTCCACATATACAGAAGCAAAACATAGTGGTGAAAGACTCAGTGCTTGAAGTGTTACCATATGTTTTAATGAGCAGAAGACTGGAAGAGAGGTGACCTGTAATATAAGGCACTCTATGCCACCCTTCTGAAAGAAAAGGCAAAAATGTACATTGGAAAGGTTTAATATGATGCTTACCTCAACACTTCAAAGATCCATGATGTTGTTGATAGGGCATGGTGTCTCAAATCATAACCTCGCCAGAACTTGGCAGCATTTGGGATTTGCAAGCCAGATTGGTCCCTTGACAATACCTGTACATAAAATCCTTTGCCAAGTGTGAGGTCAAAGTATTTCTAACTTGGGACTATCTGTCTGATCTTATGGCATAATGGATAGGATGTTGGGCTTGGAGTCAGGAAACCTGAGTTCAACTCTAGCCTGAGACACTGGCTTATGTGACCCTGAGTAAGTCACTTAATTTGTTTGCCTCAGTTTCCTCATCAATGGGAATAATAATAGCATTGTTATGAGGAACAAATGAAATATCTGTAAGGCTTTTAGCATGGTGCATAGTAGGTACTATATAAATAATGATGAGATGAGCCACCACTACTCACTGAGCTTCTAAGTATACTGGATCACTTACAGCAACAGGACAAGCTTTGGATTGTGTTATCAAGCCACTCAAATGAATCCACTCTAAATAAATCAAAACTTTCTTATAGCACAGCAAGAAGTCTTCAGAACCTAGAGCCCTGTTTGATTCAATTCAGAACATAAAATACTTAAGTGGACCTGTGATCTTATTGATTGGAGGTTTCTCTCCAATGATGCAGAGGGCAATCTGTCCTATCTGCATCATCTCCAAACTTTGCCCCAGGAGGGCCCACCCAACATGTCACAAGGCCTTCCTAGCTTTCTCTCAACATTTTGAGAGTATTGAAGGGCATCTGTCATCCCTCACTCTTGCTTTGTGATCCACCCATCTCTTCTTATTGGCATACAATCTATCGATGATGTCCATTACTCTGGTTCTTCTGATTGCTTGTGCACTACAGCTCTCCCACACCCATCACCTGATTCTCCCATCTTTAATCCTTTGGAGGCAGTGGTGTTCCATGTCTTGGCACCAATATTGGTAAAATCTTGGTTTGAAAAATGGCCTTTTGTAAAAAGGTTTACAATTTCCCCAAAGCAGTTCAGCCTGCTTTCTTCTTCCTGTTCAACTCTATGCCTAGCTTACTGTCCATTTATATTGATTGTCCCAGATATACATACATATATAGAGACAAGTCTATTGAGTAGTGATCCATATTCAAGTTGAAAGGTGGGCAACAGACATTTTTCATCTACTTGGTCTTTCCTGTGTGGACAGAATAACCAAAGTTCTTTTAGTGATTATAGGTATTTTCTAGGAGGCTTTGTAGCATCCTAGGGCTTGATGCAATTGTAACAATGTCATTCACAAAGAGGAGCACTGGTGGACTCCATCATACAGAAAGGACACTCTGTACCGCATCACTTTCACCACAAGCTGACTAGCTTTTAAAGTTAGGGTTAGGTTATCATTATACTGTGAAATGATTAAGAAGTGCTTGATTATTGAATGCTGTTTGCAAAAGTCTTTTCCTTATCCTTATCAAAGGTGCCCTCAATTATGTAGACTTTCATAAAGATTTTGTACAGATGGATGAGGAGGCATATAGGCTAGCTGATATTGAGTTTTTAGTCACATGTTGGGGGCATTAATAATAAGATCCAAGATTCTTTTTTCAATATCCTTAGTATCCCCTGCTCTTTCACATACCACACAGCAACTACTTATTCAAATCTCCTATGTGCTTAATAGTTAATAGCATACAACCAACATTTCCCAGGATTGTGGCATTCATGTTTTGAGGAATGTTTTTTATAAAGCCACATGGTAAGTGGAGTGTGCTCTGGAAGTTAGGAGACTGGTTCTAAACCTAGCTCTGCCAGTGTGTGACTTTAGGCAAATCATTTCATTCACGCCATTTGTCAGTCAGTCAATTAACACTTATGAAGCACCTTCTATGTCCCAGACATTACCCGAAGCACTAGGGATACAAAAAGAGGCAAAAGACAGTCCTTGTCTTCAAGTTCACAATCTAATGCAGGAGACAATAAGTAAATATATACAGAGTAGCTCCACACAGCATAAATTGGAAATAATTTACAGAGGGGAGGTGCTAGAGTTAAAAGGGGTTTGGAAGGGTTTAATGCAGGTTTTGTCTGTTTGTGTTCGCCTTTCCTTGCTGAAGAAGACCATGCCATCAGAGAAATAATGACCTGACTTGCACTTGACTTTGTTTTGATTGAGGTAGGGCTGTGCAGGTCACCAGTCTCACTTCTCCTCCAGAGCCATCTGAATCCAGTGACCTGACATTCCTCAGGATGACTGGCAATGACCCAGGATGCACTGGGAGAACTTGGGCCCTTTAGGCCAAGGTCTTTGGAGGTACTCACTTAGGGTGAGGCAACGCCCATTCATTGAATAGGCCTGTTCAAGAAGTAGCCAGGGCAAGGCCCCTTTAGTGAGGTCGAGAAAAAGAAAGAGATCAGGCTGGGTGGGAAACAGCACCAGTTGCTATTGATAATCATTCTAAAGCTAGGCGGGTCCAGAGGAGCCCTTAGGCAGGGGCCCACTGAAGTCCCAGCTTCAGAATGCAGTAGGTTCAGGGCTTTGGGAGAGGGCAGGACATGACATGCAGGTTTTAGTTAGAACTTGAAGGAAGTCAGGGAAGCCTGGAGGTAGTGATGAAGAGAGAGAACTGGGGAGAGCCAGGAAAAATGCCCAGAGCTGAGATATGCAACAGCAAGGTGGCCAGTGTCACTGGATAGAAGAGTATTGGCTGGAGGCGGGCAGGGAGGGAAGAGAGGAATATAAGGTGTAGCAAGAATGGAAAGGTGGTAAGGAAAGTAGTAGGTTATGAAGAGTTTTGCATGTCAAAGAAAAGATTTTGTTTTTGACCCTAGAGATGATAGGGAGTCACAGGAGTGTACTGAAGGGTGAGTGACATGGTCAGAACTGAGGAACTAGATTTGGGAGGCTGAATGGAGGGCGAATGAGAATCCATAGAGACTTGTGGCAGGCCAAACCACTTGAAGATGTGAGGTGGTAGCAGCATTAGAGCAGTGGGAGTGTTGGAGAAATGTTGCAAAGATGAAATTGACAAGACTTGGCAACAGACTGCACGTGGGAGGGAGGAGGGAGAATGAGGAATTAAGGATGACACCTAGGTTGGGAGCCTGGGTGATAATGGAAGGATGATAATGCCCTTAAAAGTTATTGGAAATTTTGGAAGGGGGAAGGGTTTATAAGTAAAGATAATGAATTCAGTTTGGAACATGTTGAGTTTAAGATGTCTAATGGACATCAAATTCAAGATGTTTGAAAGGTAGCTGGAGATATAAGACTGGAGTTTAGTAGAGAGGTTAGGGATCGACAGGGAGGTTTGAAAATCATCAGCATGGAGAAGATAATTAGATCCGTGGAAGCGAATGAGATGATCGAGTGAAGTAGAAGAGAGGAAAAAGAGGGACCAGACAGAGCCCTCTAGGAAACCTGTGGTTAGCAGGTGGCTAGTGGTGTAAGATTCCAGTAATGACTGAGGGCAAGAGAAAATGGTTGGACACTATCACCCTTCCAGTCCGTCCTCAACTTCTCATTCCACTTTCCCCCATCCAATCTGTTGCCAGGGCTGGTCAATTTCATTTTTATAAGATTCTCTCCACCTTTGATACTATATGATTTTAAGTAGTCTTTGACAGTGAAAGCTTCTGTTACTTGGTACTTGTAGAAAGAATACATTACATTTACTTATCCTTTCAATGACATAAATAAGTCCAAGGGAACTGAGTCCTAGTTGTAATATCTGAGGATCCAAACCCATGTTTTCTCTCTGCTTAGTTTGAATATCCCCATTCCATGATAAAACTGTTCTGAGAAGAAACAATTATTAATTGGCTTGGAAAAGTGTGATTTGGAATGGAATGGAAAAATATGTAGTAAGAACTTATTCTGTGCCAAGCACTGGGATACAGACAGAAAATTTACTAAGTAGTGCTGTATCACTGCTAAGATTATATTCAAAAGAAAATAAAGAATAAAAGGTCCTTTATGTACAAAAATATTTATAGAAGCTTTTTTAGTGGTGGCAAAAAAACCCTGGATTCTAAGAGGATGTCCAATAATTGAGGTAAGGCTGAGTAAGTTATGGTATGAAATGAGGAAGCAGATGATTTAAAAAAAATAGAAAGACATGAATTGATGCAAGTAAAATGAGCAGGACTAGAAAAACAATTCAAACTACAACATCAATACTATAAGAATGAATAATTTGGAGGACTTTTATAAAATAATGAAGAATGAAATGAGTAGAACCAAAGGACAATTTATATAATTTTACAACACTGTAAAAACAAGTTTGAAAGCTGTAAGAACTTTGATCAATATATTGACCAGTTATGATTCCAGAGGTCCAAAGATGAAACATGCTGTTCATTAAAGAGAGCTGATGGATTTGGGCTGTAGAATAAGATATATATTTTTGTATACAGCCATTGTGGAAATTTTCTTTGCTTGACTATGCATATTTATTAAAAGAAATTTGTTTTTTTTCTTTTGTTTTCTTTTTCAGTGAGGAGGGTTGAGAGGAAGAGAAAAGAGGAGTTAATTCTGTTTCAAGTACAGAAGGAGTGGATGCTACAGATGTGAAATGTTGCATGCACTTTCAGATAAGGTAACTGTATTTGTTTTACTTAACTTTTACTTTATTACAAGAGACCTCTCGCAGAGTGATAGTAATCTGTAAATGTATGTAATATAAAAACAAAATACATCAATAAAACGGAAAGTGACTAAAAAAAACCATTAAATAGTACCTGCTCTCAAGGTGCATAGCAGGGGTCAGTTGCAGTTGATGCAAAGGCTCAGGAGTCTGAAAGGCAAAGTTGTAGAGTAGACCTTTGGGAGTAATGACAGGGTAGAAGTAATGGTCAGGGTCCTTGGTTAATGACAGTTGGGAAATTAGCAGTAATTTTGAGGGTAGGAGTTGGGTAGTCAACACAGAGAGGGGTAGGGATGGGATTTAGCATCCAGGGCTCAATGGCAATTGGGATTGGGGTCTCTGATGCCTGTTTCTGTAGAATCCTGTAGTGCCTCTTGGCATCTAGGGAGCAGAAAGATTAGGACAGGATGGGGGCTGAGGGGAAAAGCACTGGTCTGCAAAAGCAGGTAGCTCCAATAATAATAGTCACAGTCAGACACAGGCAGGATTTGAACCTAGGTCCCCAACACTCTTTCCATTATAACATCTGCTTCTAGATCAATTCAACAAATATATAAATTCCAATTGTGAGCCAGAAACTGTGCTAAATGCTGAGTGGTCCTCTTAGATTACTCTATTGAGTAATTTTTACAATTTATTGTTAAAATGTTAAATTCAGTATTTTCATACTAATCTTCCTGATTTTCTATTGTTTTATCATGATTCAGCCAACAAGTTCACTGTAGCTGCACGTTCCAGTATATAAGGAGATAATATATGTAGGTGTCTTTGAGATTTTGAATGAAAGAAATTTAATTAGTCAATTAGGGTTTCAATGGGGTCATCAATACAGGAACTTTAAAAAAAATCAGACTATCTCTCCTTTATCTTTTACTTTTAAATTTTGAGTCATTTGTATTATAAATAATTTTTACTTGCATCAGTTTCTATAACCATCAAATCAAATCAGGTAAGGAGAAATAATCCACACAAACATTAAAGAGATATAGGAATACAAATTATTAACAGGTATCTTTACTTACAACAGAAAGATATCTGATTGAGATCACAGATCATTAGTAATACTAATGTCTTCATCAAAATCAGATCCTGCATTCATGTGAATACCTTTAAAAATCACAAAAGATCATAAAAATGGGAAAAGGATCCGCATGTGTAAAAATATTTATAGCAATTCTTTATGGAGTGGCAAAGAATTGGAAATTGAGGGGGATGTTCATCAATTGCGGAATGGCTGAACAAGTTGTGATATATGGATGTAATGGAATACTATTGTGCTATAAGAAATGATGAGCAGGTGGACTTCAGAAAAATCTGAAAAGACTTACATATGAACTGATGCTGAACAAGGTGAGAAGAATCAGAAAAACATTGTACACAGTTACAGCCACAGTGTGCAAAGATCAGCTATGAATGACTTAGCTCTTCTCAGCAATGGCTCATCGTGTAAAATGCCGTCCACATCCAGAGAAAGAAATTCGGAGTCTAAATGCAGATCAAAGCATCATATTTGCTCTCCTTTTCTTTTGTTCTGCTTCTTCTTTTTCACGGTTCATCACATTGGTTCTAATTCTTCTTTACAACATGACTAATGTGAAAAAACGTTTAATATGAATGTGTATATGTAGAGCCTATACCAGATTGCACATCTTCTTGGGGAAGGTGGGAGGAAAGAGAGGTGTAGAAAATTTAAAACTCAAAAGCTAGTGGAACTGAATGCTGAAGAATAAAAATAAATAAGTTTTTTTGAAAATTGAATAAAAGAAATTGGATTTAACGAAAAATATGTTAATTTTTTGGGAAAAAAATCACACGGTAAAAGGAACTATCAACACAGAGACATAAAATTGACAATGCTTGCACTCAACTTTATCTGTGGAATTTTTTAGTCCATGAGATTAAATAGTACAACTTTATTTCTGGTTTCCTTGCTCCATCTGTTGGCAATATCCCAGAACATCTTTTTGATCTCAAAAAATACTCTAAAAGGGGATGAGGAGTTTACCAACAAATAAAGATATTCTTTGTTGCTAAGAAACAAAACTATCCCTCTCCAAAAAATCCAGTTATTGCACATTGTACTTTACTTTGCTAATATACAGAAACTACTTAAATCTTCTTTTGGATTCCCATAGCAGTAACACAGTCAGTGCTAAGGACTTAGTAAGGCCCAGGGTCTAGAGCTCAAAGAAACCTTAGAGATAATCTAGTTTATCTCTTCATTTTACTTTTAATTATACTGTGTAATAAATTCTTTTCTCAGATGATAATCTCCTATCCTTTCTTCCTTCTTTCCTCTTCATTCTACCCAAATAGAAGGAGTAAGCTAGGTGGGGCAGTTGAGACAGCCCTGGTTCTGGAGTTACAAATTTGGCCTCAGAGGATTCCTGTGTGGGCAAGTGACTTAAAACCTGTTTACCTCAATTTCCTCATATGCAAAACGAGTTAGAGAAAGAAATGGCAAACCATTCCAGTATCTTTGCCAAGAAAATACCAAAAGGTGTTATGATGAGCGGGACAGAACAAAGAAAAAGCCACACAGCTTGTTAGGCGCACAACTTTTTCTACCGTGCCTGTTACTACTTCCACACCATTTCCCCCACTGAACAGAGAGACAAGAGAGAATTAGGAAGGGCTGGATTTCTCTCAACCCACAGCTGAACAATGCTTCTGTTACAGGTCATTGCAAGGTAACGTATAAAAATTCTTCCTTTTGGAAACAACACTTTTCCATACTAACCTCTGAATTTTCAGGATTCACTCAATACATCTGCTGCTCTCAGCTTCCAGGGAACCTGCAAATTCAAACACTACCAATGAAGCTTTACGAAGGGACAAGCCCTTAGGAGCAACCCTGAAGAATGGAGCCTTGTTCTACACTCAGCCCACAACCCTGGAGAAAAGGGGTGAGTGAAGGGGTAAAGAAGAATTGTTGGGCTTTGTATGTATCATTAATATTAGTAGGTATCTCTTAGTGATAGGATTTAGGGCTGGAAGGAACCTTAGAAAGTAGCTAGTCAATTTCCCCCAAAGGGCTCAAGCGCAATTGCAGTCAATTTCCCAGGTGCACGTGTTCCCTTGCAAAAAAAGTGGGCAGCCCACTAGGCTGCCCCCAGACAGACGCCTGGGGCTCCATCAGAAAACCTCCCAAACCTGGGGAGAACGAGTTCTTCCTGCCCCTCCCCACTACGTGCCCCGTGAAGGATAGACGTCCCGTGAGGTTCGGGGGAAACTAGCAAAAGTTCTTCCTACGTCTCCGGAACGTGCATAGTCCTGCTCAGTAGCTGCCGGTGGTTCCTAGCGAGACCTGCGAGCCTCCTCAGAGTCTGCACCCCTTTTAACTCCCGCCTGGCCATGGACAACCCTGACTCGGAGGGATTTTCAGGTCTCCGAGTGATCGAGTCACACCAGTCCCGTCATTGGCAAAGGTCGTCCACTACTTGCCCTTACCAAGATGAGGTGAGCTTCCTTGCAACTCACAATTTACCGAATAGCCCAGCTTTGCCCAGACCAAAGTAGAGCCCCTTGGTCACTTTATTCCTGGGCTTGGCCCGCGCTCCACAGGATGCTCGCAGACCTTGCGTACATCCCTGGGTAGCCAATGGGGCTGAAGTGTCCGCGGGGACCGTGGGCGGGGCTGGGCGATGGCCTCGGGCTTTCGCCACGTGCTTTTAATGCTACGTCTTAATTAACTTAGAGTTTCTGACCCCTCCGCCGAGAAAAGGAGATCCAAGTCCTCCCTTCCTCTGTCTGCCCAGTAGGGTAAGTTCTGGAGTCCCAGGACTAGCTTATAATGTAGGGTTCACTAGGGAGATTTTACCAAGGGAAGACTGGGGAAGTAGCCCATTGAGTCCTGGAAAGTGGGAGGCTGGAAACTGGCTGCGGAGGGATCGCGCTGACCGCTGGCTAGCGGCTATAAACTATAACCGTTGGGGCTCGGGGGGGAGTCAGCCGTTGTTGCTCCAGCACCGGGTGGGTGTTGGGGGTCAGGTGGAGTACACAGTGGAAGGCGATTAAGGAGTGTGGCGAAGAGGGACTTCTGCTGGTGAGAATGGTTTGCCACCTATGATAATGCCCCAGTAACGGGGTTACTTGGAGGAGGAGGTCTTGAGGAGGCTGGGTCGTCCCCACAGTCTTGTATTAGAGCCATTTGAGAAGGTCTCGAGCTTTGAGTGCTAATTGCGAAGCAGCTTAGGGGTAGACATCTCTTCGCAGCCATGGAAAAGGAAGGCTGCCTCACTGAAACAGAAGGTTATCGTTGCTCTTGATTTTTATAAGGGGCTGGGCATCTTTGCTTCACCAAAGATCTTGAGTTAGTTTTCTCTCCGCCTGAATTCCGGTCTCCAAGTACTCTCTCCAGGAGGTGCTAAAGAAGGGTTTCTATTAGCACAGCTGATTTCTTTTCAGCAGACATTAGGGAGGAGTGATCTTTCCCCGCCTGGCCAAACAGATGAAGTGTTTGTTATTCGTGTTCCAATCTCCTCTCTAAACCAGACCTGCAAAGCCCTCCTTGACTTGAGTATATTACACTGAGTTTTTAAAATGCTCATTTTACACTTGGTCCAGCAATAAAGTGGAGAACATGCAGTGACTTCTGTACCATTTTGTTTTCTAATGATTTGATGTGCTTTGCCCAATAAGACAGTGTTATTAAATGTAACACCATTTTAAGACAACCTTAGATTGACGACACAGGAACGAGCTTACTTAGGAACTGGAAATTACTGTAACCAACATGTAAATCGCTATTTAAAGTTCACATGCCTTTTTTTTTCTTCCAGAATACACATGGACTTCTGGTAAATAGCCCAGGAAAATTCCCCAAACTTTTATTACACGAAGCATAATGTAGTACTTCAGGTCAAAAAAGATAGCTGAAATGCAAGCACTGAGGCCTTCCTTTCTCTCTTCCTCTTTAATAAACTGACTTCTCATCTCCCTTATCCCACAAATCACCTAGAAGCCAAGGCTCAGGGTAAAATTAAGCCTTTGTATACATTTACCATCTAGACTAGTCATTTTTGTAACGTTGGCAGGGTAAACTCCAAAGCACAGCTTTCCTTCAACTCAGTGGAGGAATAGTTGAAAACATGAAAAGTGTGTATTGATAATGAAATTTTGGTTTAAGTAAAGAGAAATGTTAATATGTTGAAATAAATGACAAGGGCAGAATTCTGCTTGAAAAAACTAAATCAGTTATAGCAAAGTTGTAAATTTAATTTGAAAAACCATTTTAGGTTCTTAGGGTAAGTTTTCCAATGTATATTTTCATGCTCGGTTACTCAGGAAAAATTTAGAGCATTTAAACCAACCTACTTTATTTTTGCGTTTAGAATTTTTAATTTTGGGGGACTTTATTTTGACAAAAGTTTTCAAATACAGAGAGAACTTAATTGAAGGTCAAGAAATTGACCTTCAAATTGATTAGTATACTTAGAACATATTGCACATTTCAGATTCACACATTTTCAGAAAAAATGAGTGGACGTGCTCGAGCCAGGGCAAGAGGAAGGGCTCGAGGTCAGGAGACGTCACAGCCTGTGGGACCTGTTACAGTAAGTGTGTTCTTTAATTACTGAGGGAACATACTAACCTCATTATTGAAGGACATGTTAATCAAATATTAATCAATGAATTAGTAGTGTGTTGAAAATGACTGAAAACTCTGTTATATAAGACAGGCACATGCAGAAGGTAAAAAGATTAAGGTGCTATATCTTATAGCTCATTTCTATCATATCTAATATTGAGGACTGAAGGAGTGGAAATAGCATTGGACTTTTTGGAACCAAGAGATCAGATTTGGATACTGACTTTGGGATAGTGGGCAAAGACCTTGACCTCTAGTTCCTCATCTGCAAAATAAAAAGGGCAATACCTGTAGTAGCTACCTTACAGGATATAGGTAGATAGGATGAAGTGCATATGAGTGTATGTAAATAAAGCACTGAGAATATAAATGTCATCTACCCATGAGGACTTTGTAACCTCCTGGGAATTTTTTTTTCCCCAGTTCCCTTCCCCGAAATTGATTTGTCATGAAATCCAAAAGTAGTTTTAAAATGCTTTTTATAACTTTGGACCAGTGTAATGACTTTTCTTTTGGGAATCACCCTTTTTAGTGGAAATAGGATATTTGCTTATTTGGAAGATAAAAAGATGAACTTGAAAGACTTATTTAAAATAAATTATAGTACTTAATTGTACACTTCTGTACTCTACTTGTATGTGTAAGTTATGCTTTTAATTGCTCCTTTTCCCTTTAACAAAAAACAAAACAAAACAAAAAACACCTCTCAGAGTCAGCAACCTGGATATTTGAAGCCGAGACCTCAGCAGCCAACCACTGAAGGTGAACTTGTTGGGCGTGGACGACAGAGAGGAGCACTAGGAGCAACAAAATCTCAAGGTGAAAGGAGTGTAGAAGGGACAGTTACTTTTCTTGTTAAAATTCTATGCTGGTAAGGAGATATAAGTGGAAACTCTAGGTCAAAAATCCCTGTACACCAAATATGGATCAGATTATTTAATCATATTTGTTTGATTTCAAAGCTATTAGCTGTTTGTTTTACACCATGTGCCCTAGAAAGTGAGCTTAAATTCCAGTGGTGAGAAGACAGCCAGAAGCCAATTTTCCTACATACAGATAAGGATTGTACTGTTAATCTGTAAACAGTTGTTAAGTACCTACTTTGTTCCAGGCAATTGTACTAAGTCTTGGGGGCTATAAAGACAAAAATGAAACAGTCCTGCCCTTAAAGAGTTTAGTTCTATGGGGAAACAACTTGTTCTTTGTATAACCAAGTCTATATGGTGGTTTTCAGAGAGAACTCTAGCATCTAGAGGGATTAGGATAGGCCTCATGTAGGAGTGGCACATGCATGGAGCATTGAAGGGAGTTGAGGTGTAGTGAACTGCAGGTGAGGAAGCGCATTCCAGGGATTTCAGAAAGCCTGCAGTCATGGAGAAGGGAGATAGAATATTGTGCTCTGGGTCAGTTTTCACTATACTGAGATTCATGAAGGGAAACTATGTAACGAATCTGGAAGATAGGCTGGATCCAGATGGTGAAGGGCCCTAAATGCCAAATAGAAATGGGTGAATGTGTATTTCCCTCATATATGTGTGTGTGTGTGTAGATATATGTATATGTGTTTCCCACTCCCTTGGAGGCAATAATAAAATGGGTTATTGAACGCTTTTGAGTGACATGGTCAGGTTCATGCTTTAGGAGTATATTTCTTTGCCAGGTCTGTGGAGGATGGATTGTTCTAGGAAGAAACAGGCTAATTTGGAGGCTGTTAAAATAGTCTAGGTGAGATGTAATGAGGGCCTTAAGTAGAATGGTTATGCTATGAAAAGAAGGAAACAGTTGTTGAGATATTGAGGTAGAATGTTAAAAATTGTCAAGTGAATGGGGAAGGAGAAGGAAGAGTTGAAGGTAACCATCTTTTTCAAAGTAGGTGACTAGATGGATGGTGGTATTCTCAACAGAAATAGGAAAGTTAGGACATGATGAGTTGGAGATGTTGAAGGGACATGAAGCTGCCAATGTGGTACAGAAGCTCAAGGTAGATATAGATCCAGGAGTCATCTGAGATAATTGAAGCTCGGGGAATTTATGAGATAACCAAATGAGGGTGTAAAGACAATAGATGTAGGACCTGGAGAGGTTCTTAGAGTTATACCTGAAGGTAAGGGCAAGGACAGTAGTGATGTAGTAAAGAGTAAAATAGTAAAGAGGGCTTGAGCCAGATGGTAGGCGAGCCAAAAGAAAGCAGTCATTAAAATCCAGAGAGAATAGATTATTTAGGAAGAGAGAGTGGTCAAAAGCATAAATGCTGTAGAGAAATCAAAAAGGATGAGAACTGAAAGTTCTTGGTTTTTGACAGTCATTAGTAAGCTTGGAGAGAGCAGGCACTCGAATGATGGAGGTCAATGTACTGAAGTGCTGGGATACAAAGAAAGGCAAAAGATAGTGCCTGCTCACAAGAAGTTTACAGTCTAATGGGGAGACATGTAAACTATTAAGTACAAACAAGCTATAGGCAGGATAATAAACAGAGGGAAGGCACTAAAATTAAGGAGAATCAGGAAAGGCTTTCTATAGAAGGTATAATTTTAGCTGGGATTTAAAGGAAGCCAGGAAGTGGAGATGAGGAGGAAGGGAATTCCAGGAATAAAGGACAGTCAATGAAAATGCCCATAGTTGGAGTATCTTGTGTGAGGAATAGCCAGGAGATTAGTGCCACTGAATTGTAGAGCGTATGGTGTAAAAAGGTGAGTGGAGGAGAAAGGAGGCATGTTTTGAAAGTCTTTGAGTGTCAGATGGGATTTATATTTGATTCTGGAAGTGATAGGAAGACACTGGAGCTTACTGAGCAGGGAGAGTGATATTGTTAGACTTGCACATTAGGAAGATCACTCTGATAGCTGAGTGTAAGGATGTATTGGAATGAAAATACTTAAGGCAGACAGACCTATCAGCAGACTTTTACACTAGTTCAGGCTGAAGTAATGAGGGTCTACACCAGAGTGGTAGCAGTATGAAAGGAGAAAAGGGGGCACATGTGAAAGATGTTACAAAAGTAAAATTGCTAGGCTCTGGCAACAAATTGGACATATGTCAGGTGAGAGTGAGGAGTCAAAGATGACACCTAGGGTTGTAAATATGGGTGACTAGGAGGATGGTGGTATAATCAATAGTAATAGAGAAGTTAGGAAGAGGGGAAGATTGGGGAGAAAGAATGAGTTCACTTCGGATATATTGAGATGTCCGTTAGTGTCAGATGTAAGACTGGAGATCAGAAGAGAGGTTAGGGCAGGATGAGTAGGGGAAACAAAAAGTGCCCCTTTGGGCAAATAGGTGTGTTTAAGGCACTGTAAGTCTTAGGGATCAAATTCTGAGTTACTACTAAACTATTTTTAACATATTTTTCAACCATTATAGGAGCTGAATTTTAAAGGATCTCAGGCAATTTGGTCAACAAAATCATCCCACAAATACTCAGATTGTGCTGAAGTTTTTCCTTATACTAAGTTCTAACCTGCCTAATAACTTGCCGCTTATGTCATTTTCTTATTTCCAACCTCTCTTTATCTATTTATCTATCTATTTATCTTGCTCTTTCACTTTGCCCTACTCATCTTTAAACTTTGATTTGACTTGCTGTATACTAAAGCCATAATTCTCTTCCCTTTCAAAAGTTCAATCCTGGAGAGCACTGTCTCCCTCTTTTGCCTCTGATTTCCTCATCTGTCTTTCCTCAGTCCTTCTGGTGTTGCTCCTTACTTCACCATTACAGTGAAACTGTCCTTTTCAAGTTTACCAGTGACCTCACTTGCTAAATCTGATGGTCTTTTCCTCTCATAACCTTAATACCTTAGCCGATTTCTCTGGCACATGGGTTCTTAATAAATTTTAGTTTTTATCTTGAGCTTTCTTCTTTCTTGGTCCTTCTAACTTGTACTCACTGAGATTTTGCACCCTCTTGGTAACGTAACTTTCTTTGCCCATCTTTTCCAGCACTAATTGAATTTCCATAGACATCTTCTATTTCACCAGTAATCAAATGGGAGTTGAGACTCTCCTTGTTCCCCCTTGTCACTTAAAGGCATTTCTTCTTACACCATCACTCAGTAATCTTCCTTGAGGTTCATTCAATCCATATTCATCACCTAATCGTGAATACTGTCTACTGATCTTCAGGACACTGACTACCCTTCCTTTCTCAGTGGGTTCAAGTGCCTGGATGTTGGTCTCTCTCCCCTCTCCAACTCCTGTGCTCATATTAGGAGACCAGCATACCTACTGATACACAATTAAAAACCTCAGTTAACTCATTTCTCATGGCCTACTTCTCTACCCCACCTTAGACAACTCCCCCCTGCACATGGTTATTCCTTTGAACTTGCTATAACCCACAAATGTACCACACCTCCATGGTCATGAACTCTGGAATTCCCTTACCGAATCATAATCTTTTTATTGGCTTTCTACCTCTCCCTCAACCTATCAGGACCTGACCCTTTTCTTCTTCCACCATGACCCTCACCTTGACCTCTTAGTTCTTTCTCAGACTGTCACTTCCGCACTGGTTACACTGTCCTCCCTTGTCTATTTTGACCTCTTGGTGAACCAGTTCAACTCCATGTTGTCCTCTTCTCTTGAATTCTTTGAGAGTATTTGACAACATGACTGAAAACATCATGCTAAAAAAAGCATGGGAGCAGGCACACAGCCCTCTTTCACTCCATTGGTGACTGGGAAAGCACAAGAGCTTTGTCCATTATCTAGAACCTGGGCAAGCAAGAAATTGATGGGCAATGACTGATGAACTTCTCGAGCAACAAAATTTTGACAATTTTCCGTAAGCCCTCACAACTAACAGTATCAAAGACCTTCGTCAGATCTACAAATGGTGTGTTATAGACCTGAACTGGAAACAGCAGTAGCAATGGTCACTTACTACTGAAGACTTGTGCATATATCATGACTTGCTTAATAAAATTCGACCTGAAGAGCCAGGCCTAAATCCTGTCACCTTATAGTTCAGACTCTTCACTAACTTTAGAGTGTCATTTCACTCAGAGCTATAAGGGACTTGAGAGATTATTGAGTTCATTTCCTTCATGGGTGAGTAAATAGGCCCACAAAGGGTCAGTTTGTGTGATCCCATGATGTGGGAATGTTTATTTAATATTTAATATGGGCTAGATGCGTTAGGCTAATACCTTCAACTTGCTTAGATCGTGAAAAATCTTAACTCTATATGCTCCTAAATCTTCAAAAAGGATTCCTAATTACTATATCCAATGATTTTTTTTTCCCCAGTGTTCCTCTGATCAGTTTTGACACAACTGAATAAATCCTTCCTTAACTGGATTATTTCTTCTCTTCTGGTTGTCGTCCTTACTCTATTTTAAAATTTTTATTTATGTTTTTTGTTTGTTTCATATCATTTAAATTTATGAAAGCATCCATTTTTCTCCCAGAAAGCCATCCTTTAAAACAAATTTAAAAAGAAACGAATTCAGCAAAACTAACACACGTCAAAAATGTCTTGACTTTCTGCAGTGTTCCACACTTACTATTCCCACCTGAGAAGAAAAGAAAGTGAGTATTTTTTTCTATTTTTCTTCTTGGCCAAGTTTGGAAATAGTTTCACAGCATTTGTGTTCAATCTTTTCATTGTTGTTCTCTCCATTACATTGCTGTAGTCATTATGTATACTGATTTCCAGGTTCTGACGACTTCATTTCATATAAATCTTCCCAGGTTTCTCAGCAGGAGTATGTTGGAAAATGTTTAACTGACTCTCCAGAAAAAAAAGTAGGCGGCACTACCTATTTCAAAGTTGTGTCTGCATAATTAACATTTATCTCCATCACTTTCTTAAGTCTAGATGATCAAAAAACAATAAATTAAGCCCTAATTTGCAGCATTTGTTGATTTATGAGGAGCAAAATGTTCATAGTAAAAATTTAACGATCAACTCTCGCAAGCCAGTATGAACTGGCTTGAGCTCGCCACTGTTTCTCCTTATTCATCATCTTAACTTTTTAATAATGTTGTCCTATTGCATTACATTTATATACCATAATATGCCATTACCAAGTCAGTAGGCATCTACTTTGTTTCTAGTTCTTTTTACTACAGAAGGTGCTGCTACAAATAGCTTGTCATGAGTGACAGCTGTCTTAAAAGTATATGTTCAGCAGTGAAATTTTTGGGTCAGAGGGTATTGGATTGACCTTTCAGTCACTTCCCTGTAATAATTCTAGATTACTTTGAAAAATGGTTGTACCAATGTATACCAAGCTCTACCAACAGTGCTTTAATGTGCCCATATTTCTATCACCCATTCAACACTGGTTATTCTTCTGACATATTTAATAATGTGCTGTGTGTGAGCCAAAACCTAGGGAATATTCTGATTGGTATTTCCCTTATTAGAGATTTGTAGCATTCTTTCGTTTGGTGGTCAGTAGTTTGCATTTCTTTTGAGAACTGTTTTTTCAGATCCTCTGACTAATCTATTGGAGAATTTGTTTTAGTTTTATATATCTTATTTGCTGGTTAGTCAATAAATATATATTAGGCAACTACTATAAACCAAGAACCTTACTAAGAATTGGGAATAAAAAGAAAGATGAAAGGCAGTTTCTGCTTTCAAGGAGGTTACAGTCTAATTGGAGACAATATGCAAATAATTATGTTCAAACTATAAACAGGATAAATTGGAAATAATATCCTGAGAGGAGACACTAGAATGAAATATAAGGTAGCATTTTAGCTAGGACTTGAAGCAAGTCAGGAGGCAGAGATGAGAAGGGTGAGCATTTTAGGAGTGGAGGAAAAACAGTGAAAATGCTCAGATTAGGGAAAAGATGGAGTAGGTTGTGTAAGGAATATGAAGGTTAGTGTCACTGGCTTGCACAGTATAGGGAAAGGTGTAGTGTGGAAGATGTAAGAAGACTGGAAGCGTCAGAGATGGGGAAAAATTATGAATAATTTTTAAGTGATTTCTTACTGGATCATGGAAGCAGTAGAGAACCACTGAAGTTTGAGTCGAGGAATGATGTACTCAGGTCTACAGATTATTAGGAAGATAGCTTTGATAGCTTGGTGGAAGATGGACTGGAGTAGAGACTTGTGGAAGGGAAGTCAACTTATAGACTATTTGTAATAGTCCAGGTGTGATGTGATAAGAATCTGCACTAACATGGTGTCAATGTCAAAGGAGAGAAAGGGGCACATGCGATAGATGTTACAAAGATAAAATGGTACCAGACAGGATATAAGGGGAATAAGAGAAAGGTTGTAAGTCTGGGTGACTGGGAGCGTGGTAGTACCATAAATAGTAAAAGTTAGGTAGAGGGGAAGGTTTGGGGAAAAATAATTTAGTTTTGGACATGCTAAGTTTAAGATGTCTACAAGACATCTAATTTGAGACGTAATAGGCAGATCGAGCTGGAAGTCGGCACAGAAATTTGGGCTGGGTAAGTAAATTTGATACTCATCAGCATAAAAATGATAACTGAATCCATAGGAGATAAGCTCACCAAATCAAATAGTATAGAGCAGCACTTCTAAAAACTGTGGATCGCAGCACCACATGGGGTTGGATCATTGATTGTGGAGGGCACAAAAAGTGTGGCAGCAGTAAAATGTTTCTGAACATGCAACAACCAAAAATTAATGGAGAGTCAAACGCTGATGAATATGAGGTGTTTCTGGCAGTGCTTGTCATCGTGTTGCAATGTAAAACTTCACTGCAGCCTTGTTTCTGAATGCAAAACATTTGCACTACACATGCCATCATGCCATGCAGTGCCAACAAACGTTGCTAGAAACACCTCAACTCAGATTCAAGAGTATTGTATGTTATAAATTGCAGTATTTTTACCGTACATATAAATCATTAAATGAATTTTGGCTTGGGATTAGAACAGAATTTCCAACAATTTCTGAAGTGCTTCTTTCATTTTGTATTTATTTATGCAAAATGCCATTCTTAGCATTGATAATTATAAAATCAAAATATCAGTCAACTCTGAAAAATACGGAAGATGTTCTGTGTCCTGCAGAGTCAGATATTCTGCCAAAATTTAATTCTTTATGTAAAAACAAGCATATCCATCTCAGTATGCAAATGTACTTTCATCTTTAATAAATGGTAAAATTATGTGTATACCAAAGAATTGTTTTAAAACAAATTCTGTTATGATTTAGAATTAGTAAATGTTGGATTTGTATACCTATTTTATATATTTGTATGCCTGAGGTTGTGTAAGAAATTTCTCAGGTGAAAAGGGATTGAATGGAAAAAATTTAAGAAACCCTAGGGAAAAAAGAAGGACCCTAGATAGATCCTTTGTGGGATTCCAGGAAAATTCATCAGAGGAGACCGAGTTAGGAGAATCAGGATTAGGAAAATAGGGAGAAGAGAGTGCCTGTGCCTGTGACAGTGTTAAGCTATGGAGAAATCAGTGAGGATGATGATTGAGAAAATGTCGTTAGATTTAACAGTTGAGAAATAATTGGTATCTCTGGAGAGAATAGTTTGTTGAATGAAGAGGTCAGAATTCAGATTATAGGGTGTTAAGAATGTAAGAGGATGGGAAGTGCAGGCACTGATTGTGGATGGCTTCCTCAAGGAATTTAGCTGGAAAAGGCAGGAGAGAGATGGGACAGTAGCTTGGAGGACTGGATGCATCAAGTGAGAGTTTTTGGAGTTTGGAGGAGACATTTTTTGTTGTTGGATAAGTAGGTCTTGGGAAATGACTAATCTGAGGAACTGAAGGTTGGCTTGTTTGAAGGAGCTGCTTATTATGTATCTTAGGTTTCAAACCAATGCCTAAGGTACAAAAATTTTTTTTTCTCAGTTGACTCCAAGTGGTGTTAATTTTCTTGGTGCTTAACAAAAAAACGTCTTCCAGTTTCATGCAGTTATCTATTTTTGTCCTTTCTAGCCAAAATTATTTCACTATAAATTATGAACTAAACTCCTCAAATATTGCAGTATTACAATAAAGAAAGATGGGAATTGTATAGGAAACTTTTCACTTACGTTAAGTTTATATTTAGCTTGGTGTGGTGCAGTAGAAAGAGCTCTGGCCTGGAGTCCAGGAAGACCTGAGTTCATATGTAAACCTCAGAGACTTACTAGCTCTGTGATCATGGGCAAATTAAATAAGTCGTCCTCAGTTTCCTCACCTACAAATGGAGATAGTAAGACCACCTACCTCAGAGTTATTGTAAAGATCAAATGAAAGGATACTTATAAGGATACTTATAAAGTGCTTAACACAGTACCTGGGAAAGAGTGCTTGGTAAATGCCCATTCCTTTCTCTCTCTCTCTCTCAAAAAAAAATATAAGTATAGACATATGTATACACATGCATACATATATGTATATGTGTAATTTATGTTTTAGCACCTATTTTTTCCCATATTTTAAAATGTTTTATTGATGTTCTTTTCCTTTTTCCTACATCTGTAGCACTACCCACTAACTCGTGCTGTCCTTCGTTATACATATATAAGGATAGTCAAGCAAAACAAACACTTAGGCCGTGTCTGAATATCTCTGTCTCAGTCTGACCCTTTTAGTATAATGCCTCCCTGCCAAGAAATGGAAGTTATCCTTCATCAGTATTTTGAAATCATGATTAATCATTGTGTTCTTAAGATCTCTGGAGTCCTTCACAGTTGTTTTCCTTTACTTGTTTGTGATTACTGTGAAAATTATTATTTTTTTTCTCCCAAGGAATTAAGAATTGTGCTTTATTAGATGGGAGTCAGCAGTGCTATGGTGGGGCAGCTAGGTGGCACAGTGGATACAGTTCTGGGCCTGGAGTCAGGAAGACTTCTTCCTGAGTTCAAATCTGAACTCAGATTCTTACTAGCTGTGTCACCCTGGGCAAATCACTTCACCCCATTTGCCTCAGTTTCCTTATCTGTAAAATGAGCAGGACAAGGAAACGGCAAACTACTCCATTATCTTAGCCAAGAAAACTCCAAATAAGGTCATGAAGAGTTGGACACAAATGAAAAACAACTGAACCGGTGGCATGGGGGGAAGGGTGCTGGGATGGTAGTCACAAGCTTTAATAACAAAACCACTAACTAGCAGTCATATGATTTCACCGCTGGTGAGTGTTAGTTTTTAATCTTTGAAATGAGAGAGTTGAAATAGATAATGTTTGGAATCCTTGCCAGTTCTAATATCCTGTGATTTGCGTGAATATTTTTTTTTATTTTTCGTTTTTAACACAGTTTATATCACATAAAACAATTCCAACTTTTGGTCAGGTGATACTACTTTTAAAGCATTTACAATATAAACCACAAATGAATTTCTTTTTAACATTAATCAACTGAGACATAAATAATAACTATGTATGCTAACTTTACAAGCCCTTGACCTCATTGTCTCCACACTATTACTAATAATGAAGGGACCCTAACTTATTGCTGTTGGTCTAAAGTCCTAAGCCTAACAGCTTAATTTTAGACTTAACCTTGGATGTTCCCCTACCAACAATCTGTAATTTAATAGATCTGGTATTAAGTTTACACACCTTTTGACTATAGGAAATTGCCACTAAGAGTTAGGGACATTGCAGGGTTACAATATCTCCCCAACTTCATGTCAATTCCAGGCAGGAGTAGATTGTCAACTTGCATTCAATCAGGCTTAAAGCCTGCCAGGTGTCAGTGGGGAGATTTAGTCAGGAGAATCCTACCTCAGCCCAGGCTGAACAGCTGCTCTCCCACCCTTCCCATGAGATCACCTTTTGCAGTTCATACCAGCATCTCACTGGCTTACTGGCATCATGCAGTGGAGGCTCAGACTGCCTTTCTTGCTATCCATACCTGGAGTTAGACTCAGAAGAACAGTCATTTAATAGTCCCATAGCATCTTAAAATAGCAAATTCCAATAACCAGGTTTCAGATATGATCATAATTTCACATTGGCTAAGGAACATCTTTTGAGGCAAGTCTTAAGTGGCTTACATGCCTTTCTATACATAGTTCCTGATTAAATAACAATCATAAAATCAAATTTACTATTAAAACCTTAACTTTTCCATCAATGCCAAATTTTACCCAAGGTTATCTGCCTTTAGGAAATTTAGACTAAAATTCTTTTCCCCAAACTAAAGATGTCTCTGATTTAGCCTTAGTAATTAATTCAGTCAGTTGTTTTATTTTCTCCCCATCTCTCCCCACCCCCTAATAATTCGCATTCTGATTACCCCTTCCCTCAGTGTACCCTCCCTTCTATCACCCTTCCCTTATCCCCATCTTCTCTGTTGTAGGGCAAGATAAATTTCTGTACCCCCTCCCCCCCCCCCCGTTTTTCTTATTTCCTGGTTATATGCAATAATTCTTAACATTTGTTTCTAATATTTTGAATTCCAACTTCTCTCCTTCTCTCCCTCCCTACCCATCCCCACTGAGAAGGCACGCAATTCAATACAGACTAAATATGTGTTGTTTTGCAAAGGGCTTCCATAAATAATCATGTTATGTAGTACTAACTGTATTTCCCTCTATCCTACCCTACCCCCCTTATTTTTTTATTTCCTCATTTGACCTTGTCCCTTCCCAAAAGTGTTTATTTCTACTTACTCCCTTCTCCCAATTGCCCTCCCTTCGGTCATTCCCCTCACTCACTTGTCACCTCCTCCTCTACTTTCCTGTAGTGTAAGATAGATTTTCATATCAAATTTAGTGAGCATGTTATTCCCTCCTTAAGCCATATGTGAAAAGAGTAAGCTTCACTTTTCCCCTCTCCCTTTCCTCCTCCATTGAACAAGATTTTTATCTCTTTTATGAATTATAACCTGCCCCATTCCCTTTCTCCCCCCCAGTATTTTCCTCCTCCCTTCTTAATTTTAAATTTTTTTTATAGATATCATCTCTTCTGATTCAACTCAACCTGTATTCTGTGTGTATGTGTGTGTATGTGTTTAAGTGTAATCCCTACCCAAATATTGAGAAAAGTCTCAAGAGTTACAAATATTATATTTCCATGTAGGAATGTAAACAGTTCAGCTTTAGAAAGTCTTTTATTTCCCTTTCCTGTTTACCTTTTTATGCTTCTCTTGATTCTTGTGTTTGAAAGTCAGATTTTCTCTTCAGTTCTGGTCTTTTCATCATGAAGGCTTGAAAGTCCTCTATATCATTGAATGGCCATTTATTCCCCTGAAGTATTATACTCAGTTTTGCTGGGTAAGTGATTCTTGGTTTTAATCCCTCTTCCTTTGACTTCTGGAATATCCTGTTCCAAGTCCTTTGATCCTTAATGTTGAAACTTCCAGATCCTGTGTTATCCTGATTGTATTTCCACAATATTCGAATTGTTTGTTTCTAGCTGCTTTGCAGTATTTTCTCCTTGACCTGGGAACTCTGAAATTGGGCCACGATATTCCTAGGAGTTTCTCTTTTTGGTCTCTTTAAGGAGGTGATTGGTGGATTCTTTTAATATTTATTTATTTTAATATTCTTTCCATTTCTATTTTACCCTCTGGTTCTAGAATATCAGGACAATTTTCCTTGATGATTTCATGGAAGATAATGTCTAGGCTCTTTTTTTTTTTTTTTTTATCATGGCTTTTAGGTAGTCTCATAATTTTTAAATTGTCTCTCCTGGATCTATTTTCCAGGTCAGTTGTTTTTCCAGTGAGATGTTTTATATTATCTTCTGTTTTTTCAAACTTTTGGTTTTGTTTTTTAACTGCTTGGTTTATCTCATAGTCATTAGCTTCCCTGAACTAGATTCTCTCTTTTAAAGAATTATTTTGTTCAGTGAGCTTTTGAACCTTCTCTTCCATTTAGCTAATTCTGCTTTTTAAAGTCTCCTTCTCCTATTGGCTTTTTGGACCTTTTTTTCCAATTTTTCCAATTCCAATTCTCAATTTTCCAATTGAGCAAGCTGCTGACATGCTTGTCAAACTCTTCTATTGCCTGAGCCCATTTTACATTCACTTTTGAGGCACTGGAGGCAGGGGCCTTAACTTCCCTCTGACAATATGCCTTGTTATTGCTCATCTGAAAGGATGGGAGGATACACCTGTTCACCCAGAAAGTAACCTTCTGTGGTCTTATTTTTTTCCCCTTTTTTGGACATTTTCCTAGCCAGTTACTTGACCTCTGAAATCCTTTGTCAAGAGCAGGATCCTATTGCCCTTCCTCTCCCCAGTATCATGTTCAAGGCTGAGATTCGACTCAGCTGCTCAATTTCCCAGGGCTTTGGGTGGGGGTGGGGCTGTCACTGAGGGCTGAAGTTTAGATCAGCTGCTCCCTACTGCCTGAGGCTTTAAGCTGAACTGCCTGGACAATGCACCCAGGTTACTTCTCAGCCAGCATAGCTGCCTGCAGCCTGCTGCTGCCACCGCCTGGGGCTGTTACTGGAGGAACCCCATTCCCCTCTCACCCAGCTGGGAAATCCCACAATGACCTTTGGAGCTTTCTTTGTCACCTGTGGGTTGAGGGATCTGGGACCTTCCCTGCTGGGAACGTGGCCCCAGAGGTCTGTTCAGGTCCTGTTCCTCCCAGTGCTGTGTGGCCAGGACTAGGCTCCGTTCTGCTCAGTATCCTGTGAGATAGATCTTTCCTGTCAGTCTTCCAGGTTACCTTTGTTATTCTGTGACTTCTGCTGCTCTAGAATTTGTTGAGAGTCATTTTTTACAGGTGTTTTGTGGGCTGTGGGGGAAGCGCTAGAGTATATGCATCTTTCTACTCCGCCCCACCCCCAAATCATTCTTTTGATTTTGCTCACCACAGTATCAGCTTGTGCAACCCTTCAAATTGCTTTGAATGCTTTATAATCATATCTTACAGTATTGTACTGTTCTTACACCATAATCTGTTAAGCCATTCCCCAGCTTGACACTTTTAAAAGTTATTTATTACAACAATAGATCTTCTAGCAAGTACTTTTGTACAGATGTATACTTTTCCTCTTTGTTCTCTTTAGAGATATATGCATTGTAGTGACATTGCCGGTCAAAGGATTTGTTCTATGACTTTGGGCATAGTTTTGAATGTTTTCCATTCAGTTGGTTGGACCAATTCAGAGTGGTACCAACTGTAGATTAATGTTGATGTCCTCCCTACCATGTCCCAGCAGTAGCCATTTTCCTATTTTTGTCTTCTCTGTAAATCTGATGGCCCTGAGGTGTGGAACTACAGAATTATTAAAATGTATATTTTTGTTATTATTGATTTGGAGGATTTTTACATAAGTTAGTTGATAGCTTGCTTTTTAAAAAAAAAATCTGAAAAATGGCTGCTTTTTTCTTTAAACCACTTAACCTCTTGAAGAATGGTGCTTATTCTTATATATATTTGTATCAATTCCTTGTATATTTTGGATATCAGATTTATATGAGAAATTTTCTCTAATTTTCCCCATTTTCTTGCATATACAAAAGTGTTAAAATTTTAATGTAATAATTGCCTGTTTTATCTTCTGTGATGATCACCTTTATCATTTTTTAGCTAAGAATTCCCCCCTTGCTTGACATAGTCATAAAGGTATCTCTTTTCACTTAGAATTTGTTATAATATAAAATGTTGGCTGAAACCTAATTTCTGCCAGACCATTTGCAATTTTCCTAGCAGTTTTTGTCAAATTTGGGAGTTCTTACCTTAAAAGTTGGTTTCTTTGAAAACTGGATCTTATTTATCTAATATGTTCAATTGATTAACTTTTCTATTAACAGTACCAAATAATTTTAATTACTGCTTTATAGTTATGTGTGTGTGTGTAAAATATATATATATTTTAACATTTAACTCCTTTCCCCCATTATTTCCCTTGATATAACTGAACTTTTGTTATTCCAGATGAATTTTATTTATAAAGTAACCTCTTGTTAGTGTTTTCTTCTGAACCTTTGATATGGGTTTCCCAGTGATCTTTCTTTGTCCATGTCATTTCCTTCAGATGTCTATTTCTATTCAGATTACTTTTCAAATCCTGAGCTCTCTGCCTATAGTTTGTACCTCAGAGTCAAACTGTATCACACTACCCTACCTCAGAGTCAAACTGTATCACACTACCCTACCTCAGGAGTCAATTTTATTTCCCCAAAGTCTTGAGCAAATTAGTGTGTTGACTAGAAGCCCTTGGACATTATGGATGGTGACAATGAAGATTTGGGGCAGTTAAGATCAGGTTTATGCACAAAGAAAGGAAGCTTGCTGTGGCATCATAGTGAATGATTGATAAAGGGAGAAAGTAGAGGTAGGAATACTCATATACGGATGATTGGTAAATGAGGGACAATATACAAAGATTTTGTACAACTTAGTGACTTATAGGACATGAGATCAAAAAAACTGTTGACAGTTTTAGGTATAAGGTAGGAGAGAAAAATAGAGTCTAAGAATTTCTGAACATGGGAAACTAGCTGAACGGTTGCTCATAGAAAAAGTTCAGTCAGGAAGATACATAGGGTTGTTTTGTTGGGGGAAAGAGAAGTTAGAGAATAGAATGTTTAATATACAATTTTACTTTTAGATATTTGTGTGCTCCTAGGATACTTTCTGAATTATGGAAGAATTGTTAGTCTGCTTTGGTAAAGGGAGTTACATCATTTTGAGTTTTCTGTACAAAGCCATATCATAGCAGACATTTAATGAATTTTGTTCCTTTCTCATGAATAGAATGGTAAATGATATGTGTGTGTGTGTGTGTGTGTGTGTGTGTGTGTGTGTGTGTGTGTGTGTATGGAATAAAAAGAAAAAGCTACAGATGACCTAACTTAGATTCAGGAAAATGGCCTTATTCAATGAAAACAGTACTTTTTCACTTAGGAGGAGGAGTTTAATTTCAGTTTGGAGATTTAATTTGCCTTCAAAGATGAAATACAGACTTATCATGTCTTGCCTGGGCAACTGTAACAGCTTCTTACCTCTATAACACGAGTCTAGTTGCCAAATTATCTTTCATGTTCAGATTACTTCTTGTAATATCCCCTAATATCTATATACTAAAAAACAAATATGATTTATCATTTTATTAGATCCTTTCAAAATCTAGTCCTAGTTTACCTCAATAGCTTTACTTAATATTTTTCTCTTTCACACACTATATTTCAGTCGTAGTGGCCTACTAGCTTATTCTCCAACTGGACATGTCTTTCTGCTTCCAAGCATTCATGAAGCCTCTCCCCCATATTTGGCATGTATTTCTCTAAATCTGTCTTTAAATGAGTCGTAAAGGAAGAAAAAGATTCTTAGGTGCTGCCTCAGTGAATCTGAGTTCCCTTTTATCCCTATCCCCCAGCAGCTGAAAGCAGTTTTCTTCCACTTCATTTGTTTGCTTAGAATATATCTGGTCCCTTCTTTACCTTCATACTCTCATCAGATTCCTCTTTTGTTGTTTCTCTTATTTGTAATATATACTTTTCTGCGTATATCATATTCTCCCTTGCTCTTCCTCAATATATGGAATGTAAGATTTTAAGCATAGGGATTGTATTAACTTTATTTTTGCATCCCTAGTGCCTTACTAAATGTTTGGATTGAATGAAGCAATATTGTATATGTAACTGAATAATAGTGGGAAGGGGACAAAAAGATGCTAGGTTAAGGAGGATGTGGTATGTTAACAGCCCTGAAATGTTAAAGGAGGTAGACTTATCATGCATTTGAAAGATGACAGCAGGAGTGCTGCTCATTTTATTACCTGTGTAATGTTAAGCACAGACAATCTCCACTATGTTTGTTATATCCTATATAGGGGAAAAAAGTTGTCATTGTTGAGAGTGTAAATCCATAGAACTGTTGTATATGGCCATGAGCAGATATGAACAATGGTTTTTATTTTTGCCAGGCATATTTATATTGGGTGCCTTTTCCATCCAATGGCAAATAGTTTTAAGATGGTAAAGAAATGAGACCCAAAAAGAATATTCTTTTTTTATATGAAAAACACTAATTAAATTAAGTCTTTCCAATCTCTAAATTAAAATGCAGCCTTGCCTGTAGCACTTAACAATATGTTTTACCTACATGAGTGGCAGTTTTTAAACGAGATTGGTCTGATAGCACAGATTTGAAATAAAAGTTCGATCTAGGAGAAAAGTACAAAAATACCCAGTTTCAGTTTAAGCACATAAGACCTTGTCAGTTCTGGGTGGGAGGGACTAAAGAATTAATCTTTATTCATTATCTCTACACTCAGATGGGGAAAATTACTTGACAAAGATATTGGGCACATACTGAACAAGTTTCTATTCGAGCTCACTACTTTTACACATTCCCTCTAAAGGAACAAAGCAGTAACAGCAGAAGTTTTGGTAACTTTAATGTGTTACCTTGGCTTTCTACTACTTAGAAAACTGCTGTTGAGTGCTATCAATGTGATAAATGTTTTAGTGATGTAATAAAAAAAATATAGACCAGAAAACAAAACTTGTACAAGTCTAAGTAAGAGATGCCACCTTGATGATATTTCAAATTTCTGAAGTCATGTCTTCTAAAGATTGAGAAATTCTTAAGGTTTTATTTTATTGATTATTTTGCCAGCAGATAACTGGAGCAATGTTGCTTTGAGGACTTTAGCTGCTTTCAGGGATCTGTTTTAATAGCATTAGGGAAATGAATCTTTTATAGTTCTTATTTTCATTTAGGTGGTTTTATTTCTTAACTAATGTATAATTTTATTCTTCAAAATCATGAAGAACTTCAGATTTCAGCTGGATTCCAGGAGCTATCTTTGGGGGAGAGAGGAGGCCGTCGCAGAGATTTTCATGACCTTGGGGTGAATACCAGACAGAATTTAGAACATGTTAAAGAGTCCAAAACAGGTACATCAAATTTAAGGAATGTCCTTTTTTAAGGTTGCATCTTAAGTCTATTAAAGTATACACAAGTGTGGGAAGGATCTATTAAATAATAAAGAAGAGCATAAAATTGGAGTATCCCATTTTTCTGTCTCTTCCATTTGCAATTTAATATTATATGCATTTTAAAGCAGAAGAGATGGTATGAGGGTTCTTGGTTTGACATTTTTATTTTTTTCTCTTACCCTATTTGTCCTGGGGGAAAAACCAGAATTCTCACATCTTGCTTTGAAATGAAACATGTCAAATCTCATCTCATGATTATGAGAGATAGTTAAAATTCTTTACTTTGCCATTGTTTCTAATACTATGTTAAATTTAGTGGGCCACTGGCTAGTTCTTTCAGTATAGTGAGATTATTTAGCAAGTATATGTGATGATAAATAGTAGATCTTGGTAGGCTTAATTGGGTGAGGTAGTGGTATTTAAAGAATTGGTTATAGGTGAGACTGTACTCTTGAGTATTTTTGCCTATTATTTTAAGGAAACTGATCTACTTAGATTTTTATTTGAAACATGTTTCAGGGAAGAATGAACACTTTAAATATTTCACAATTGGATAATCTGTTGCTTTATTTTTCAGGTTCTTCAGGCATTGTAGTAAGATTAAGCACAAACCACTTTCGACTGACATCTCGTCCCCAGTGGGCTTTGTATCAGTACCATGTTGACTATAACCCACAAATGGAAGCCAGAAGACTCCGTTCAGCTTTACTTTTCCAGCATGAAGAGCTAATTGGAAGGTGTCATGCCTTTGATGGGACAATATTATTTCTACCCAAAAGACTACAAAATAAGGTTATAATATTTCTTTAATGCCTTTCGATATTAAAATCACTTTTTTAAAGTTAGGGGAAATCCCTAGTTGTGATACTGGATAATTCAGAATTTTATATCAGTTTTAAGAGAATATCTAAAGGGTCCCACAATGGAAATTTGGAATTAAACTCAGAGCTACACTGTTTGGTAGTCCTAACTTTTTTAAAATCCATTTTGTGATATCACTGATACAGGGAACACTCAATTAAGAATCTCTTTCTGCCAATGCAGATCAGCAACTATTCAGCAACTTGTCATCTTAAAGAGTTCCTAGGGCGTTAGGATGTAAAGTGGGTTCTCTAATTATAATTTTCAGATAACAAAATTGAATTATAATACAAATTTATCATTATTCTGGATTTTTTTAAAGGCATAAAATTCATAGTACCAAAATGCCATTATTGATACTGGAATTACACATTTTATGTTTGTATGCCATTTTTTGTTAACACTATGTTGAAGTACTATGTTAATGGAAATATTTGAGGGTTTAGAGATCACACTCTTTCACATCAAAGCATAATTTTAAAAAAAGTAACTCAAAAAAGAAAATCTAAGAGAATAGTTCTTTATTTTTAGTATTGGCCAATGAAATCTGTCCTTTAGATTCTTTGTGGTTAAGAATAACTATTTGTATGTGTTTCAAAGTTAACAATTAATCTTGTGCTGTAAGACTTTATTTTTCTCTTTTTAAAAAATTAACTATTAATGGAATTGTTTCTAATGCCTTGCCTTCCATCCTGTCCTCAGCCTAGGCTGTCCCAAAATCCATCCAGGAAGTTTGGCCTGCAGGGAAAGCTCGCCATCATCAGGCACCTGGCTTCTTGCCACTTTCTTTTGATTTTACTGTTTGACTTCACAGGGCTTGGATAAATTGAGAGTTAATAATTCTGTTCCTTTCAATGAAACAGAGGACCACCAATATCTTCCCTGCCTTTCAAGTACTCAATCTGCCTTGTAGGCCCCAGTATATCATCTTAACTACATTTGCAACCTAAGTACCTTTGGGCCTTGCCGTCTGCCCCACCATTTTATCTTTTGGATTTGTGAGCCTAGCTTTGTATTGTGTGCTATTCTCCCCCATACCATCCCCCAGATTTTGAATTCCTGGAAAGCTGGGACTGTCTTTTACTGTTTGCATTCTCAGCACTTAAGTATTATTCTATGTGGCGCACACAGTGAGTGCTTAATAAATGCTTTTTCATTCTTCACAGGTTACAGAAGTGTTCAGTCAGACTCGAAATGGAGAAACTGTGAAGATAACAATCACTTTAACAAATGAACTTCCACCCACTTCACCAACTTGTTTACAGTTTTATAACATTATTTTCAGAAGGTTTGTTAAAACTTTAGTGTTTCTTACTGATAATATTCAAGGATTAGGTGATGCAGTGGATAGAGTGCTGGGCCAGGAGTCAAGAAGACCTGAGTTCAAATCTTGATTCAGACTCATACTAGCTGGACAAGTCACTTAGTCACTATTTGCCTCAGTTTCCTCATCTGTAAAATGGGGATAATAATAGCACCTCCTATCAGGGTTGTTGGGAGGATCAAATGAAATAATATTTGTAAAGTATTTAGCATAGATCCTACCACATAATAAGTAAATATTAGCTATTAGCTATTATTCATATCATGTTGAGGAGAAGCTTTACATAGTTCTAAAATTTTTATATTGTATAGCTATTTATATTTAAACAACTTTAAACACATAAAATAATTTTTTTAATCAAGTTTCATTTTTCCATTCTCATTTATTTTCTAGTTGTATGTACTTGTGGATCTTTTCTACTTTATATTATTTTTTTCACTATATTATTTCAAGACTTTTTTTCTATTCCTTGTGCTTATTGGTTTTAATTATAACATTCTGTTACATTAATGTACCACATCTTATTTATTTGGCCATTCCCTCATTTGATGTTTAGGTGGATTTTAGGTTTTGTAATTACAAATGATGCTGTTAGGAAAGGCTTTAAACAGGTAACTCTTTTATAACATCATTAGGGTGAATTCCCAATAAATGGATCCAAGGTAAAGGGTATTGATTGTTTTTACCACATCCTGCGCAATTGGCTTCCAAAAATTTTGTACAAGTTTGCAATTATTCTAGTAATTAATGTATACCTTTTTCTTCACCATCTCATCAGCATTTAGTTTTATTATTTAAATTACTTTGTCTAGTTTAATGGGTATGAGGTAGTATCACAGAGTTGTTTGAATCTGTCTCATTAGTAAGGTTGATAGTTTTAATATGTAGCTCTTCAGGGTCCTCAGTTGCCATGACTGAGAATCACAAAGGGTGGAGGAATTATGAGTTGACTGTAGGAAAAAGGAAAGCTCACACACCAAATGATACCATAGATCCACCAGCAGTATATGTAGGGTCGATGTAGCAATATTAGGTAAACAAAGATGATAAAGTAAAACAAATGCCAATAAAACCTTTCTGACTTTTATTTCCAGGCTTTTGAAGATCATGAATTTGCAACAAATTGGACGTAATTATTATAATCCAAGTGATCCGATTAATATCCCAAACCATAGGTTAGTATATCTTAGATATTTTGGGAATAGAAATGAAAGCCTTATTTGATGTTTATTTTTCAAGTGTGGCAACTATTAGATAAAAAAACTCAGAACTGTAGAATGTTAAAGTCAGATTAAGTTAGACTAGCTAATTACTAAATGCCCCTTTTATTCAGATGAAGGAAAAGGCCTAAAATACAAAAGCATGAGCTCCAAGGTCTTTCAGTCAGTTTCTCCTATAAAAAGTTTAATGACATGTTCAACTTCCTGATATACATCAGGTATAAAATTAGAAATCTTTTTTAAAATCTAGGTTGTTTACAACATATTAAAGAAGTTTAAAATTTTTATATTTTTGTTGGGGGTAAGGGGAGAAAGGAATTATGAGAAGGTAGGAAGAGCAGTAAAAGGTCTTTTAGGTTAATTAAAGAATAGTTTAATATTGCCAGTGCTAAATTTATAAACTCTTTAGCCAAATCTTATCAAGTTTTGGATCTCTTAAGACAATAAAGATTTAACAGCCAAAATCATAAGATTCATTTTATAAAGTCTTACATTGGGCTGAATCAAAGGATCCACCAAAAGGCAACACATGCATTAGAAGGTGTTAGATTTGGAGTTGAGAGATGGGGGCTCAGATGGAATCTCAGTTACTCATCTTGTGACTTTTGGGGCAAGACACTTAACCTGTTTGGGCTTCAGTTGTCACATCTCCCAATTGAAGGTGTTGGGTGAGCCTCTTGGGCTATAATTTTGTGATTTCAGAATTAAAAGAGGCCTTAGATTTCTAATCCATCCATTTGACACCTGAATAGTTTCCCTTCCCACATACACTATCTCCTGAAGGCTTTCACCACCTCTGAAGGTGGTCCATTTCCACTTTGGGCGCCTTTAATTTTTCTAGGAAGTTGTTCCTTATGTTAATCCTGAATCTGTTTTTTTCTTTCTAGTTCTGTTTTATAGGACTAAGCAGAAAAAATGCTAATCCTCTTTGAGAGATGTTCAGATATTTGAAAATTATCATGTCTCTTGAATCCTTTCTTTCCTAAGCCAAACATCCTCCAGCCAGTGTAATGATAGCATAATCTTGAGAATCTTCATGTTTTTCACATTCTTCTCCATATTTTCCAGCTTAGCAAAATCCTTTTCTAAAATACAGGGACCAGAATATAATACTTAATTTGTGGTTTGACCAGTCCAGAGTGGAATGAGATTATCACCTGGACACTTACTGACTGGCAGACTTAGTGTTTCAGTAGCTCTTTGGGCCACTGTAACACAATGTTTAGTCATTTTGAGTTTTCAGACCAGTAAATACTACCCTTCCTTCTAGTCTTTCAGATGAACTGCTAAACAGTTTATCTGCTGCATATCCCTCAATGAAAATGATTTTAAAATAAGTTTGATACTCTTCACCAACCAAAAAGAAAGAACTAATGACAATTTAAAGGGATTAATTAGATTATCAGATGAAACTTAAAAAGCTTTCATTGATACTTTTTGAAGTTTAAATGTAAAATGTAGAAAATAAGTAAAAGAAACCTGAATTATGGGTCATGTATAAATTTAAGATAGAGGATTAAGCATTTATAATACAAACTCTAAAGAAATTTTACACTCTTTGACAGGTTGGTGATTTGGCCAGGATTTACTACCTCTATCCTTCAGTATGAGAATAACATTATGCTATGCACTGATGTAAGCCATAAAGTTCTTCGAAGTGAAACTGTTTTAGATTTTATGTTCAGTCTGTATCAGCAGTTTGGTGAACATCGATTTCAAGAACAAGTCTCTAAAGAATTAATAGGATTAATCGTTCTTACCAAGTGAGAAAGCTTCATTTTGTTTTTACTTTATGATTTTCTGTAGAGTGTTTCTGTAAATTCTTCACAGTAAGGACATGGTGCTCTTAATGCATGTTATTCATAAGTGCAGACTGCACCTGTGGCTTGACAGGCCAGTTGAATCCTTAAGATTAGGAGAATAGGAGTAAGGGAGAAGTAGTTGTCCCTTTGGCCCATCTCAGAATTACATAGCTTTATTTAAAGGATTACCTTGCTGTACATTTTACTTATGCTTTGAAGAGTAAAAGCAACATCGTAGGAAGCTCTTTAATGACTTGTTTTTCTGGTGTGTAAGTTCAGAGATGGCTACCTCTCTCAGTTACCCAGAACAGCCTCCTCAGAATGTCCTTTCTAGGTCTTTTAAATAGTTCATTTAGAGCTAACTAAAAAAAAATTTGCACTAGAAAAGACCAAAATTTTAATTTAAGATTCTATCACCTTCAGAGCTATATTAAATCAGAAGAATCACTTAGCTGCTGTTCATTCATTCTGTTACCTAATCTTATTTATAGTAAAAGTTTGCAATTGTCACTTTTGGATTATTGAAATTCTTGGAATTGCTTCACAGGTACAACAATAAAACTTATAGAGTAGATGATATTGATTGGGAGCAGAATCCAAGAAGCACCTTTAAAAAAGCAGATGGCTCTGAAATCAGCTTTTTAGACTACTACAGAAAGGTATAAAAAATAAGCTTTAATAAACTTATGTGGTTCCCTTTTTCTCTCATTTATGCTTTCAAGGTAGGTTATAATGATATATGCAGAACAAAAACATGTGTATATACACCTACACAGTAAGAAGCAATAGTATCTTATTTATCTGGATGTCACCTATTTAGCAGCTCCAGCTATCTGGAAAGGAGAGGAGGCGGACAAGGGTCTCCGAGCAGCCAAAATCACTATCATAAAGTTAATGTACCTTGAGACTCTTCACTTGGTTCTTGTTTACTACAATTTTTTTTCAGCCACAAAACTATCATGTTTTTATTTTATTTTGTTTTTATTTCTTATATAATTTATTTATTTTTCAGTTCTTAACATCCACAAGAATTTGAATTCAAAATTTTCTCCCCATCTGTCCCCGTCCCCTACTCCAGGACAGCATGCACCCCATCCACCCATCTCCAGTCTGTCCTCCCTTCTCTTACACCCCCTTCTTCCACTCCCCTTCCCTTCTATTTCTTGTAGGGCAAAATAGATTTCTATACCATTGCCTGTATAGCTTAATTTCCAGTTGCAGGCTAAAACAATATTTAACATTCATTCTTAAAGCTTTGAGTTCCATATTCTCTCCCTCCCTCCCCACCCACCCTCATTGAGAAAACAAGCAATTCAACATAGGTTATACATGTGTAACAATGCAAAGCACTTCCATAATAGTTATGTTGCAAAAGACTAACCACATTCCCTCCTGTCCTTCATTTATTGCATTCTCTCCCTTGACCTGTCCTCCCACAATAGTGTTTGCTTCTGATTATCCCTTTCTCCATTCTATTATCTTCCCTCTCCTATCCCCTTCCCCCTTGCCTTCCTACAGGATAAAATAGATTTCCATATATAGTTGAGTGTGTGTTATTCCCTCCTTAAGCCAAATCTCATGAGAATGAGGCTCAGTTATTTCCTTTCATCTCCCCCTTTTCCCCTTCCATTGTAAAAGTTCTTTCTGTGTTCTTTTATGTGAGATGATTTGCTACATTCTGCCTCTCCCTTTCTTTTACTCCTAGTACATTCCATTCAACAGTAAATTTTATTTTTTTTAGGTATTCTGTCTTCATATTCAGCTCACCCTGTGTCCTCTGTATATATGCATATAGATGTATGTGTACACACATGTATATATATGCACATACATATGTACACATATATGTACATATACATCCCTATACATATAAAATTATACACATACATACCCATACACACCTATTTATATATCTATATCTCCTCTTAACCACCCTAATACTGAAAAAGGTCTCATGACCATGAAAGAGCATCTTTCCATGTAGGAATGTAAAAAGTTCAACTTTAATGAGTTCCTTAAGGCATCTCTTTCCTGTTTACCTTTTCATATTTTTCTTGATTTGTGAATTTGAAAGTCAGATTTTTCTATTCAGCTCTAGTCTTTTCAACAAGATGCTTGGAAGTCCTCTATTTCATTGCAATTCATTTTTTCCCCTAAAGTATATTACACTCAAGTTTGGCTGAGTAGGTGATTCTTGGTTTTCATCCCATCTCCTTTGACCTCTGGAATATATTCCAAGCCCTTTGATCCCTTAGAGTAGAAGCTGCTAAATCATGTGTTATCTTGATTGTATTTCCACAGTACTTGAATTGTTTCTTTCTGACTGTAATATTTTCTCCTTGACCTGGGGACTCTGGAATTTGGCTACAATATTCCTAGGAGTTTTCCTTTTAGGATCTCTTTTAGGTGATCAGTGAATTCTTTCCATTTCTATTTTACCCTCTGGGTCTAGACTATTAGGACAGTTTTCCTTGATAATTTCTTTGAAGATGATGTCGAGGCTCTTTTTATTTTATCATGGTTTTCAGGTGGACCAATAATTTTTAAATTATCTCTCCTGGATCTACTTTCCAGGTCAGTTGTTTTTCCAAAGAGATATTTTACATTGTCTTCTATTTTTTCATTCTTTTGGTTTTGTTTTGTAATATCTTGGTTTCTCATAAAGTCATTAGCTTCCATCTACTCCATTCTAATTTTTAAATAACTGTTTTCTTCAGTGAGCTTTTGAACCTCCATTTCCATTTGGCTAATTCTGCTTTTTAAAGAATTCTTCTCTTCATTGGCTCTTTGGACCTCTTTTGCCATTTGGGCTGGTCTATTTTTAAATGTGTTATTTTCTTCAGCATTTTTTTGAGTCTCCTTTAGCAAGTTGTTGTCTAGTTTTTCATGATTTTCTTGCATTGCTTTCATTAGTCTTCTTAGTTTTTCCTCCTCTCTAACTTGATTTTCAAAATCCAAATTTTTGAGCTCTTCCATGGCCTGAAACCACTTCTTTTTTTTTTGGTGGTTTTGGATGTGTAGAAGTCTTGACTTTGGATATCTTCCTCTGATGGAATGCTTTGTTCGTCCTCATCCAGAAGGATGGAAGAAATACCTTTCCACCAAAAAAGTAAATTTTTTCCCTTTTTGAAGTATTTTCCCAGCCAGTTACTTGACTTTTGAGTCCTTTGTCAAGTGGAGGATATATGCTAGGGACCTGTAAATTCTCAGTTCCTCCAAGGTGGCACAATCAAGGGAGCCTGCACTTTGGTCTGGGAGCAAACACAAGCACTCTTTTCTGCCCAGGATCTGTGAATAGGATTCCCTCTGCAGAACCTCCACCAGCTCCACCACACCAGTGCTCCTTCTCACCCCAGGACCGCCACTCAGGATTAAGACCCAGATCAGTTGCTCAATTCCCCCATGGTCTTTAGAGGAGGGCTTCCAAAGTGAATGCTTCTGCTGCAGTGCCTATTGCTTTCCTGTGGCTGGGGTCAGACTGAGCTCCCTTCTCACCCAGGTGAAGAGCTTTCTTACTGACCTTCGAAGCTATCTTTGGCATTTGTGGGGTGAGAAATCTGGGAACCGCAACTGCTACCTGTGATTCCATACCCTGAAGCCTGCTCCAGTCCTATCTGTGCCCCATGGCCCAGGCTGGGCTGTGCTCCACTCTGAATCCAGTGCAATAGACCTTTCCTGTTGGCCTTCCAGGCTGTCTTGGGCTGGAAATCTCTTTCACCATGTTGTTTTGTGGCTTCTGCTGCTCTGGAATATGTTTAGAGTCATTTTTTTTTTTTTACAGATGTTTTATGGGCTATAGGAGGAGAAGGGGAGCAGGTCCATCTTTCTATTCTGCCATCTTGGCTCTGCCCCTCATGAATAATAACCCAGCTATCATATTAAACTTAGTTGTCTGGTTTCCCAGCCCATGGTTGATGAAAAGGAAACTGCTAGAGGTATATGAACACTTAAAGCAGCAAGAACTAACAGTGGGTACGCTGCTTACTAGGGAGAAAAAAATAAAATCACAAAATTCCTAAACATAGTAATCTAGAGACAGACAATTCATGTAGTAGCCAAAAGGCACTGGAGTAACCCTTGACAGTCATCCCTCTAGAAGGTATTTTGCAATAATAATGATGACTTTTTGTCATCAGGAAAAAATATTCAACAGACTTTTAAAAATAGGCTAATGAGTAATAAATCTTAGAATGAGTTCCATCAAAAAGGACTAAAATAAGCATTTAGTTATTTAGAACTTCAGTTGTCTCAAAAATCTGGTTACATGCAACTATCTCTTTAACATGGATGCCAGATAAATGAAGTTTTACTGGTTTTTTCGTATCATAGGTAATTTTCATCTCAACGATACTTGTATTTTGGTGATGATGACAATGGGGACAGTGAGAGACCTCTAGGGAAATCTCTATTTTTTGGTTAATAGGCACTTAAAGCTAATTAAATAAATACTTGTTAAAGTCCAATATAGAAAGTATTCCAGGGTTATCTGAATGAACTTGGCAGGGGTAAGAGACAATATTTTTGATATTTTAAACACAATTATAAATAACAAAATAGAGGTTGAAAAGTTTTAGGTGTAAGGCTAGAATTTATCCAAATATCACAGTCATCTATGTAAGTATTCATGAAAGATTTTCCTATAGCCTTACTGTATAAGACTGAAAAAGAAATCTAACTTTTGATGTAAAAAGCCCCTTAAAAAGAGAAGGGTGGGGACACTAGGACAGATTGAGTGATAATTGTTATTGATGAGCTGTTTCAGTCACATCCAACTCTTCCGCTTAGCAGATACTGGAGTGGTTTGTCATTTTCTTCTCCAGTTCATTTTACAGATGAGGAAACTGAGGCAAATCAATCTGCATTGGTAATAAGGGTTTTTTCTTATCCAGGAATTTTCTTTAACAGTGAAGTTAGGTAACTTGCTCAGGGTCAATTAGCTAGTTACTGTCTGAGACTGGATTGGAACTCAGGAAGAGGGGTCTGTCTGACCCTGTGGGTTCTATTTACCACCTACCTGTCTGTGATGGGCCATGGGAACTAGCATTAGAGCTTTATGTTTTTTTTTTGTTTTTTATCATGTCATCCTGAGATACAAGGCCTTAAGATGGTAATGGTAGAAATATAAAAGTGTTCCTGAGCTATTCCCATCCTTCCTTAATAAAGCCTTGCAATTATTTCCGAGAGAAAGGTGTATGGGTGGTCTAGAAGGCATTTTGATCCTTCAGTCTCAACAGAAATTACTAGTTGTAAAAGGTGGGTGATTAGATATTACTATATATTCTTCAGTGGCTGTGAGAATCTTTAGTGTAGGCAGCACTCTAATATTGATAAACTGGACGACTACCTAGATATGATGATAAGATGTTAAACTACACAATGAAGAAATCAGTTGAACGTAAGTAATATTTTGGTTGAGGAGGTAACTACTTAGGGAAGTTACTTGTAACCTTCAAGTATTTGCAGGACCCTCCCTGGAATAAGGATCAGTTTTATTTTTCTCTAGAAAGGATTAAAACTGGTTGGTGTATAGGTATATTTCATCTTCACATTAAGAAAACTTTAAAATGAGCTGTCATAATTGATAGTGAGTAGCTTATGTTGGAGTCTTTAAGTAGCGAGGCTAGATAACACGTCAGGAATGTTGGAAGTGGGATGCCTGCTCTAGGCTGAAAACTATATGACCTTTGAAATCTTTTCCAACTCTCATGTTCTGTAACATGTGGCAAAAAAATCAGCATAGCACAGAGGTGTCAGATACATGATGCACAACACTCCCGTGTAGCCTAAAACATTAAAATATTTTTAGCAAAATTAATATAAAACAAAACAAGACATAGATACTACATTTCAAAACTTAAGTCAGAATGCAGTCCACAGGGAGCCTTACGTACACTTTAATTACCCCCATTTTTATTTGAGTTTGACAACACAGGGGTAGTGGATAGAGAGCAGGTCTTGGAAAAAGTAAGACTTTATTTTAAAGCTTTGTCTCTGACAAAGTATGACTGGGCTCACTTAACCTATCAGTGCTCTGGACAACTTTATGAGTTGTCTTTTGCAGCAAAGGGGCAATCTGCATTGGTAAAAGGGTTTTGCTTATCCAGGAATTTTCTTTAACAGTGAAATCATAGGAATGAAGAAAAAAATGGCCCTTGGGTAGAAGGGGCCGGATGTAAGGAATTAAGAACCATAAAGAAAAAACTTCTTAATCTCTTTCAAAGATGGAATGAGACTGAATAGGCAGAACTAAGAAGAAAGGAGCATTTATTCAAGTTGCTATTGTGGATAGCTGGTTAAACATTTTGTAGACAGCATCATAGGTATCTGAACTGGGGTGATGAGAAGTCAAAGGAAAGAAATCCTGTGAGTTGACATATGATATCATGTGTAGTGACAGAAGTAAGGAAGACAAGATGATTCCCTGATGGATCCTAAGTGGCTTGATACAACCACAGAATAAACCAAAATTGCTACAGGTGTAGGAATTAGGTGAGAAACAGATACTTTAAATAGAAATTGAAGAGAGTGAACAGGCATGATTTACTGTCAAAAGCTTTGAAAACTATCCAGATTTGGCCTTGAAGATATCCTTAGAATTTAGCAATTTTGGTTGAGAGAATGCAAGAGTAAGTTTGTCATGTAAGAATTTACAGAGGTTCATCAGTATCATTAAAATGTTTTTTTTTCTTATAAAAGGCCATTTAAATAGTCTGCAGTTTATATAATGTTTGCTTTTTTATGATGCACATGGAATATTTCATTGCTTTACTTGCTTTAATGTACAGTATGACTTTTTATTACAAGTATTAGAAGGACTTAATATTAAAACTCCTATAACCTGCCTTCACAGCATAGGCTCCCTTAAAATAGCATTAGAGTTAAGTTCCTTTTAGAGGTGCTATGACTTTAATATGAATAGACTTGGACAAGAAAAATAGTCAAGACTAAAACTTTAAAGTTTAACACGTAACTCGGGAAACAAAGAAAACATCTCTTAAAAGATTTAGAGCTGGAAGAGACCTCACAGACTGTCCAACTCCCTTATTTTAGATATGAAAAGGAGGCCCAGGGAGGTTAGGTGACCTACTTAATTAGGAATAAAACACAGAACTGACTACTAAATCCAGGACTATTTCCATTATACCACAAAGAACACTTCTTTACCTAACTAATATTGCAGTTAGTAGCCTCAGTATTCATTGGTTTTGGTAAGAACGTTCTGGTATGTCTTTTGGCCATGAAAATTTCATAAGGAGAAAGGTGACATTATTTCCAAGGTATACAAACTATAAACGGTTTTGTGGTTAGATTTAAAAGTAAGACAGCTATTAGCATTTGTTCTTGTTTTCAAAAGTGTACGTAAGTTTTCTTGTTGCTGAAACTGTTATTAAGGATATTTGTTAATGGTGACAGGTTTTCTTCTCTTAAATAGCAATATAACACAGAAATCACTGATTTAAAACAGCCCGTTTTGGTCAGCCAGCCTAAGCGGAGGAGGGGCCCTGGTGGTGTATTACCAGGACCTGCTTTGCTCATGCCTGAACTCTGCTTCCTTACAGGTATTAAATTTTATTTGCTCTGGATAGAGATGACAAGCTTACTTTACTATTTTTGTACTTAGTCAACTTTTTTCCTAGAGTAATTAACGCCTTCAAAGTTTTTGCCCTTTTCTATTTATTTGGGGGACATAATGGGGGACATAAATTAACTGTCTTTGCGCTTCTCTGCTCCTTCAGTTACTTGTGTATCTATTACTACTCTGTCCCTCTTCTTCCCCCATTTCCCTTATTTTATAAATAGTCTTACTTCTTTGTTTAAACATTTCTGCACGTATTTGCATTTTAAGGTCTAACTGATAAAATGCGAAATGATTTTAATGTGATGAAAGATTTAGCTGTTCATACAAGATTGACACCAGAACAAAGGCAACGTGAAGTTGGAAGACTCATTGACTATATTCACAAGTAGGTCTCCTGAAAAATATAATGGGCTAAATGACTTACTAAATAAAATTTTTATATTAATCAGTCATTACAATATATTATAAACTGTCAGAATTTCATTAAATAGTCTCAACATATTTAGCAAGTGAATTTTCACATAAAATTTCAGAGTTGGAAAGGACCTTAGTACAGTCCATAATCAAAAACATGTCCAACAAGACAAGTAGCTTTTGCAGTAGCTGTTCCATTTATGAAACCTAAATCTGCTTCTTTGCAGCTCCCATTCATTTCTCTGAAAAACCATGTGTTCCCTGAGTCTCTTCTAGACTAAAATCCCCAGATCCTTTAAGCCAGTGCTATACATGGCATGAACTCATAACTATGGTTGCCCTCCTTTGGGTCTTCCCCTTCTTATAAATGTCTTCCTAATTTTGTGTACTGAATTGAACATAAGAGTTCAGATGTGGTCTCCCCAGGACAGAGGAAAGTAGGGTAGAAAAGCAAAATTTATTTAAACTAGTAATTAAGCAGCTTTGCATGGATGATTGAGTAGAAGTAAGCAACCTGAGGCATCAGAGGAATTCCATTAGAGGATGCCAGATGAAGCAAGATGATAGCAGATACATAAGGCATTTTGTAGTTATTTCTGTGAAAATAAAGTAATATCCTGCAGAAAAAAATCCAAAAATGCTGGCCCTAAGAACTAGTGCAAGATAATTTCCTTGGGGCTATAGTTAATTATTTTGATTTGTTTTTGTGTCCCGATGTTTTAAATTAATAGAGATGACAATGTTCAGAAGGAGCTTCGTGACTGGGGCTTGAGCTTCGATTCCAACTTACTGTCGTTCTCAGGAAGAATATTGCAAGCAGAAAAGATTCACCAAGGAGGAAAAACAGTTAAGATTTCCTAAGTTGCTTTCTTATAAAGTCAATTTAGTTGAAAGTAAAATAGTTAATTCAGTCATATACTTTAGAAAGTTAGAAGACTATTCTCCTTTAAGTATTAGTGCTGCCTGCGGGAGGTGGAGAACAGGACATGGTAGGAAAAGGACTATGAGAATTTCGATTGTAAAGTAGATCTTCTCAAACACTATCAGGAACACAGCCAGCAGTGCTACCCTGTATATCTTGTACTCTTTGCACGCTTTTGTCTAAGAAATTGTTTGTTTTGTGCCATATGTTGTCCTTACTGCCTTCCAAATAAGGGGTACAGGCCAGAATGTACTTTGGGCACAAAGCTGATTTTTAAAATGGGGGAAGATGGTGTGAAAGATTTTGAGGAGTTTCCACTTAAATCAGGATGCTGAGAACAAAGTTCTAAACACTTGATATGACATACAGCATTTTATGAGATTAGTTTGGCTTCTGTAAAATCCAGTGGTAAGGGGTTTGGTTTTTAACCAAACAGTTCTTAGTTGTTTATGATATATAAAGTGCTTTGCCATAATTATTTTTATAATAGTATATAAAAAAAAGTCAATTTACAGAATCACAACAATTACTAGACTTGGATTGGGGACTTCTCAGGATACCCTTCCTCAAGGAGGATGATACAGCTTTTTTTTTTTAAGTATTAATTTTATATTGTAAAATATAGGTTATATACCCTACTTTTAAAAGGAAAATGGTAGGTTAGAAAAGCAAAAATTTTTAACAGATCTGCAATTTTCTACACACTAAAGTCATATCTGATGGTGTCTACTCCACGGTTGGAAATTTTAAATCAGTTTATTAATTTTGTTGCATATTAAATCAGTTTTAGACACACTTAGGAATGAAGTGTGCTTTTGTAAATCATGATAAATTATAGCTTTTATTGGGGTAGGGTTCAAATACAGTTTAGCTGGTGACCTATAGCTTGCTTTTATAATTTGTTTTCAAACTTCCTCTTCTAGTTTGATTACAATCCACAATTTGCAGATTGGTCAAAAGAAACAAGAGGTGCTCCATTAATTAGTGTCAAGCCACTAGATAATTGGTTATTGATTTATACACGAAGAAATTATGAGGCTGCCAATTCACTAATACAAAACCTATTTAAAGTTACACCTGCCATGGGCATACAAATGAAAAAAGCAATAATGTAAGTACAGTTTTAAATAAATTTTAACTTTTCTCTCATTTTGGATGTTGATTATTAATACATCATACACCAAATTTAAACCTTAAGGGTTATTTTGTAGAAATCATTCTATTTGAATGAGACTGAAAAATAGTGAAGGAAGAGTAATTAATTAAACTGTTGAGATTATAAACGGTTAAAGATCTGAAATCCTTGGCATTATTTACTATAATATTTTGAATATATGTATAGGAGGGCATTCTCTAGTGTTAATAACTTGAAGAAATAATGGAAAACCTATTTCAGATATGTTTGAAAAGTGAGAAATGTTATACTGATGTTTTGGAATTTTGTTTGCTAAAAGACCTGGAGAAAACATTTTGAGTACCACAGTACTAAAGGAGTAGTAACCTGTTACAAACCTTAAAACAAGTGATTATAACATCTTATGAGCAGCATGTGTTCAACCAATCTATTGATATTTTAGTGGCAGTTGTTATATGTAAGCATTAAAACAATTATGTAAAGATTATATCCATTGTGTAGAGATTATATAAATGCATATTATGTTGTTATTCCTACGCACATGATTTAGTCTTCTAATGATAAATATGAAAGGATGGCTGTGTGCGAATATGGAACTGAACTGATAATGTTTGAGTCGCATGAAAGCTTAACTGTTAATTTTTTTGAGCCTCCTTAGCTTGTTTTCTTAGCTGTGTTGATGACACAAACTTGAATTGTTTTGATCTTTTGCGTAAACTGTGAGCGGAGCTTGAATAAAAATGAGTTTTCTACAATTTTCCTACTTAAACTTAAAAAACAAAAATTAGCAACACCAGGAAGACCCTCTCTCTGAGTGGCTTTTTGCTTCATTTTTGCCAGAGAAAAGAAAACTTAAGTTAAAGGAACAATTTACTTATCATTGACAAAAAAGGGGAAAGAATCAGTGAATCACTCTTTCCCTTCTGTTACTACCTTTATGGTCTTGGTGTCCCAAAGTACTGCCACTTCTAGCCCAATGGAAAGCTATGGGCTAGGCACCCGTTAAAAAAAAAACAAACAACCCTTCAGTCCTAAGTATAAAGTGCTTTTGCTTACAGATTTCTCCCTTGATTTCTCAGTCACACTCTGTCTGAAGTCAAATTGGCTGAAAGAAAAACACTAGATCCAAATATTTGTTGCCTTTTTGTAATTCAGTCTTAGCTACTAGGAGGTAAGTTGTTATTAGTTCTTGGACAAAAAGGGAGATGAAGCATTTTGACAGTGGTTGGAAGTTAGTATGAATGTGGACAGGCTGGTCCTCAGAAGTTCCTTATTGCCAGCTGTAGGCTTATTTAGAAGATGAGGAATGTGATACTTTGAGAGTACAGTTTGTAGCATTTCAAGTGTTTGTTATTGTTATCAAATACTAATTTTTCTTAGTACTGGAAAATCTCTCCCCTCTCCTTTATTTCTAAGGCAGTTAAAAAAAACTTACCATATTTTAGCAGCATTTGCTTTTGGGCACAAATAGATGGCACAATGAATAGAGCACCCAGCCTGCAGTAAGGAACACATGAGTTCAAATCCAGCCTAAGATGATTGTCAGTTTAACCTGTTTGCTTCAGTTTCTCAACTTTAAAATGGGGTAATAACAGCACTTAACTTCCCAGTTGTTCTAAGGTATCAAGTGAGGTAATAATCATAAAGTGTTTAGCACAATTCCTGGCACATAATAAATGCTTACAAATGTTAGCTGCTGTTGTTGTTATAGTTGAAGTTTGGGTTTGTGTCCTTGATGTATTTTTTATTCTTCTTTTCAGTTTGAGTTTCATGAATCATTTCTTAATAGTAAAATCTGAAGTTAATGTGATTTGTATGAATACTACCCTTCCTACAATTACATGAATCTTTCATTTTTGCTGGCTTCTGAATGTAAACTAATTCTTTTCCTAGGATTGAAGTGGATGATAGAACTGAAGCCTATCTTCGAGTCTTGCAACAAAAGGTTACATCAGATACTCAAATTGTAAGTAGCCAATTTATATACAGGCATCTTCTCATTGAAGTGCTGTTTAAAAGTTTAAGATCTAGCTATTTAGAACTTGGAATGCATTTTCCCTCCAGAAAAGTGTTTTGTAATTGGAATGAGGTTCCCAGGCTAGCTTGGAAAAATCTATTGAACTTGGTGCTAGCCTGCGTTCTTGAAGAGCTAAGACCAAAGTAATCTACAGACCATGCCAACTTTTATCTGGAATGCCTTTGCTCATGCTAGGCCCCTTTCTCTGTCTCATATTTCAAGCTCATTCCAGCTTTTTAAATTTTCCCATTCAGAGTTTAACACAAGCCTTAATTCTTTCATAAACATGTCATCAAGCTTCCCATAACTCCATATATCAATGTATTTGGCTTTTCCCCTATTCCCAATGCATTCATTTAGTTTTGTCTCTCCAACTTGATTGTTTACCTCCCCACCTTCCAAGGATTAGTACAGTATATAGTGTTCTGGAGTGAGAATCAAGAGTTGGAAGGAACCTTAGAAGGGTGTCCCCTGTTACATTATAAGCCCCTTTGGTCACACGATCTTTTGGTATCCCCAATCCCTTCAAAATAGAAAGCACTGAAATTACTTTGAGGGTATTGAGTCTAGTACATTGTGTAGTTGTGGAGGTTACTTCCAGATCTACATCTTTGACTTTTAACTTTTTTCTGCTAGTTTTGTAATACATATGTTAGTAAGAGCAAAGAAATACTTGTTCATTTACTTTTATTACTTTATCTTAGATTCCTGAGAAAATTACACAAGTACTACATTGATACCTCCCCTTCCTCAAGTGCCTTTTGGTCAATAGGAAATTGTAGTGTGTTGTGAGGATGCAAATAACCTTTAGATAAAAATGAACTTTGGGCTAGGGAACAAAGGAACAGAGATTGTGTTCTTTCTAGGCCCTTTATTCCTATAATTAAATGCCACCCTCAGGTTACTATTGCTATATTTAGCTGAATTGTGAAGGGGTACAAAAGGAGTAGTGTTGGAAATAATTTCACCAGTCTGCAAAAGGAAATCTAAACAAACATTTACTAGTAGTTGTTATGAACTAAGTAGTAGTAGTAGTAGTAGAGAGAAAAGGTTAAGAAATAGGTCCCTATTCCTGGACTGCTCACAGTTGAGTGGTGCAGGGAAGATGAGTTAAAAATAACTAGGATAGGAAACTATACATAAGCATGAGAGGAGGAATAAGAAATATGGTGTAAGTGAGAATCATTGCTGGGGCAAGGAAAAGGGGACATGAAGATATGCAAATAGCCCCATGGAGAGGCTGCAGATGACCTTTGCCTTAGTAGGTAGGATGTTAAAATGGGGTGGAAGAAAAGTGTATTTATTGCCACTATGAGGAAGAGTGTGATTAAAAGGAGACAGGAACAGCTTGAGGTCCAGTTTGCCTAAGGTATGTGGGTGGGGAAATCGCATTTATCTTACTCTAGATTGTCTTTATTGCGTTAAATAAATAGCACTTAAATCTCCTGTATGATCGCTTGAGAACTGCTTTTCTCTCCCAACTGAATTTCATTTGAACATCCACAGTACACATATTCTACATTTAGCCTCCTTCCCCACACCTCCATTCCCCTCTCCCCACTAAGTTTTTATTGGGGCAGCTAGATGGCACAGTGGGTCTGGAGGCAGGAAAACTCATCTTCCTGAGTTCAAATGTGACCTCAGACACTTACTAGCTGTGTGACCTTGGGCAAGTCACTTGATCGCATTTGCCTCGGTTTCCTCATATGGAAATAGCAAACCACTTTGGTATCTTTGACAAGAAACCCCAAATGGGGTCACAAAAGTCAGACATGTCTGAAAAATGACAGAACAACAATGTTTTTATTGATATCATTTTAAAATATCACCACAGTTTCCTGAAGTATTCTCCGTCCTAGAAAGTCATTCCACATAGACAACATTTTAAAGACAAAAGAGGAAAATGACAAGAAAAAAAGTTGGATAACCAGTGTATCAAATGTCTTGAAAATATGTGCAGTGTACTATACTTGTGAACCTTTCACTGCTGCAAATGCATGGGTGGGTAGGGGTGGTATTTTCTCTTTCAAGCCATTTTTGCTATTTTCATAGATATTTGAAATTTCAGTTTTCATGAGAAGTGAGAATTTTATATGCCACCGTCCAATTAGCTATGTGGTAGTCAAGAAATATATGGTTACCTCATCTATTACAATAATTTGTCTAGAGAAGTTAGGTTGAAATTCTTATGCTTTTGGTTGTTTTTCTGTGTTTTTTCCCCTAAGGTAGTTTGTCTGTTGTCTAGTAATCGGAAAGACAAGTATGATGCTATAAAAAAATACTTATGTACAGATTGTCCTACTCCAAGTCAGTGTGTGATAGCAAGAACCTTAGGCAAGCAACAAACTGTAATGGCCATTGCTACAAAGATTGCCCTTCAGATGAACTGCAAGATGGGAGGAGAACTTTGGAGGGTTGATATGCCTGTAAGTTTGATTTTATTGTATTCTTTTTGTTTTTGATGTCTTTTACTCTGTCTGGCTTTAACAGTAGTTGTATGAGATCTAAATTTTTACAATGCTTTTAAGCCACTTAAGTATGGCGATTAGAATGGATATTAATTTAGAGCAGAAATCCAAATAAAGTAAAAAAAAAAAATAAAGGACTCAGATAAAACTTGTCTATTACATCTGACAATTTCACAGGGTAGTCAGTTTTAAGTATTTATATAGACATAAAAATGGCTAAATAAGAAAGTAAAAAAACTAGAAGTAAATTAGTACTTAAAATTAATTAGTACTGCTTGTATTCATTTTAAGAAAATGTGTTTCTTTGATTTTGTTAAAATGTTTTTGTTGATATCTTTGGTGTTTTCTATCACATTTCCTTGGTCATTATTAATTTTTCATCATTTAGCTTCGCATCTCCTTGATTTAAATTGCATACTTGTAACTGATGTGACTGAATTTGCTTTTTCTCCCCTTAAGTTAAAGCTAGCAATGATTATTGGTATTGATTGTTACCATGACACTACAGCGGGGCGACGGTCAATTGCAGGATTTGTTGCTAGTATCAATGAAGGAATGACACGGTAAGAAAAGTTCACTGTGGAATAGCTTGAGTGAATTTTACAGTTAAGAGCCAGAGCTGTGACAGAAATGTAGAGAGACCAAACGAGAAGTCAGGGAAGAAGGGAGGATGAGGTGCTGAGTGCCTAACGTCTCTCTGACCCTGCGGCTACTAATTTTTCTTGGACGCTCTCAGTGGAAGCCAAGGCCTAGAGAACTTTCCCACTAGAATCATCTTCTAAAGAGATAGTTATTGAACTTGAAGTGTCACTGGCTTATAGAATGATGCAGAAGACTTGGTGGCTAGGGTCTAGGTAAAAGAACAGGGAGTTGTAGAAATGGATCCAGCTTCCTTAACTCATCTAGTTCAGTTGCCTGATGGCCAAATCTTAGTTTAAAAAAATACATTTCATTGCTATTTTTTGCTTTTATATCACCTATCTTTCCCACTGTGCCTTTTACTTTTCCCACATTCTACAGAGCCATCCCTCATAATAAAGAATAACAAAAGAACAAGACGTTCCACAAAACAAACCTATCAAAGAACTCTTATATGCAATAGGAGCAGAGTAAGATGTCTCACATTTCTTCTTGGAGGCCAAGCTTGATAATTTATAATTCCACAGCTTTTAGGTTGGGTTTGTTGCTCCTCACACTCACTGGGTATATTGTTCTCCTGATTAAAGTCGCTTCACTTAGTGTCATTTCTGTCTTTTTGTGTTTCTCTGTATTCACCATTTCTTATAGTGCAGTAATACTCTATTACATTTATATATCCCAGTTTGTTTAGCCCTACTGATGGTATTTAATTTCTTTCTGACTCTGGAGTCTTTGGGTCAAAGTATTTGAATATTTTAGTCACTTTTTTGCATAATTGCAAATTACTTTCCAGAATGGTTATGCTAATTAAGAGTTCTACCTAAAATGCATTAATGTGCCATTTTTCAAAACTACTCCAACATTGACTATCCATTATTGTTTTGGTTTTCTTTTCCTTAACAGTTTGCAGTGCTTCTTTTGAGAACTGTCTGTTCATGTCCTTGGCCAAAGCTGATTTGTACAATTTAATAATAGAATATAGACCAACTACTTTTGAGGTCATGCAGGGAAGGCTATTAATGTATCTGAGGTTATATAGCCATTTCAAATAACTGATTGGCTACTTATAACTTAAAAATAGTTTTTGATAAAGCCTTCCCTTTGATTAAAAAATACCTGCTTCCTTACTACTGGATAACACATCTCATATAGAGGTGATATGTAAAGAAAGCTATATTTGGAATGAGAGGATGTTTGTTCAAATCTTGGCTTGTGACAAGAAATCTTGAACAAATCATCCTGAGTCCCATGTTTCTAATCTGGAAACTGGGGGCATTGAAATAAAAAAAAATTAGAACATTGCAACAAAAAATAAAGAAGATGAGCACTATAGTTCTAAATCTGTTCAGCTTAAATACAGATCATATTCCAAAATTTATTTACAAATCTTGTTTGAAATTCTTGTGTCAATTATTCTGTATTGCTCAACATTTTTAAATATTTAATACTGTTTTTAATATGTTGTAAACTCCATTATGTCAGGAATTATGCCTTAATCTCTTTAGTTCCTCTAGCACAAAGCTGTACAAGTAGATACTTAATAAATATTTAGTAATGAAGTTCTTTCTGCTGGAAAACAAGCTTAATTAGGTATAATTATGTATTTATAATTAAGTGCATAATGAGAAATAATGGAAAGGCTCTGTCAGTGTAGAGGTAGGGAAACCTAGACTAAAACAAATTGGGAAAATAGGTAAAACTTAAGGAAAGAGGGGTGGTATTTTAGTCTTAAGAGAATTATACTTCAGTTTATAAGCTGGAAAAAGTAGAGATTGTGGAGTAACTTAAATGCAGGGAACTGTATTGAAGGAGTTTTAGGAGAAAAATGAAATGATTTAGAGCAGTGTGTTCAGAAGACTAGATCAGCAGTATTAATGATGATGGATGGATTATTGTGGGATATGAAGAAGCCATGTAGTAATGGAAGCCTACGTAGGATAGTGGCTGGGGGAATATAAAAGGAATGATTCTGAGAGAGATGGTTTTCGGGAATTGCAAAATATTCATTAGGTCCCAAGGATAGCTCACAATCACCAAATCAACTACCTGGAAGACAGACGAACTATATATTGTGTTTAAACTAGCTTTTATTGAGTACTTTAGAATGTCATGCTTTAAAACAAAGCCTTTATTTGAAGAAGGGGGTGGGGGGGGAGAAATGACTTGCCAAACCTAGCCTCTTTTGAGTAACAGGTACATTTTGATATCTAATAGTATTTCCTCATTTTTACATCTTAAAATTCCTAGCCTCTGTTGAGGTTCAATTCAGGTGCTGCCTCTTAAACCACACCTTTCTTAATTCTGCTCCTTTGTCCCCCACATAGATCGGCATTAGTGCTCTCCCTCCAGAAATTACTTTTGATTTACCCATCTGTTTACATGCTGTTCATCTCCCCAAGAGAATTGAAGCTTGAGGGCAGGGATAGTTTCATTTTTCTGTGCATCCATCAAGCACATAGCACGGTGTCCTTTATATGTTAAGCTTTATGAATAAATTTGTTAAATTATGCAGTGAATGTGCACTTCAGTGTATCTATGATGTCACCATTATGTAGGTGACTCCCATACTGCCCATTCTGTGACTCTTTTCAATGCTCTTCTATTGTTAAGTTACCCATAAGAGATTCACCCAATAGGCAGAGCCCTTCATTTAGATATCATGACATTGTAAGGATGCCTCTGGAGACTATTCATTTGGTATCTATATGTCTGGTCCATCTTTTCCACCAACAATATATTTCTGACATCATTACTCAACCTGGCCTATGTAGTCCTCATTTATGATGTTTGTTCCTGTTCATACCCAGAGGTGATGTGACTCATGACGGTGGCACTTTGGGTAACCAACATTTTTGAGGAAGATTACAAAATTCTGTCATACATGGCCTTTGTAACACCATTAGCAGAATATTGATTTTAAAAAACATGGGCTTCTGTCCCATAGAGAAGCTTGGAGTCATTAAAAGAACCACATAGTTTACTAGGCAATCTCGTCTACTTCTTTTTGGTTATGAGTCCAGCTCACTATCCATTTGCAGTGTTTTGCCAAGATTATGTGATGAACTCTATAATGTAAAGAGAATGATGACTGTTTGCCAAAATTTTGTATTTGTAGGCATTAATATGTTCAGCACTGATAAACTTATGTAGATATTATAGTAGAAATGTAATAATATACGTGGTATCTTTTGTTGTTTTTACTGTAGTTTTCAGACATTAACGGTTTCTATTTTTCTCTGAAAAGCTGGTTTTCTCGCTGTGTCTTTCAAGATAGAGGGCAGGAACTAGTAGATGGGCTCAAGGTCTGCTTGCAAGGTAAGGGTCTGCTTAGCATCTTTGGCTCTTAAAGGAAGCTATATTTAAAAGCAACATCACTGAAAAATACTGAGCCAGAAATGCTCAGTATTTTATTCTTTTAAAAACTGTTGATTTTCTTTCAGCTGCATTGAGGGCCTGGAATAGTTACAATGAATATATGCCTAGTCGAATTGTTGTGTATCGGGATGGTGTAGGTGACGGCCAGCTGAAAACCTTGGTTAATTATGAAGTACCACAGTTTCTGGACTGCCTAAAATCTGTTGGTAAAGGCTACAAGTAAGCACACACAATATAAAATGACTTTCTATGTTATTCTCATGATCTTCTAAAACTCTCATAAAATTTTTATTGTAACTATAGGTGATAAAGGAAGTATGTTAAGCATGGTTTAAAGATGCATCATCAGACTTGAATTGATGGTAGAAAGTAAAGGAATATATTTTTTCTTTTCTCATTTTATCTTTTAAACAAAGCAGAGTAGGAATGATAGAGTAAAATTTAAATCCTTTCAAGGAGCAACTAAACTTTTGCTTTATCTCATGCTCCAGTGTTCTGAAACTTTTTGGTTACAGCTGCTGCCTTGAAAGAATGCAGGCAACCAAGAAAGGCAGTATCTGTATCAACATTCCTATTCTTACCATTCCTATTCTTCTGTCTTTGGAATTCCACCATTTTTTTTCCTTTGAAGTTTTCATGTATACCATTGCTTTAGCTACTAGATACATGTGACTAAAGATTTATGATTAATAACCTCAACATTTCCTTTCTTTTTGTCCCTTTTTATTCACCATCCCTAAATGGTAAGCTTCCTGAATGCAGGGACTGAGCCTCCTACTTTTTCTTTAAGTGTCTAGCCAATAACCTGTGCATAATAAAAATTTTATATGGTTCCCTGGGGTATCTTGGTTGAAAATCCCAGAAAAAGTTTGTACAAGGATTTTCTCCCTCCCTAAGCAAAACTAACAACTTCTATTTTGCATTTAAAAGGAAAAGTAAGGAAATTGATATATAGATTAGACATTTTTATTCACCCTTTAGAGTTGATCTAATAGCTGAAAAGTACACCATAGCCCTAAGACTATACACTAAATAATTTTTTCCTCTGTAAAATGAAATAATGACACTTGCTTTCCACATTTAGAAATTTTAAGTTTTTTATTCTGTTGAAAGTAGTGGGGGAAGACATTTTAAATCTATGACCAGCTAAAGTATTATTGCCTCCCTAAATTGGCTGCTGTTCCTGCAGCATGTGTACGTGTACACACACAGACACACACAGTATTGATAAATCAGAATTTTTGGTAAACAGGTTTTCTTTTTGCTATTGATTCCCTGTCTGCTAGCAGTCTGTTTTTCCAACTTTTTAACATTACATATTTTCATCTTTTTTTTAATGCACTGTTCAGATTCTTTAGTAGTTTCAAGAGGAAAATCTTACAAAAATAGCAAGGCAAGTATGTCATATCTGATATACTATTTTTTTTCTCTGATTGCACAAATTCTGTTTTACCTGTCCATTAACTACCTGGGAAACGTTGGAAGGTGTATAGTACTACATATACTGTACATATAAAACATATGCCAATGTCAGCAATATCTCCTGCCTTATTTCATTAGTTCTTCTGACTCTGTTAGTTTACTTAAACAACTGGGATAATACACTAGTTATTTTGGCTTTAGGTCACACAGGAGGGGAGGCCCCAAGAAGTAGATAACCATCACTGTCAAAGTTGACATGCCCATTTGAAACAGTGGAATGTGGTACTGAGAATCAAAGTACCAAGGTCTGGAAACACAAGTTTCCTGGCACAAAGCTAGAGGACTTTTCCTCTGAAGTCCTGGCACAAAAGGGGAGAATATTGCTATAGAAAGAGAACTGATGGCACATGGGACTGAAGTGCCATGGAGTTGATTGTCAATTGATGGCAAAAATAATACATAAAAAACTGAGGAAATAGGATTTTACATAATTCTTGAGATCCCTTTGGAAACAGTAAATTAAAATAGGCTCCCAGCAATTTTGTTTGTTTCAGTCATGCCTTACTTTTTGTGACCCCGTTTAGCAAAGATGGTGGAATGGTTTGCTGTTCCTTTCTCCAGCTCATTTTACAGATGAGACTGAGACTAAACAGGGCTAAGTGACTTGCCTGGGAATCACACAGCTAAGTTTCTGAGGCTGGATTTGAATTCAGATCTTTCTGACTTCAGGCCCAGCACTCTATTTAGTGTGCACCTAGCTGCCCCTTATAAGGCAGTGTTGTCCATTGAAACATGTTACATTAATGTTGTTTTTTTTTTTATCACTCAAAGTAGTTTTTCATGACTACCTAATTCAAAGAAAAAAAAATTAGTACATTTTTTAAAAAATGGATGAAATTTATCTCCCTCTCTGTGATAAGGTATCAAATTGTCCCTTTTACCTCCTTAACTTTTTGCTTTAGTTTGAATGAAGCCAGTAGTTACTTATAGGAAACTAATTAGATAACTTTTTTTACATTGCTAAACAGTAGACAGGGCATTGGATATGAAGAGGGAAGACAATTTAAGGGTTTCAGTATCTTTATTTGTTCAGAGAAATTAAACAATTAAATTGAGTCCCTACCAGCTTTAAAGTCCTAATTATAATCCAGCCTTTCTACTTGGTTTCTAAGGTATTTACAAGTGTATCTAGGAAGGAAGTGGCAATGGTAGCAGAAAAGCTCACTCTTTAATTGGCTTTCAAGAAAGTTATTTATTTGTTTCAGTTGTACTGGAGATGCCTTTCTCTTGTTCTATCCACATGCATATTGTTGTGGGGCCTTGTTTAGGTTTGTCTGTAACAGTGGTTCTCAAAGTTGGCTTTTATAACCACTTTTTGTAGAACAAAGAAACCTATGAGAGGTATATGCCCTATTTCACTTGCCACTGGGAGGAAAATCTCAAGGAAATATTGGGTATTTATTGTGTACATAATAAAGTTCTGAGTGCAATGAGGATATGATAGTGTGAGAAGCAGTCCTGCTTAAAGGTGCTTTCTGACTGCTTGGACAGTTAACACTCAAATTTTAAAAAACTGACAAGGTAAGTGCTAAATGAGAGAGAGAGAGAGAGAGATTTTCACAAATACTGTATACATTGGGACAAAGGATACATAGTTGTACCAGAGCAGAGGCTCTTTTGGACGAGAATAGCAGAAAACTGTGCTGTACAAAGCTTAAAATAAGGAGTACAGAATTTATCCTGTAGGATGGTAGTGAGCCACTGTAGGACTTTTATCTGAGACCTGAGAAGGGTAGATAATACTTATATAGCACCTACTAGGTGCAAGGCACTATGCTAAGTTCTTTTATTTGGGGTTTGGATCCAAAATAGATAGGGAATAGGACAAGCTGATAGACCTAGGAGGTCAGATTTAGGTCCTAAATTTTAGAATACATAAAAAAAAATCATCCCTGCTCTTTGTGAAAATTCAGTGACGATTGTTGTTTTAGTATTTCCTTAGGAAACAATATATGTGTCTCCAAATTATAAAATGTAATAAAAAGTTTATAGATTACACTTCCTCCCTCCCCCACATACCTGGACATTTGGACACAATGTTACTAAAAGACTCACAGGAATACTGGAATTAAGTTTGTGTTTTTGAAATACTTTTTTAAAAAAAAGATTTTAAATGTGCGATTAGACATGCAATGATAATACTAGGGAAGAAAGAGCTTCTGAATAATACTGTCCATTTTGCTGTTTTCCACCCTACTATCCAATAATTCCCTTCTGATTTTACAACTTAATATTGTTTTTAGTAGAATTAATGCCCATAATACCATGCACGTAATACCTTGTATAGATTTTAACTAGTACAGAAAGCTTAATTTCATGATTCTTTTTAAAAATAAGACAACATAGGAATGCTTTAAAAACTTTCAAGGAGTAACTTTATGATACTTATCACTATATTTTATTAATCTTTAAGCCCAAGACTAACAGTAATTGTGGTGAAGAAACGAGTGAATGCCAGATTTTTTGCACAGTCTGGAGGAAGACTTCAGAATCCACTTCCTGGGACAGTTATTGATGTGGAAGTTACCAGACCGGAATGGTAAGTTCTAATGGAAGATGACTACACTGGAAACCCAAGGAATCCAATAAAATAGAAAGATTTTCCAGATGAAATCTTAACACTATTATTGTACTTTTTTCTGTAATCTCCACTATATGTAGACTTAACTTACAAGCTCACTCTTTTATTCCTGACATTTTTCTTTATAGATTCCAGGTTCATCTTCATGACTGATTTGTCCTGTTAAACTCAACAAAGACCCAATTGTATTTTCCAGTTACATTTTTTGTGATTTATTTTTCCTTAATAGGTTTTTCCAGTTACACGTAAAGACAGTTTTCAGCATTCATTAGTGTAAAATTTTGAGTTCCAAATTTATCAGCCTTGCCATCCTCAAGACAGAAAGTAATCATGATAACCACATTTCCACACTAGAGAACTAATTTTCTAACCCAAATTCTTAACACCCCCACTTATTTAGTGGTCATATTTCTTGGAGCTTCAGCCATATGAAGCATAGCTGGAGATTCAGAACAGAATTGTTGAAGGGGGAAGAGAGAACCTCTAGGCAATAAAACCTAATATATCCTTTTATCCAGGGCCATCTTTTTGTTTATCACCTAAATGGTTCTTTACAAAGTATGAAGCCGGTTAGAACAGCACATTGATAAGGAAGAAGAAAGCTGGTTATTGTTGTATAAAAAAAGAGTAGAACAATCTGTGGTCATTTAGTGTATGAATAAAGCACTCATTAAATATTGTGCTAAGCTAAGAGCAGTGGGTACAAAGATTAAAAATTAAAGTCTTTGCCCTTAAATTCTACTGGGAGGAAACTGTATGTCCACAGATAAGTAAGGCCCCTCCCACCTCGGATGTAATTGATTATCAAACAACTTCAGGTTCAATTCAACAACCATTTATTTTATATTCTAAGCTTAATCCAGTCAATGAATACAGAGTATTTACGTACAAGATAGGTTTTACTTAACCAATCTTGAATGCTCAACAAACGTTAAATAGAAGCTGTTAGGCAAGCAAGATTTCCTGACCAAACCTGCCACCTGGTAGCCAGGATCCTTGAAGTTGAAGTCTGACCAGATACAGACATCTATCTATATCTACAATATAACTGATGGAAAATTAAACTTGAATTACAGCTTGATAAAATATTTATGCTCATGTTGACCCAGAGTCATTAAGGATTAAATTATATTTAACATACTGTATTTAACAAAAGGAAGTGCACATTCAGCCTAGAAAGATGCATTAGAATTAAGTGAATTTTCCAGATAACTAAAAGCTTAAGTCTTTAAGCATTAAAGCTTAAAATGATGCATCTTACTTCTATATAGTCAGCTATTACAATCCAAATCTAAAAATTGCTTTTGTGATTTAGTTGGTAATATTTTAACTTCCAATTTGTCTCTCGAGCAGATGTTAATTTTCAGAAGGGTGGTTCAAAATGGCTCTGGGTGACAAGGCGAGACTTGAAAATACTGCAGAGAGAATGAATTTCTTCATGTTAGTAGTCACACACAGCCTTAATTGTTTTCACGAGTTGCCTTGGTGCTTCATTGTTAAAACTGACAGAGACATTATGCCAGGCACCAATATAATTTCTACTAGTTAACATCAACAAAATGTCTGAAGTGGAGTAACTGAAGTGACTTGACAATAGCGTTTTGTGCTAAAGTCCCATAACCAGGAGGGTAAAATAAAATATTTCTGTTTATTGACTTTAATGAAAAGTTGACAAGAGATACTTAAAATTTTTGTTCATTTAACATTTATTTGCTAGAAATACTTTTTTCATATTATAAAAGATCCTGGATCAGTTAAAATATTGTTAAGTAGAATTTATCAAAACTTACAGTGTTATATAAATGTAAGATTATTATTTTGAACTGCTTTGCCTGATAACTTTCTCGCTTCTCAAAATTTAGCAATACATCTGTGGGTCTTTAATTTGCAGGTATGACTTTTTTATTGTGAGCCAGGCTGTAAGAAGTGGTAGTGTTTCTCCTACGCATTATAATGTAATCTATGACAACAGTGGCTTGAAACCAGACCATATACAACGATTAACTTATAAGCTCTGCCACGTGTATTATAACTGGCCAGTAAGTATTTTCCACACAAATTGGTGATTACTGTTTTTAAAATTTCAGTCTACTAATGTATTCATTTAACACTGGCAGCATTTGTACCTTTTTCAGTAAGTTTTATTTCCAGTAACTTTTTACTTCTCTTCTCGCTTCTCTCCTAAAGGGTGTCATTCGAGTTCCAGCTCCTTGCCAGTATGCTCACAAACTGGCTTTCCTTGTTGGTCAGAGTATTCACAAAGAACCTAATCTGTCACTGTCAAATCGTCTTTATTACCTCTGAATTGTAGAACAGAGAGAGCAATCTGAAAGACTACCTTCATAGATTTTTTTTTCCCCTTTCTGCAAATGGAGCTTTCCGAAGTCTTCCTGGATGTAGCATTTTTCCCCCTTAACAACTATCACATGGAAAGGGAGATAAGAAATGTGAGTTCTGTTGCCAGCTCTGCTATTGACTCATTGTGTGACTATGCAAGTGACTCATTTTACAGATGGGGAAACTGAAGGAAGAACATTTTTATCTTGCTTTTTACCTCTCACAAGGATGTTATAGTGGTTTCGTGATAAAATGTGGATACAGCACTTGAAGCACCAAACAAAAAGGCTATTTGGGAAAACATTGGGCATTACTCATGTTGGATTATTCCTGTAAACAAGTGACATAATTGTATATTTTTTTAAATTGATAATGCCGATATTGTGGGACAGTTTTATTTTGGTTTTTTTAACCTCCTTTATCTTAAAGATATGATCTGCCATTTAAAGATAAAAGCTACACAAGATGGGGAGAAGCTAGAAAGAACAAACTGACATTTTAAAGTTGGAAGCTTCTAGTGATAGAAGCAGTTTGGTGCCTTTCCACCAATGGAATAAATCACGGGCTATATTGGCATAATTCATGGGGTTTCCCCCCATCATTCTAAGTGTTGTTGAAGATTTTGAAATGTGACATTCTGTTAGCTATATTATGTTCTGACAGAGTATTGTAAGCAGAAGAGAACATTACAAGTCTATTTAGGTGAATTCAGAACTTTTTTTTTTAACTGAAAAGTGTATTCATTACTTAGTGAGGTCATGTTGAAACATTCTGCTCAGAAGTTTAGAGAATTCTCCGTGCCCTAATTTTCTCTTACCACTTAACTTAAGGGATAGAGTATATAACAAAAACAAAACTAAGGATGAGAACATCTACTCGGAAGTGATATTGAAGTCTATTTTTTTCTATCCACTTGAAAAAAAGTTAGAGGGGAGGAAAAGGCAATTTAATTTCTACTTTAAATGTCAACAGAGTGCACTCAGATACGTTTTTCTTAAGTTGGTGACTTGACTTACCTACTCCAAAATTGATGGAGAATTTCTTTAAGGGAGCAGACAAAAGAACAGTTAGGTGGCTACTCAGTATTTGAAGAATTAGTGCATGTTGAAATAAACAACTATTCTCTCAACTAATATAAATACAGTTTCAGCATCATCATTCAACATAGACAGCAACATAAAGACACTGTAAATTTAAAGTGATATAGTTTGTTTTAAAATATATATGTTACTATTATATTTGCATCTTGTTGTGTTAGTTATACCTTCTGAACCTGTTAGAAAGTTTTATTTTAAAATTCTCAGTCAGTGTCAATCAGCAATACTTTTTTTTGGGCCGCTTGCTCATGTCTAATTTCCTTCCTTCAAGTACTTTGGAAATTAGGGAAAAGAAGCAGTATTTTGTGAAACTCTTGAAGGAAAAATTGATGCCCCTAAGCCCCAGGTGTAAAAGATGCTAACGTTTATCACAATATTAGAAGAGTACATGTGAGAGAAACTGACTTGCAAAATGTTGTCAAGGGATGGAATAAGTTCCATCAGCTTGTAAGCTCCAACGGGGCAGGAAATTATTTTCGCTTCTCCCCCAGCACCTGCACAGTGCTTTGAACATAGTAGGCGCTTAATAAATGGTTGTTGAATGAATTTTGTCTGTTTAACTTTATCCATTTATACAAATGAGCTAAACTTTCAGGTGAGCTGGTACCAGAAACTCTGTTCATCTTAAATAAAAGGCTACCCAGGATTCTCTCTGTGGGTAAAACCTTGGTTTGTAGAAATTTATTTAAAATTTGGTTCATCTTTGTCTATGCAGTTTTGAGTTTTTCCAACTTATTGGAAAATAGTTGCCTAGACAAACTATATACAGCAAATGAAACTGCTGTAACTAGCTAAAACTCAGGTTTTACCTATTATTGTCTTGTTCAGGGATAGGTAAACATTTTTTAGCAGGCACAGGCCAGCTATTCATGGACCTTCATGTTTTCCTTTGTGTACAAGGTTTATACAAGTTTCACCTTGTTCATATATAGTCAGCTTGTATTTCACCTTAAAATATTGTAATAAAAGCAATAGCTGACATATAGCACTTTCAAAGAGTTTTATATATGTTATCTCTTAACCCTATGAGATATGTACTCTCCCCACTTCACAGATGGGGAAACTGAGGCAGAGTCACTTAGCCTAAAGTCACATCTATGGCTGTGGCAGAATTCAAACCCAGGTCTTCGTGACTCCCCAATTCACAATATCCATTTTGCCACCACCTACTAGTATATTCCGTTTATGTTGTCCTTAAGTACATCAGTTTCATTCAATATAGTACACAAGGAATATGCTGAATTTGGAATTGAAAGACCAGAGTTTAATCCCAGTACTGTCACTTGAATTACTTGTATTACATTAGGAAAGTCACTTACCCTTTCTTCCTCAGTTTCCAATTTGTGAATAAGGAGTTTATACTTGGCTCTCAATAATATCCCTTACAGCTCTAAATCTATATTTTTCTAGCAACTGAGCCATTAGAGTGCGGTTTTTTTTTTTAAAGTATAGATTGTTCTAGGGAAGATGCCATCAGATATTTTAATTTTTATCCTTATTTAAGTTAAGGTGGATGAATGTTTTGATGTGCAGCTAGGTGGCAGTAGCTAGAGTACTGGACCCTGAGTCAGACCTGGGTTCAAAATTTGGCTTCAGAGATAGATATTTGTTGTGCAAGTCACTCAACTTCTGGCTGCCTCAGTTTTCCTTATTGGTAAAATGGCAAATAATCGCACCTACCTCATTGTGAGGATAAAATACTGCAAAGCATTAAAGCATTATATTAATACAAGCTATTAATATTCAGTCACACATTACCCCCCCAAGTGAAGCTTAAGACTATTTTATGTCCCTCAAGACTATATTCAAAGGTATTATGATAATGAGTGAAGAACATAGCTTTGATTTAATAATTAACATATTTGCATGGGCCCTGCACTAAATGCACATTGCAACCCCCTTTATTGTGCCTTTGTAAATAGTCGGGGTTACTATGAAAAATTAATCATTGTGGAGCTCTCTTGAGGATGACTCTCTCCCAAGTGGTAGCACTTGACTTGCTAGATCAGGAATATCTGAGTTTACTTTGGTTTAAATTCAACTTCTGATAAGTTGTGTGATAAGGCAGTTGCTTTGAAAGCTATTCCCTCACCCAAAATGGGGATAACTGTAGCTCCTACACTGTATTGGGCAGTTCTGAGGACTGACAATATGTGCATAAAGCACTTTTCAAATCGTTAGGCTGATTCTTGGGTACCAGTGAAGTCTGTTACAAGGGTCTTTTACTCAACCTCCTCATGCACCGTTAACCCTTCCCCAGCCCCTTTATTTCCCATTAGTCTTGGTGGGGACATGTCTAAGTTCTGTGGTAGAAGTTCAAAGAGTGTCCTATGTTGGGATGTAGCATCAGAGAGGACTTAAGTGAGGATTTTCCTTTTATGAAAATACTACATAGCAGGCATTCAATGAGTTAAATATGTCTCTAGGGGTTATTTACAGAGCAGCTAAGAGACCAGTGTAAGAAAAATCTAAAGCTAACTAAAAGAAACAATGTCAATAATTTACCTTACACACATGCTTTGCATATACAGTGAATATTTACTAAACGTTAAATATTGTGTTTTTGTGCATCTACTAATTTCTTTGGGCAAACTTTATTTAGTGCAAAAGTTATTCATACAACATAACCCAAAAATAACATGGTTAGGGTTCTTTCCTTTCTATCCACTATGTGAAACCCAAGGCTTGTGTGTGCAGTTTTGTTACACAGTGACTAAGTAAAGGCTCTCCAAACAAAGAATAAACTGCATCCTATAAAACAGATTTTTATTTAGATGAACTATACACATGCAAACAAAACTATGCTACTTTAAACACTCTGGCTAGTAATTGAATTTTTTACATTTAGCATGAATACATTTACAAAAGCTTGCAGTAGAGATATCTGAAGACTCACTGGGAAAAGCTTTGATTTTGATTTTCATACAGTACAAAAAAGTTACAAGTGGATGAAAATTATAGAATAGTAACTGCCAGGTAATCTGCCAGTAAGGGGCAATGTTAAAGGCAGGATTGAAGAGCACTTTGTGTTTGAAGGTGCCCAAAGGTCATTATCTTTTAATAAAAATTTATTTAACTTTTTAACGTTTTCACAAAATTTTGGGTTCCAAATTTTCTCCCTTTTCATCCCCTCCCCCCCAGCCCAATACACCAAGCAATCTAATTTTCCCTATCACCAATCTGCCCTCTCTTCTATCCTCCCTCCCTTCTCTTGTCCCCATCTACTCTTTTGTCCTGTAGGGCCAGATGACTTTCTATTCCCCGTTAACTGTATTTCTTATTTCCTGGTAGCAAGAACAATACTCAACAATTGTTCCTAAAACTTTGAGTTCCAAATTCTCCCCATCCCTCCCTCCCCACCCATTCCCTTTGGGAAGGCAGGCAATTCAATATAGGCCCTATCTGTGTAGTTTTGCAAATGACTTCGATAATAGTCATGTTGTATAAGACTAACTGTATTTCCCTCCACCCTATCCTGCCCCCCATTGTTTCTATTCTGTCTTTTGATCCTGTCCCTCCCCGAGTGTTGACATCAAATTGCTCCCTCCTCCCATTGCCCTCCCTACCATCATCCCCCCACCCTTGCTTATCTCCTCCCCCACTTTCCTGTACTGTAAGATAGGTTTTCATACCAAAATGAGTGTGCATTTTATTCCTTCCTTTAGTCAAATGTGATGAGGGTAAACTTCTTGTTTTTTTTTCTCAGCTCTCTTTTTCTTTCCACTAAAAAGTCTCCTACTTGCCTCTTGAATGAGATATAATTTACCTCATTCCATTTCACCCTCTTTCCTCCCACTACATTTCTCTCTCACCATTTACCTCAATTTCTTTTAAGATAAGGTCCCAACCTGTTCAATTCACTCTGTGCTCTCTGTATGTGCGTGCATGTGTGTAAGTGTGTGTGTGGTCCCATCAACTACCCAGATACTGAAAAATTTTAAGAGTTACAAATATTGTCTTTACATGTAGGAATGTAAACAGTTCACTTTTGATAAGTCCCTTATGAGTTCTCTTTGCTGTTTACTTTTTCATACTTCTTCTCATTCTTGTGTTTGAAGGTTAAATTTTCTTTTCAGCTCTGGTATTTTCATCAAGAATGCTTGAAAGTCCTCTGTTTCATTGAAAGACCATATTTTCCCCTGAAGTATTGTACTCAGTTTTTCTGGGTAGGTGATTCTTGCTTTCAGTCCTAGTTCCTTTGACTTCTGGAATATCCTATTCCACGCCCTTCGATCCCTTAATGTAGAAGCTGCTAGATCTTATGTTATCCTGATTGTATTTTCCACAATACTGGAATTGTTTCTTTCTAGCTGCTTGCACTATTTTCTCCTTGACCTGGGAATTCTGGAATTTGGCCACAATGTTCCTAGGAGTTTTCTCTTTTTGGATCTCTTTCAGGTGGTGATCGATGGATTCCTTCAATACTTATTTTACCCTCTGGTTGTAGAATATCAGGGCAGTTTTCCTCGATAATTTCATGGAAGATGATGTCTAGGCTCTTTTTTTGATCATGACTTTCAGGTAGTTCCATAATTTTTAAATTGTCTCTCCTGGATCTATTTTCCAGGTCAGTTGTTTTTCCCATGAGATATTTCACATTCTCTTCCATTTTTTCATTCTTTTGGTTTTGTTTTGTGATTTCTTGGTTTCTTAGAAAGTCATTAGACTCCATCTGTTCCATTCTAATTTTCAGGGAACTATTATCTTCAGTGAGCTTTTGAACCTCTTTTTTCATTTGGCTCATTCTGCTTTTGAAAGCATTCTTCTCCTCATTGGCTTTTTGAACCTCTTTTGCCAGCTGAGTGAGCCTATTTTTCAAGGTGTTATTTTCTTCAGCATTTTTTTGGGTCTTCTTTAGCAAGGTATTGGCCTGTTTTTCATGCTTTTCTTGCATCTCTCTCATTTCTCTTCCCAGTTTTTCCTCCACCTGTCTAACTTGATTTTCAAAATCCTTTTTGAGCTCTTCCATGGCCTGAGCCCACCGGACATCCACCTGGGATGTCTGGGATACAGAGGCCCCGCCCTCCACGTCTTTCCCTGATGGTAAGAATATTTCCTCGTCATCAGAATTGAAAGGCGGGAACATCCGTACCCCATCAAAGTAGCTTTCTGTAGTCTTATTTTTCTTCCCTTTTCTCGGCATTTTCCCAGGCAGTTATTTGACTTCTGAGATTCCTGTCCACCCCCACCTAGATCCACCCAGCTAGTGCTTGGGGTCTGAGATTCAAATGCTGCTCCCCAGCCTGAGGGCTTTCCGCGGCGGGAGCAGCTGCTATTCAATGTGAGCTTAAGTTCTGGTGCTGGGGTAGGGGCAGGGCCGCCTCCCAGGCTTAGTTCCCTCAGGGGCTTTATTCAGAGACCTTCAGTAATGGAGCGGGTGGGGGCAGGGCTGCCTCCCAGTCTCAGTTCCCTCACGGGGTTTATGCAGAGACCTTCGGTAATGGCCCTGAACTTCTGCCTGCTGCTCTGGGAGTCCCGGGCCACCACAGCTGCCTTTGCTGCTGCCTCTGCCGCCCCCTCCGCCGCTTCCTCCCGAGGGGGCCCGAGCCACGGAGACATCCCGCTCCCCTCTCGGCCATTCCAGAAGTCTCTCTCACTGATCTGGAGCGTCTGTGGGCGGAGAGACCTTTGTGGCTGCTGGAGATTCCATCCCTGAAGCCTGAATCTGCTCCTCTGGGGCTGCGGCCAGGGCAGTTCAGGGATGGGCTCTGCTTTCCGGGGCGCGATGTACCCTGGGGACGGCTCTCCAGAACGGAAATCTTTTCCGCTGTGTTTCTGCGCACCTTGCAGTGATCCAGAATTTGTGGGGAGTTCTTCTTGCAGGAAATATATGGCCTGTGGGTTCGGAGCTAGCATACGTGAGTCTTTCTACTCCGCCATCTTGACTCCACCCCCAAAAAGGTCATTATCTTAAGGAAGATATTATCATTCTTTCATTCCTCCCCCCAACAAACTAACCATGGCTGTGACCTTCTGGAAATAGCATGGGACTATTTTCAGGAGTCCTGGAATATAATTCTAACACTGTTAGGATACATAAAAGAAATAGAACTTTGCTGACTCTTTTTCCCAATCTGGAAAATGAAAGGACTACAATAAATTGGGAAATAAAGATTCCCTTTGCTTGGATGCTAAAAATTGAGTAGAAGCATAATATTTTAAAACAGGCAAGACTAGAGTTAAAGTGACACAAATATCTTGTGACAAATATTCTGAAAATGAATTGCAAGTCGTCCCTCTACCTAGAGAGGAAATGCACAAAAGATCACAGAGCTAGGAAGTAAGCTTGATAAGTAGTTATAACCTGTCCTTAAAATTTCCCCAAATCAGACTTAAACAGAATAGATAATGGGCAGCAATAACTTGGGAAATTTTTTTCTTTGCTAAATACTATTGTAAAATTTCTCCTTGATTTGGTGGTAGGTTTAGAATAATTGCATCAGTATCTGAAGGCTAATAGTTGGTTAGTGAGGTTTTTATCTAGTGTTGGAAATTATCTTCTACCTGTACCACAGATGGCTGAGAGATCACTTGAATGGAACAGAACAAAATAAAATAGGACCTTTCTTATCAGGCCAGTTTCACCCTCCCCCCCACATTCATCTGAACATTCAGACTTGGGCTTTCCAAATCTCTGTCCCTCAAAGTTAGGCTTTTTAATAATTACGGGCTGCCAGTACTACTAATGCGTTATTGGAGCTGTGAACTGGTCTACCCATTCAGGAAAGTAATTTGGAATTATTTAAAGAAAGTAACTAAAATTTCCATACCCCTTGACCAAAGATTACACTACTAGACATAATACCCTCAAGGAAGTCAATGACAAAAGAAGGCCCTATAAACACCAAAATATTATAGCAGCACTTTAGCAGCAAAGGATCAGAAACAAAGTATCCACAGGGAAATGGCATAAATTGGTACATGAGACAATGAAACTATTGTCCTAAGAAATGATGAACATAACAGAACTATGCAAAGACCCATGAGCTGATGTAAAGTGAAGTATGCAAAACCAGGAAGACAATATATACAATGACTACAGCAATGTAAATGGAAAGAAGTACAAGACAAAAACACTAAATGTATACAATTTTAATGACTAGTCTTGGCCCCAAAGAAGAAGAAATAAGTCACTTCTCTTTCTCCTCTTTGTAGGGGTGGGAAACCATGTCCATGGAACACAACATTTAACACACTTCTTTTGATATGATAGTTTTGCTGAATATTTTTCTTCCTCTTTTTTCTTTTAAATAATTGAGGAGATGGAGAAGATTTTATATATATATATATATATATATATATATATATATATATATGTAGTAAGAACATTTAGGTAATATAAAAATGGTGAATAAACATTTATCTTAAAAGAATTATAAGCTGACGGTCAATTATTCATTTGGGATATTGCTACACTGTGCAATTAGAAACTGTAAATTTCACTCACCCACTGTTCCTGTGGTTGGCTAGATGAAAGCTTCCATACCAGGGGAAGCAGGTTAGGTTGTTAAGGGTGTGTCAGAGTCAGCTCTTGTCAAATGACTTAAATTTTCAGTATGAGCCTCTGTATTTCAGAAATCACTAAATGCTACAAATTTGGGCAGATTTATTGTTTTGTGGACTGTCTAGACTAAAGAAAGTGATGAAGAAAATGTGTATAATGTAGACTAAACCTAAAATGAAGTTTGTGCGTTTTTTTTCCCCTGAGAATTGTTAAACATTTACCAGCACATTCCTAGGGATAGAACTTACATTTCAGTTCTTCCTGTGCTGCCACTGCCTGAAAAAAAAATCTTAAAAGGGAGGGGAATAGTGGGAAAATAAAGGAATCTTTGCAGGTGATCTTTGCTTCTGTTTAACCTAGCACCCCCAGCAGCTCCCCTTCACCATGGCCACAAAGTTGTGGTCCAGTTCCCTAATCTAGATGGAACTTGTTATCAGGCTTCAGAAGAATAGAAGAGTGACAAAGAACAAAAAGGATGAGAAAGAACTCTGGGGACCCTGCTGCAGCTGGAGGAAGATCTGTGGATTACATGTAAATTGATGACATTCTCTAATTATTCTAGTAAGAACTGGGAGATATGGGCAAAGATTAGAAAGCTGCCCAGCTAAATTTGGGGGCTTTGTCATAAACTCATTTATTTGGAGCTGGAAGGAATCTTGGAGATTTTCAGTCCTGTCTCCATTTTGCAGGAGAGAAAATAGGCTCAGAGAAGTTATTTGACTTAAGGTCAAAAAGGTATTAAGTGGCAGGACTGTGGAATTTGAACCTTGTTTCTCTGTCTTTAGGTCCTCTTTTCCCTACACTCTAGCTATGCATTATATACATTATTCTCAAAGATATTTGTAGAGGTGGGAAAATAAGCTTATATGAGTTTTTAAATGCACACTTCTACCTTCTAAACTTTTTTCAGCCACGGTAAAGCATGAGTATGGATTATGAAGGCATGGAAGGCTTGCTTGTGTGTACAAACATAACACAGAGTCTAGGGTTATATCTGAAGGAAACTATTAAATGATTTGGCAGTTTTACGGAATGGGGTTACAGTTGCCTAGTGAATTAATTATACTTTCTAAGCAGATGTAGAAATGCCCCTCCCCAAGAGAGGGAAGCAACTTGAGATACATATAGTGTCCCTTGACCAACCTAATCTAGTAGAGAAGCCCAACCCTCGTAATGACTTAGGGCAGTGCTACCCCTCTCTTCCTACTCTCCACCCGGACCAAATGCCTGCCCTAAAGCACTAGGAATCAAGGTTCCAGCTTTTCACTATGGGGTGAGGGCTTAGGTAATCAAAATTAAGTGAAAGCAGCCTCTCTAATGCCCTACATGGATATATAAGAAACTACATAATTGTTTAGGAGTGCTTATCCCCACCCTCTCTGAAGGGGCCCTTCTGTATAATCTCCTACCCTAGCAGAATGGTAATAAGAGTACTAATCTATAATAGAAATAGAATGACTAGGTTGCCCCAACCTTGTGCTGAAGTTTGAGTGAGTCTTGGCACTTGGAAATAATTGTTCCTTCTATAGCACATGAAAGCTAAGACAGGTCTTTCCAGAACTGTAGGCTTTGGGTCATCTCTTCTGTGATCTTTCCTCAGGACAAGTGATCAAACATCAATCCTAAAAGTGACATGCCTGTCTTAGAAGCACAAGTCTTAAGATTGGAGATCTCATGGGTCATTTGGTCAGAGTTGCTGCATTTGAGAGACACTACCAGTGAGGGAAGAAAACCAAACTTTGGCCTGACAAGAAGAAATGGCCGTGAAGCAGACAGTGAAGAGTCAAGGTGAAATGTAATAATGCCTATTCAGTAATCCCATAAACTTCCTTAGTCAGCAAGCACTAAGTGCTGAATAAGTGCCAGGCACTTAGCTAACTGCTGGGGAAACAAAGAAAGGCAAAAGATAGGAAACCACAGGATAAACAACTACATACAAACAAGATTATGTAAAGGATAAATTGGAGATAACGAAGGGAAGGTATTAACATTAAGGGGTATAAGAAAAAGATTCTTGTAGGAGGTGGGTTTTTAGCTGGGACTGAAGGAAGCCAGGAGGTAGAGAGGAGGAAGGAGAAAGTGACAGACATGGGGGACAACCTGTGAAAATGCAAGGGCCTTAAAAAAGGCTAGTGCCAAACAACTGCAGGTACATAGGAATGAGCAAGATAAAAGAAAACGGAATAAGAATAGAAGGACTTTGAACAGCAGAGGATTTTATGTTTGATCCTGGAGGTGACAGGAAGCCGTTAGAGTTTAATGAATGGAAGAGTGAAATGGTCAAATTTGCACTTGGAAGATTATCTCAATAGCTAAGAGAAGGACAGACTAGAATGGGGACAGATTGGAGGAAGGGAGGTCAATCAAGAAGCTCTTCTCCAGGTACAAGGACCAGGATGGTGGCAGTGTCAGAGGAGAAAAGACAACATATACAAGAGATGTTATGAAGGTAAAACTGAAAGGACTTACTAACAGTTTGGATGTGGGGGAATTAGTATGTGAGGAATTGAAGGAGAAACCTAGGTTATGAACCTGGGTGATTGGCAAAATGGTGGTGCCCTCAGAGGGGAGGTTTTGGGGGAAAATTATTATTTGGAGGCACATTAAGTGTTATTAGACCTCTACAGGTCAAACAGTTCCAAGATGTGCAATAGGTAGTTAATATGCTAATATTAATATTAATATGGTGCTAAGAGAGACATTAGATTTGAATAACTAGATCTGAGAATCACCAACATTAAATCCATGGGAGCTGGTGAGATCACCAAGTGAAATTATATAGACAAAGAAAACAAAAGACAGCTGGTAGCAAGTTGAAGATGGCAGAGTGAGAAGAAGCAATTGAATAAAGTTCACTCCTATCCCTTCTCCACAATGATCTAGAAAATGCACTAGTTCAAATTCTGATGAGGATAGCTAAGAAAAAGTAACAGTGAGTCATTTTTCCAGCCTTGGACAGTTTAGGGAAACAGGTCTGTAGATACTGCGGATAGGATCTGTTTAGAAGCATCCACTGGGCACTCCAAGGTTCAGGGACAGACAACAGGCCACAATAGGGCAAACTGGATCCCAGGGAATCCCTGAATTAGCATTGGTGCTACTGCTTATTACCTAGTTTTGGGTCACAGACTGGGGACAGAGGAGTAATCAGGAGTGCATGCCTGAGCTGCATACTGAGTAAGAAGCAAATTCAAGAAAGGTAGCTGAGTGGCTTTGGTCTCAGGAGCAGAGGGATGATACAGGTTAGTCTTTAAACCAGCATGTAAGCCTGAAGTAGAATAATGAGGGATAGGAATCCTAGAACAAAGAGGAGTCAGCAGTTCATTCATTCTGAATCGTTAGAACCTCTAGATAGACTAACAGTGATTGAGTCCAGCAGCCTACTTAAACTCTCAACCACAAGCCAGGAATTTGTAGGGCTCAGAACAGGAGGGTAGCAAACAATTCTTTCTGGATTATACCTCTCTGGGAGTCCTGTAAGCTTATAAGCCTCCAAACTGAATTCTAAAAGCTGCAGAATGATGTAAAAGGACAGAAGCTTTGGCCAGACATTTCCCCAACTCCCAAGAAGTGCACAAAGCCTGGTATTCTAAAGTCAAGAAGTAGGCTGGAAGAATGAGCCAAAAAAACCCTACTCATTATCATGACAGGGAAGCTCAAGAAACAAACACAGAAAAGAAGGTTTGAAAACATCTACAAGCAAAACCTCAAAAGAAAAATGCAGCTTGGAATACACCCAACAAGAATTCCTAGAAGAATTAAAGAGTTAAAAGCAAAAATAAAAAAAGATTTTAAGAACCAAATAAGAGCTCAGAAATATATGAAAAAAGAATTAACATCCTGAAAAACACCTTATTTAAAATTAGAATTAGCCAAGTGAAAGCTAATGACTCATTGAGACATCAAAAAAAATAAAATAAAATGAAGTCAAGCCTAGAGAAAAATAGAAAAAAATGCATAACTCCTTAAAGGGAAAAAAATCCAACCTAGAAAATAGATTGCAGAGAGATAATTTAGGAACCACTGGAGAATCTGAAAGCCATAAAGAAAAAAACGAGCTTAGACATAATATTTCAAGAAATCATAAGAGAAAACCACCCAGTTTTTTACAACCAGAGGGCAAAGTAGAAACTTAAAGATACAACAGTCCATACCCTGAAAGAAATTCCAAAACAAAAACCTCCAGGTGTTTTATAGTCAAAATTCAGAACTCAAAGGTCAAGGAAAGCAGCCAGAAAGAAAGAATTCAAATATTGACAGTCAGAATCATGCAAGATTTAGCAGCCACAAAGATAAAAAGCATGGAGAGTTGAGAATATATTCTAGAAAGCAAAGCTCTAGATAACTACCCAGCAACACAATATAATGCTACAAGAGACAAAATAGACCTTTGTAGAAATGGAGGACTTAAAAGCACTCCTGATGAAAATATCAGACTTAAGCAGAAAATTTGACATGCAACATAGGACTCAAGAGAAGCATAAAAAGGTAAAATTAAGTGAGAAATCATAAACTATTTATAATCTTATATAGGGAGACAACAAAATATAAGTCCTCAGAGCTTTATCATCACTAGGGTCTTGGAGTCTTCTTAAAGGGCCTAGATGTAATTCTATTGTATTTGGATGATATAAAAATAATGGAAGGGCATGGAATGCACTGGGGTAAGAAGGGACGGTAGAGGGAGGGGAAAATTATCACCTAAGTGGGGTACACAAGCAGTTTATATGATGGAGAGGGTTTAGAGACACTTGATCTTCACTCTCATCAGAACTAGTTAAAAGAGTGATGAGTAGACATACACAGAGTTGGGTACTGAAATACATCTTACCCAATAGGCAAATAGAAAAGTAAAGGGTTAAGAGGGGGGGAGAGGGAGAGTACATTAAAGAAGGAAGTAATTAGAAATAAAATAGACTTATAGAGGGAACAAGGGAAAAGGAAAGAAAGTGTAAGGAAAGAAAAGTGTAAAAATAGGTTGGAAGATAATACATAGTTAGCAATCATAACTGTGAATATGAAGGAGATGAACTTACCCATAAAACCGAAGCAAATGGAATGGATGAGAAACTAGAATCTAACAATATGTGGTTTATAAGAAATACACTTGAAATAGGAAGATACACAGTTAAAATAAGGGACTAGAGCAGAATCTCCTATGCTTCACCTTAAATAAAAAAGGTTGAGATAGTAGTCATATCAGACAAGAAAGGCAAAAAACAGATCTAATTAAGAGAGGAAATTACATTTTGCTAAAAGGCACCATAGGCAATGAATATCAACATTAAACATATATACCAAATGGCAGAGCATTTAAATTCTTTTTTTTTTATTTAACTTTTTACATTCATTTTCACAAAATTTTGGGTTCCAAATTTTCTCCCCTTTATCCCCTCCCCCCACCCCAATACTCCAAGCAATCTAATTTTCCCTATCTCCAATCTGTCCTCTCTTCTGTCATCCCTCCCTTCTCTTGTCTCCATCTTCTCTTTTCTCCTGTAGGGCCAGATGACTTTCTATTCCTCATTAACTGTATGTCTTCTTTCCTAGTAGCAACACAATACTAAACAATTGTTCCTAAAACTTTGAGTTCCACATTCTCCCCATCCCTCCCTCCTGACCCATTCCCTTTGGGAAGGCAGGCAATTCAATATAGGCCCTATCTGTGTAGTTTTGCAAATGACTTCCCTGGTAGTCATGTTGTGAAAGACTAACTGAATTACCCTCCATCCTAACCTGCCCCTCATTGTTTCTCTTCTGTCTTTTGATCCTGTCCCTCCCCAAGTGTTGACTTCAAATTGCTCCCTCCTCCCTTTGCCCTCCCTTCCATCATCCCCCCCCTTGCTTATCTCCTTCTCCCCCACTTTCCTATACTGTAAGATAGGAGTGTGCATTTTATTCCTTCCTTTAGTCAAATGTGATGAGTGTAAACTTTTTGATTTTTTTTCTCAGCTCTCCTCTTTTTCCCTCCACTAAAAAGTCTCCTACTTGCCTCTTAAATGACATATAATTACTCCATTCCATTTCACCCTCTTTCCTCCCATTACATTTCTTTCTCACCATTTACCTTAATTTCTTTTAAGATATGGTCCCATCCTATTCAATTCAATCTGTGCTCTCTGTCTCTGTATGTGTGTGCATGTGTGTATGTGTGTGTGCGTGCATGCGTGTACATGTGTGTGTATGGACCCATCAACTACCCAGATACTGAAAAGTTTTAAGAGTTACAAATATTGTCTTTCCATGTGGGAATGTAAACAGTTCACTTCTGGTAAGTCCCTTAAGACTTTTCTTTGCTGTTTACTTTTTCATGCTTCTTCTCATTCTTGTGTTTGAAAGTCAAATTTTCTTTTCAGCTCTGGTCTTTTCATCAAGAATGCTTGAAAGTCCTCTGTTTCATTGAAAGACCATATTTTCCCCTGAAGTATTATACTCAGTTTAGCTGGGTAGATGATTCTTGGTTTGAGTCCTAGTTCCTTTGACTTCTGGAATATCCTATTTCACGCCCTTCGATCCCTTAATGTAGAAGCTGCTAGATCTTGAGTTATCCTGATTGTATTTCCACAGTACTGGAATTTTTTCTTTCTAGCTGCTTGCAAGATTTTCTCCTTGAGCTGGGAGTTCTGGAATTTGGCCACAATGTTCCTAGGAGTTTCTCTTTTTGGATCTCTTTCAGGTGGTGATCGATGGATTCTTTCAATACTTATTTTGCCCTCTGGTTCTAGAATGTCAGGGCAGTTTTCCTTGAGAATTTCATGGAAGATGATGTCTAGGCTCTTTTTTCGATCATGACTTTCAGGTAGTCCCATAATTTTTAAATTGTCTCTCCTGGATCTATTTTCCAGGTCAGTTGTTTTTCCCATGAGATATTTCACATTCTCTTCCATTTTTTCATTCTTTTGGTTTTGTTTGGTGATTTCTTGGTTTCTCATAAAGTCATTAGACTCCATCTGTTCCATTCTAATTTTGAGAGAACTATTATTCAGTGAGCTTTTGAACCTCTTTTTCCATTTGGCTCATTCTGCTTTTGAAAGCATTCTTCTCCTCATTGGCTATTTGAACCTCTTTTGCCAATTGAGTGAGCCTATTTTTCAAGGTGTTATTTTCTTCAGCATTTTTTTGGGTCTCCTTTACCAAGGTATTGACCCGTTTTTCATACTTTTCTTGCATCTCTCTCATTTCTCTTCCCAGTTTTTCCTCCACCTGTCTAACTTGCTTTTCAGAATCCTTTTTGAGCTCTTCCAAGGCCTGAGCCCACCCGACATCCCCCTGGGATGTCTGGGGTACCGAGGCCCCGCCCTCTATGTCTTTCCCTGATGGCAAGAATATTTCCTCGTCATCGTCAGATCCGAAAGTCGGGATCATTTGCATCTGTTCGAAAAAACTCTCTATGGTCTTATTTTTCTTCCCTTTTCTAGGCATTTTCCCAGCCAGTTACTTGACTTCTGAGATTCCTGTCCCCCCCCGCCTAGGTCCGCCCAGCTAGTGCTTGGGATCTGTGATTCAAATGGGCTTTCCGCGCTACGCGGCTGCTAATCAATGTGAGCTTTAGTTCTGGTGCTGGGGTGGGGGCAGGGCCGCCTCCCAGGCTCAGCTCCCTCAGGGGCTTTATGCAGAGACCTTCAGTAATGGAGCGGGGTGGGGCAGGGCCGTCTCCCAGGCTCAGCTCCTTCAGGGGGTTTATGCAGAGACTTTCAGTAATGAAGATCCTGCCTGCTGCTGGGGGAGTCCCGGGCCGCCGCCACAGCTGCTTCCTCCACCGCCTCCCCCACCTCTGCCTCCGCTGCTTCCTGTCCCCGTCTCTGCCGCCACCGCTTCCTCCCAAGGGGGCCCGAGTCATGGAGACACTCCGCTCCCCTCTTCCAGCCCAGCTGTCTCTCTCACTGACCTGTAGCTTCTGTGGGAGGAGGGACCTTCCAGGCCGCCGGAGCTTCCGTCCCTGAAGCCTGCTCGGATCAGCTTCTCTGGGGCCGCGGCCAGGGCAGCGCTGGGGTGGGGTCCGCTTTCCGGGGCGTGACGGACCCTGGGGACCGCTCTCCTGGGCTCTCTGGAATGGAAATCTCTTCCACTCTGTTTTTGCACACTTTGCAGTGATCCAGAAATTATGGGGATCTCTTTTTACATTAATTCTATGGGCTGTGGGTTCAGAGCTCGTAAATGTGCATCTTTCTACTCCGCCATCTTGGATCCGCCCCCCCAGAGCATTTAAATTCTTAAAGGAAAAATTAAGTGAGTTATGAAAATAATGGGGAATCTCAATTTACCCCTTTCTGGGCCCAAATAAATCTAATAATAAAATTATTAAGTTAAGAAGATGAATACAATTTTAGAGAAGTTATATATACTAAATATCTGGAGAATATTGAATGGGAATAGAAAGGAGTACACCTATTCTCAGTTGCTCATGGCATCTTCACAAAAACTGACCATTTATTAGGGCATAAAGATATCACAAACAACCAGAATATCAGAAATATTGAATACATCTTTTTCTGACCATAATGTAATAAAACTATATTCAATAAAGGGTCTGTGAAGCAAAGATTAAAAATTAAGTCAAAATTAACAATCCAAAAGCAATCTTTCATTAATGATTATGACAACAATGAGACAATATACCAACATTTGTGGGACATGATCAAAGCACTACTTAGGTGGCAAATATCAGTGAACTGGGTGTGAAACTCATAAAACTAAAAAAACCTAGAAAACAGAAATTAAAAACTCCAAATAAACACTGAAGTAGAAATCCAGAAATCAAAGCTCCCCCAGCAATGAAGTCAAGCTCTTTGTTTGAAGACCCAGTGATCAGTAAATTCACCAACATGATGATGAAAGGAAGAAACAAAATACTGGCAAGATAGCTGATGACTGAGACTCTGGGAACCCTCAAGAGATAGTAATTTAAAATATACCATGAATCTACAGCCAAGGAACGGAAGGCCATTGTGCGCAATCCCTACACCATCTTCTACCAGGCCCTACACAACTGTCAGCTTGTCCTTGGCCTGGTTAGTATCCCAGTCCCTCTGACTGATAGACACTGGCACTTCTTGCCCATGAAATGGTGTGACACTAAGCACCCCAACATACACAGGGGGGCCTGCTATCACAGGTTCTTAGATCTGGCATTTATAAAATGAAAGCAACTTTCAAGGGGTTAATCACTTTAATCAAGCACATGTGTCATTCCTTTCACCAAGCACATATAGCATTTACCTAGCTCAGGAGAGTCAGCACCCTGAACTTCTAAGAAAAGACAGAGTTATCAAAGATTAACAGACATGGCTTCCTCTGCCTGAATTCAACAGGTCCAATTGTCTGACCACAATTACCAGAGAGGGAAGCATGGACATCTGGGTTTTCAAAGCTGGGGGGCTCCTTTACAGGGTTTCCAGAGTTCTCATCTGGCCAAACAAACACTTTCAGCCAATAAGCCCCAAAGTATAACCTCAATTCAGAGTATGTATACCTTTTTTTAGAGCCAGAGGGCAACATAACCCTTGAGAACCAGTGCCTCATTAACAAAAGGTTTGGGCCTTTCCACAAATTTTCCCTAATCAAATTCCCCTATTGGAAAGACCCATGAATCACATTAAAATAATTAACAATACAAACACATATACTGTTTCTAGTTAAAGAAACTCTTGTTTCTGTACTTTATTTCTAGTAAAGACTCTTGATTGATAAAAGGCAATATTCAATCAGCTCTTGATTATACTAAAACAAAAACAGCAAAAGATCTTATTTTGCTTGCCATCACAAATGGATAATTCAAGAATTCTGGGAGAAGAAACCTTGGTAAATGCTCATGCCAGAAAAGCTGTCTCATGAATTACTGTAGGCCGTTCACAACCAAGACCTTGTGATTAAGAAGAAGCATGACCTACACAAAATGGTGAAGGCTTGTTGAGTATTTGTGCTCTACTGCTTGGGGCAGAGGATGGGAAGAGGATTGAGCCACAAAGTGAGAGTTTGGTACAGTTATTCAGCCTCCTGTCCTTGTGCTGGGAAAGTCAACCTAAGCAGAGGAAGGTCATTGACTTTTTCACCGTGTAGCGGGGTAGGAGTCACAACCTAGAGTGCAGGTTTCAAGCTGAAGGGTGGTTAGAGCTTAGAATGCACTGTCTTCAAGCTTCCTCTCCTGTAACCTTTCCACTATCAGCTATTCTTAACAGAAATTACAGTAAAGCACCCATTTAGTTGTTTGGTTGGTTGTGGTCCTTAATTCTCGAAGAGGACCAAAATGACATTGCCATGATAAAGTGAAATCTCAGTGTGTCCAACTGTGGCTGATCAGACCAATACGAGCTCAGAATGTTCTACCACGGGTTGGACATAGATAGGCTGCATGAATATTTGGGGCAGTTACTCCAAATTTACTTATCCTATGTTTAGCTCCATGCCCCTGGGGCTCAGGATCTCCTCTTGGTTCACTGAGGTGGGGCTGTCTGGGGAAGCCCTGGTTCTGCACTGGTTCCCTTCAGCCACAGCAAGAGGGACTCCCCCCCCCTTTTCCAATTTTTCCTACCTTTATGGGCTAAGAGACTGTTTACTCCTTTGGCTGATCCCACCGTTCCAGGATTTTTTCCTGGGGTAATAGTCTATGGGTTTTTCAAGGTCAACAAGAGAAGGGATAGAGCATTTACTGATCCCTCCGCCATCTTGGCTCCTGTAAGGTCAAGTAGGTGACTTACAGACATTTAATCTGCAGCTGCTGCAGTTACCTGGGGTTCTGTGCTTCTCTCTTGCTTGGTTCCACTGGTCTCCCATCCTGAGCTGCTATGTTTGAGATTCCGCAGTGCAGCTGCTGCTCCAGATGGCCTGGGGCTTCCTGCTTGGCTTTGCTATGGTGGGTTCCACGCTGGTACTCTACAGATACACTTCTTTAGGAGGTTAGCCACAAAAGGGAAGAGAGATAACTAATGGGAATGGATGGATCAAGTAAGGATTTTTTGAGGAGGAAGAGACATGGGCATGTTTGTAGGCAGTAGGCAAGCAGCCTGTAGACACAGACTGAAGATTGGTTGAGAGAGCAGGGATGGATAAAAGGGACAATGTGCTAGAAAATATGGGATGTGGTGGGATCATTTGTACATGTATTACAGTATTATATACAGGCTTCCCTTGATAAAGAGAAAGATGATCTCTTCATTTGAGGAGGTAAAGTTATTTTATGTTTTAATGTTTAAATCTTGACTTCCCACAAGACTGAGTTATTACTTAGTGTTAGTATTTTAAGTTTCCATGCTCACTTGTGAGAGCTTGTAATGCTTAGTATTACTGTTGTAGGGGGGCAATAAGTCCCAAACCTGTTTTTTAACATACAATGAACATTTTTTTCTTTTCTCTGTCTTCTGGGAGACATGAAATAAACCTAAACTCTAAGTAATTTTTCCCTGAGGTGTTGCAGTTGATGTGAAATGGGCCAAAGAGTGAGTATAATATAAGGAATACAACCTTTCTTCAAAGGGTCAGCTTCTCCTAGGTTTAAATCTCACTAAAACCATGTACCTGGATCCAAATCAGAATTACTACTCCTTATGGAAGGAGAAAGAATAAAATGTATTTATTTCTCTCCTGACTGTCCTATGTTGGGACTTCTCTGAATTAACCAGGCCTCCCCCTCAAATACTTTCCTCATTTGTCTCTCCTCTTCCCCTGCTCTTCAAGCCTTTTGTCTGCTGTCTTCCCCCATCAGACTCTAAGGTCCTTGAGGGAAAAAACTGTTTCCTTCTTTTCATATTTGTATCCTCATTGCTTCTAACAGCTCCTGGCACATAGTGTACGTGTGTAATATTTATTCAATAACTACCACCCCTGACTTGACACTTTCTAGGATTAGATTAGTACATAAAGTATAGACAAAATAAAAACAAAGTTTTGTGGAAAAGGTACTAGCAGCTGGGGGATCAAGAAAGACTTATTAGTAGGTATTTCTTGATCTGAGTTTTAAAGAAAACAATGAAATCTAACAGAGAAATGATGAAAAACTGAATTTCAGGCAGAGGGAAAAGTATAAAGTCATGGAGCTGGTAGGTAAATTATTATGTATTACGAACAGTAAGAAAGCCAGTTTGGCTGAATCACAGAGTGTGAAAAAAGGAATGAGTGATGTATATATAAAAAAGGTTAGTTACTGAAGCCAGTTTGTGAAAGGTTTTAAATGACAAATAGAGGTGTGTTTGTACTTAATTCTAGATATATTACTGGAATTTTTTCCTCCAGTAGGGAAGCAACATAGTCAGAACTGTGCTTTAGGAAAATTACTTTGGCAGCTGTGTAGAGGGTAGTTTGGAATAGGGAAAGGTTTGAGGTAGACATTACTTAGGAGGCTATTAAATAGTCTAGGCAAGAGATGATTATGGCCCGAACTTCAGTGACAGAAGCTCTGTTAGGGGAGAAAAGATGATGGATTTAAGAGATATTATTGAACTAGACAAGGTAAAATCATTTTGAGGGGAGAGAGAAATAACAGAATTTGGTGACTGTGGGAAGAGGGAGCACTTGAGTAGTTTGTAAACTTGGGTGATTAGAAAGATGGTGATGAACTTCATGGAAATATGGTAGTTGAAAAGAGGGGTGGGCTCTGGGGAATAGATAAGTTCTGGTCTGGACAGAATTTGAGGTGGTTATGGGGATTTCAGTTTGAAATGACCATTAAACAGTTGGTGATACAGAACCAGAACTCAGGAGAGAGACATCTACTGGAAATAGAGATGTGGGAGTTATCTACAACTTTTTTTGGCTCCTCTGGCTGCACTCATTCTTTATTTCTTTGACTTTACCATGCCTTCAAGTCAGGCACAACTGTATCCCCCAACCCACAGCTTTCTTTTGTGTGTCTTCCCTCATTAAACTGAGAGCAAGGACTATCCTTTCTTTTTCATATTTGTATCCCTAGACTTACCCCAGCGCCTGGTACATAGTATGTGCTTAGTAAATGTTGATGACTATTTACTATCTGCATAAAGAAAACGATGCCCATAGGAGTTGATGGGGTCACATAAATTTCTTCATGTTCTCATGTGTAAGCTTCAGTCTTCCCAGATTGCCCCAAGGCACAGGTAAGAGCACCCCAGGACAGTGCCTTGGTACCACAGTTGCAGGGTGGCAAATACATGATAATCCATCAAAGAAGACTGGGAAAAAGCAGTCAGAGAGATGAAAGGAGATAAATACAAAAGACAGTAATGTCATAAAAATCCAGAAAAGAGAGAATATTCAGGAGAATAATCTTAGAGAGCTGCCTGGGAAACTGTGAAGTTGACTG